>OY751446.1:1230000-1830000 GCA_963565745.1 Phengaris arion | reverse complement strand
ATTCATTATCATCAGCTCGCCGACTGCTTCACAATTTGGGGGTTACTTCAAATTTTAATTTTGTTTTTATGACTTGATGACTGATTAAAGTTGATTAAACTTAACGCGAATGGACTAAAATTACCTACGATAGTCGTAACTCATAAACCAATGAGTACTCAGATTAGTTTTTTAACCGATGAAAAAATTGGAGGAGGTTCTCAAGTCAACGCGTTTTTATTTTTTTTATGTATGACCACGCATAACCTTTTACAGTATAGTCCGATTTTGATAATTCTTTTTTTGTTGTAATAAGTTTACTTCCAAGTTGGTCCCATTGTGGTGGTGATGAATTCCATGATAAATCGAGGGAACTCCTCGAAATTTATATAGACACCTATAGGGATTTCGATTTTTTTTTGAAGTAACCCAGCCATATGCTATCTAAAATTTAGATTTAGTGCCAAGGTGGTGTACCTTGGCAAAACCACTGAACAGAACTCCTGAGTCTTTAAAGATACATGTTTGGGAATTTCAGCGTATATATCTTCATATAATATAATAGGTATTTCTCATAGTCTTTTACACCGATATTGATATCTTTGAACATTTGATATTCATCACCATCACCCTTTTTATTTCTATCTAAGAGGTTTATGGTTAATAATTTTTTGTTGTTGTAATAAACAACTCGGCATTAAAACCTGTGAGAGTGTGAGGGTTTATTATTTTTATTTTGCTTTTTGGTTTTTACGGCGGTTTTGTTTGTTAAAAACTTATTATTTTATAATTTTTTGTGACTAGAATCTTCTAATCAGTAGTAACTACATGCTTATGCTCATTAATGGTTAATAATTTTATGTTGTTGTAATAAACAACTCGGCATTAAAACCAAAACATTAACAAACAAAACCGCCGTAAAAACCAAAAAGCAAAATAAAAATAATAAACCGACTCAAAGTTACTTGAGTTTAAGAACTGAGTTATTATGATTAAAAAAGGGATTTATTATACTTTTTGCTTTTTAGTTTTATCGGTGGTTTAATTTTTTGTTATCACAATATGTATTATATTATAATGATTATTATAATAATTATAAAAATATTCACGCCAGTAAAATTACTTGTGCTCATTACTAAATAAGTAAATAAACAGGGTCATTATGTGATTAGGTAATCTTTACAATCGCTAAATAACTAACTAGCAACTACTATTGAGCATGTTTTTTTCCATTACCACTTAATTAATTTCACCTATGCTATAGCTCTGAGCCACCAAACAAAATAGATTTTGTACAAACATTTCGGGTTCGCAACCTTTATATTTGTGTTTTTATATTTGATACAAATGTTTTCTAATTCGTTACTTCGTCGGTCCTAAAGTATAACAAAACTGACAAAAGGATTCCGCTGGAGCCGAATGTTTAGTTTTCATGAGTCAGAATTCAGACGCTAAATTATAATCTGACCAAGTGAAATTGCTTGTATGTTACTTTCGAATGACAGATATGATACTATAAATTGATTTAATTTGGATTGATTTTGAGCATCGCATTATGAGAAAAGTTCATTGTTTTTAAAATATATTTCTTCTCGTGGTTTCGAGTATAGGCGATACGGTCTAGACTCTAGATATAATAAAGTGCGGCCGCGGAGCACGTTGAATTTTGTACATTGACTGATCGCTACTTGTGTATGTTTCACTCGCGCACGAATGTAATATTGGTATCGCGTTTACACAGGTACGCGATAGCAATATATACGTGCGCAAGTAAAAGAGACAAGTAGCGATGAGACAATGTACGATTTTCTCCATGCTCCGCGACTGCACTTTAGTATAGATAATGTTAATGAATGAGTCTGATGGTGATTACAATGATGATATCGCCAGGGGCGGGACACGTGCGTGCTGATCTCCGGCGAGTCCGGCTCCGGCAAGACGGAGGCGTCCAAGTTCATCATGAGATACATCGCCGCCAACACCGTGCAGGTGCACCGCGAGTATATCGACAGGTCGGTAAACAGCAGTGGCGTGGGGTTTCTATAACTCCATAGTCCATTCCTATCGGCTTCACTTACCACTTACATTTTAAAGATCCTCATCCATATGACATATCCATACCTATTATACAGACCAGGGCTTTCCTATAAAGGAGAACCAGCCTTCGCCACTGGTAAACAGAACCGGTGGTTAGCCCCCCCTAGCCCCTAGCATGCGACGTGACGTGGGATATACAAAGTTAATTGTCGCGAGATAGCTGGCGCGACATATCGCGTCGTGTCGTGTATGCTTGACGAAAAAACCAACAGTATGGTGAATAGTAATGTTGTCGTTCCTTACTGCGAAAGTTTGTGAGGGTGTATGGATGGATGTTTGTTGATCTTTCACGGAAAATCTACTGAACGGATTTTGATGAAATTTTATATGGTAGTAGTTTTGGCTATTGTTTTAAAACAAATGCTAAATTAGATGCCGAAATGTACTTTTTCGGAATAAAGCTAGCAAAAGTTAGTTTAGTATATTTTATTATTCTCAACAGAATCTTCAAAGATGGTGTGGTATGGCCAATATCCATAAAGGCCAATTCCTATCGAGTTCTCTTTTCAAATGAATATATAAAAATATAAACCCTTGAAATGTCACCGTACTGCCTAAAGTAGTTTCTGCTAATTAAATCCTGGAATAATACGGCTACGATCCAGTCCCGAATCCCGATATTACGTTTAAACTGCTAAATGGTATTCTCATAAACATCAAACCAACGTCAAACAAGTTCTGATTGGTCCAAACTCCAAAAATCAGTTCACGATATCAAGTCGATTTATTTATAATTCAATAAAAGTAGAATGAAAGTGTAAGTTTAATTTACGAGAATTGAGGTTCAGACTGCAGAGTATATGTATAGCTTTGATTTTGTAACATTTCAGAATCAAGAACGTCCTTATCCAGTCGAACACGATCCTCGAATCCTTCGGCAATGCTAAAACAACACGCAACGAAAACTCGTCCCGCTTCGGCAAGTACATGGACATCCATTTCGACCACGCGGGCGACCCGGCGGGCGGCCACGTCAGCAACTACCTACTGGAGAAGAGCCGCGTGGTGGCGCTGCAGCCGGGCGAGAGGAGCTTCCACGCTTTCTACCAGGTGAGGCTGGGAGAATACTTGGGGCCTTACAGGCTCTTAGAAAACTGGCGTGAAATAAGCGCCTATGTAAGAATAGAATAAAAAAATCGTTATTTGCACACTCATAATAAAAACGTGACGTGAACGGTGTACGAGTGGTATAATTTGAAATCCAAAAATACTCTCATAGTGCCTAAAAAACATCCTAAAACAAGAATAGCGAGTAGCGCCATCTGTGTATTTTTATTGAAGTTGTTACGTAAAAACTATAAGTAGATTCCGACAGATGGCGCTATATCGCCATCTACTACATGCTGCTAAGGGTTAGATGCAGTAAACGTCAGATTGTATGAAGTAGATTGAAATAAATAAATGTGTTGTTGGAAAAACTACTGGGATACTTTAAAAAATAGAGCGCGTCACGTTTGTACTGTGGCCACGCCACAGAAGTTAAATTTAAAATTCAAATACGTGTCGTGCGGTGAGTCGTGACCCGACCTTGAAATTTCACCCTGAACGCCGCTAAAGACGTTTCATTTCAATAATTTCCTTCCTTCCTAAAATAGGTAGGTACCTTCTGTACAATAGGAGCTCTTACTGCTTACGGCAGTTTCCTCCAGATAACCTAAATGCCTATATTATTCATTCAAGGATAATGTAGCGTTTTAATGGTTAAGGATTTTTAAGGGGAACTTCTTAAGAATTTAGCGCGTTAAGAGAAAAATATCAAGGTCGCGTCGCGACACGATTTTAAATTTTACTTCTGTCGCGTTTGCGCTGTACACACGCTCTATTTTAAAGAGGCCCAGTAGTTTTTGAGTTTATCACATCATTATATAGAAATAGAGTAAATATATTATACAGAGTACAGACATAGTTCAGCTACATGACTATGAATACCTAAATATATTAACGATATTAAATGTTTCCTTAATCGGTGCTTTATTACTATACCTCTATTAATTGAATTAGCTGAATTATATTCTATAAAATAATTCCATTATCACAGTGAACATATATAATTTTACTGTGCCATTATTACCGTCATAATGGTCTATCTCTAATATATTGTAAACTATTACCTCACTTGTAAATGCATAATAGATAGGTAAACTGTAAAACTAAACAATACTCTCCTTTAATCACCGTCTGATGTTTACATATAGTCTACAGACTATATGTAAACATCAGACGATGATTAAAGGAGAGTATTGTTGTCGATGTTTACATATAGTCTGCAGACTATAATATGTAAAAACATGATACAACAGACTAAAACATAAAGTGAAGCGAATCAATCTATACTTTAAGTCAATATAAAATATTGTTATATAAAATATTGATGGGCCCTAAGAGGGTCTTGAAATAAACTAATAAGCATATGAATCTAATTTGTAAATTTTAACTTTTTATTTACATTCCAGCAAACAAGTTTTGTCATTTGGTCAGGATTAAGCTTTCACCTAATTGTGATGTGTGCCAGAAGCCGGAGGACCTATTACATGTATTGCTGGAGTGTGCTCGAACAATAGATTTGAGGTCTAGAGACTTGGGTTGCCTGCACAACGGACAGATCAATTGAGCCGTTGTCCCCAGAGGCAAGCAAAATATACAATTTTATCTGTCCCTTGTGTAGGGAACATGACTCAAACTATGAGGCTGGCATCAACACTTAAGTGTTAAAAGCCTCTGTAAAAAACTAGATTAAAAAAAAAAACTTTTTATTTAAAGTATAATTTAATCTAAGCATATTTATGCTTTGATTAAATTATTTAGGTACTTAAGTAAATGCAGTTATTTCTATTTTACGGAATTTCCTAATATGTAAATTCAAAACGCATTATAATATATGAAGTTACGCAAGAGTTTGTGCAATATTAATGTGTTTTAACGACTTACTTATACGTGCCTGTGTAATTGTTTCTTGTGAAATTATAAAACGAGTACATCACGACCTACTTATATTACTAACTAGTTTCTGCGCGCGGCTCCGCCCGCGTATCTTTTTGTAAACAGAACTGTTAAATTCGCCCCAATTGATTTGCCGCTGTATTTCTTTATTCTGCGGTAAATAACAGTGACTTAATTGATAGGATTAAGGTGTACTGATGTCTTTTATTTACAGAAATATTTAATCGGATCTGAACACAGTATAGTATAGATGCAAAAGTTTTTGTGTGTGTGTGTGTGTGTGGAAGACAGGAGTAAACACTAGGGTTCTCACTCTGGCAAAAATGCGACTTATAAAATCATCCTTACCTCTCTGGTAAAAGACATGGGGCGTTTTTGACCCGCAGTTAAAAAAAGTGGCGACCAGAATTCAAAATACTATTAAATTGTATAATTTTAATGCGATTTTTATTTACGTTCAGTTCAACTGATTAAGTATATCACAGTATTTACCACACCCCCTGCAGGTGTGTGACACAACATCTAACCTCATTTTATATTTGGTCGCCGTGTTCATAGTAAAAGAAACATTTCAGCTGCTGAGCGCGGGCAGCCCGTACGCGGCGAAGTTCGGCCTGACGGGCGGCGCGTACCGCATACTAGGAGAGGAGCGAGCGAGCGCGCACGACGCGCGCCAGTTCGCCGCGACAAACGCCGCGTTCACGTCGCTGGGCTTCAGCAAGGCGGTGCAGCAGGACGTGTGGAGCATCGTCGCCGGCGTCGTGCTGCTGGTGGGTGTGACTTAAGCTCGCTATTCATGGTGAACTAGCTCTGTATGATATAATTTTAAGCGAGTTCTAAATATGAGCTTAAGACCTTGTCCAGAAAAGGCGAATTCGATGTGATTTCGCCCATTAACGCGCGTAGCATCTTTGCTACTATACTACGCGCGTATTCGCCCTTTAATATGGATGATATCTGTCATAATATTAGAAGACTCCTCAGATGTATTTAAATATTTGTTATATGTCTCAGGGCGAGCTGACGTTCACGTCTGACGACGGCACGATAGTGACAGGTGGGCCGCTGGACGCGTGCGCACGCGCGCTGGGCGTGTCCGCGGCGGCGCTGCGGGCGGCGCTGGTGTCGCGCGTGCTGGCGGCCGGCGGCGACCTCGTCACCAAGCAGCACTCGCGCACCGACGCCGACTACACCCGCCTCGCGCTCGCCAAGGCAGCGTACGACAGGCTCTTCTCGTGGATCGTGCAGCAGGTGATGATGATGATGATTGAAAAGAGTGCTTCGGGTCGACCGGAAAAAAACTTTACAATTTCGGAAAGATTAAGTTGAGAAACATTTACTAGTACACATACATATATACACCCTTACTAATAAAAATATTTACACAACAGATAAGCAATACAATGCTATGTCCTTGTCTGCCAAGCGACTTTTTCCACGTATCAGACAAAGACAAAACATTGTATAACTTACTGTTTTTAAATATTTTTATTAGTAAGGGGGTAAATATTTTACTTTCGAGTTTGACTTTTTTCCTTAAACGTCTTTAAATAAGTAGTAAAAAAAGAAAAAGTAAGTGATTGAAGGCTCCTTAGCTTATGGAATCGTTATATTATGTATCACATGAACTGTTGATGATTATGATGACGATGATCAAAACCTATGTGATAGCCATGGGTAGGAGGAAATATTCCGTAGGAATGGGCTGGCTCGATCAGATAAATACAAATATTTATTATCCAAAAAGTCTTTTACAGAAAGTGTTACCAGATCCCCACACTAGGCAATGCCTGTCCTGTGGGGACATGGATATACCATAATACGGCCTCACCAAAAATCAGCGTGAAATAATAAACAAGGGGTATTTTAAGGATCAGGAACGCAAGTCGCAACACTAGAGAAGTTACAAGTGTGACTCCTCTGATGTTGCGAGTGTCCATGGGCGGCGGCAATCGCTTACCATCAGGCTATCCGTATGCTCGTTTCCTTGTCCATTTCATAAAAAGAAGATGATGATAAAGATAATGATTCTAAGATAAGTGGTTAGGTCCCAAGACAGATTTAGCATGTCCCTCGGGCACTCCTGAGATCATCAAGGGGTTACCACTGTAGATCCTGGCTACACAGGAGACAGGAGTTGCAGTGGTGGGTAAGTATGATGCCAATTGCCCGTTAAATAACAACGGGTATGTAGTTTTTTTTCGGATTTCACTCGAGAGAGCGCAGGCTCGATCCTAGGTATGTGATGAAGTGGTGAAGTGATGTGGTGACGATGATGACAGTGATGACGTATATTGTGCCCCCAGATAAACGCCGCGATCGCGCCCCACAGCGCGCATCGCGGATCGCTGATCGGCGTGCTGGACATCTACGGCTTCGAGATCTTCGACACCAACAGCTTCGAGCAATTCTGCATCAACTACTGCAACGAGAAGCTGCAGCAGCTGTTCATAGGTACAGTAAATATGTGCATAGTCGTTTTGCAACCTTTGGATCAAATATAAATATACAGTTTCAATTCTTTGTGGTTAACGCGGATACCAATGGCGGTTATATCCGTATCCTTTTTTTGGATGTCGGTTAAAAATGTTAAAGCCTGATAATCACGCGACACAAATGCTTACGATTCATGAATCATATGTGTCAGACGATACATTATAAACAAATGAAATTGCTTTTTATTTGCGAAAGACACACAACCACAGAGTAGAAAATATATTATATACTTACGTACAGAGCAACAGCTTTCATAGAACGATCCAAATTTGAAAATTTTGACGTCCCCTTTAACGGCCCACAACTTTTCCACACAATCGTGGGCACACCGCATGCTTGTAGTAGTGCAATCAAATCGAAAGCTAAACTATGCTGCTGCTTATCTGTTTGTCTTTCTTTGATCTCTGGCATAACTACGTACACGTAATAGTTAAATTGCAGTACAGCTTCAGTCTCATGCTGTCAAACTCGCACGATGCTTGATATTATGTTTATATTATGCATCAAAATAGTTGTTTGTTATCAGAGCTGGTGCTGCGGCAGGAGCAGGAGGAGTACGCGCGCGAGGGCATTCAGTGGACGCCCGTGGAGTACTTCAACAACCGCGTCATCTGCGAGCTCGTGGACGCGCCGCACCGCGGACTCGTCGCCGTCATGGACGAGGCCTGCCTCAACCCTACCAAGGTATGAAACAAAATAAAATGAAAGTTACATTTATAACATTTATCTTTTTTACTTAAGGCCAGCTCCACGATCTACTGATAATTCTAAATAGCTTATTGGCAAGACAAAAGTCTCTGTCGCTCAGTATAAAGTAAGCAGCGATAAAACTTCCGGATAAGCTATTCGACACTTACTAGACGATTGTGAAATAGACCCTTAGTGTTTTGTCATTAGCTATTATAGGACCATCTTGATTACATCGGCTTTCAATTAAAAAAAACTAGATCCAAATCGGTTCATCCGTTTGGAAGATACGACGCCACATACAAACATGTATATGACGCAGGACGTAATACATTTTGTTGCGCGTCTTCATCAAACGTGCTAAGGGAGCCGTAAATATTTCTATATGGAGTTTTTTGTTTGTCAATTGCGTATAGTGATGTTAACTTGTCGGAAGATTAGCACAAAATAGCCAATAACAGCGCGATAGGTAACGCTGCGATGGACTCTAGGAATCGCGAAGCTGTGACGGGGAACATGCAATGTTTTTGTTTATTGGCTTTTCGAAAAGTACAAAATAAGCCATATTGTCTTTGTAATGGCATATCTACGATCAACCGTTGACGACATACAGTCATCACAAAAGTGAGATTAATGGAGAGCAATTGATAATTAATTGTATTATAGCTTGACCGCTGTAAAGTCGACCCTCCCGATGGTCCGCGGGACGCGGGGGCGGGTAGCGCTCAACCAATCAATCAGTCCGATGTCGGCCACCGACGTCGAATAACGTACGCAGCTAGAGCTCGCGCAGTTGAAGCATTGTGCCCGCTACACATGCGATTATTTTACTTAGTTACATCCAACAATAAACACGAAGATTTATCTTGAGATATCTCGAGATAAATCTCTGTGGCCACAATGCCGTGTGTACCCGTGCATACCTCCCGCCCCGCGTCCCGCATACCATCGGGAGGGTCGACTTTACAGCGGTCAAGCTATAGTTGCATTTTTCGGTCCATATTTATGTTGGCTAGGTAGAAAATAAAAATTTTGCTGATTTAAAACAAAAGCATGTTCCCTGCATGCAAATATTAGCTAAAACATTGTTAAGCCGCGTAATTTTTTCGCTATTAAATTTTAATAACTAGATGGTATTATTAACAAAATAAAATTTCTTCAGATATCGGACGAGCAGCTGCTGGAGGCGTTCGATAAGCGCCTGGGCGCGCACCCGCACTACACCTCGCGACAGCTCGCGCCCGCCGACAAGACGCTCGCGCACCGCCGCGACTTCCGCATCACGTGAGTCCACACAGACGCCCCGCGGCCCCCCGGTACTGCAAATGTCGCCCTATATACCGTTAGACTGCCGCTTGGCCATTTTTTCTTGTGTGGGAGCCCCCATTAAATATTTATTTATTCGTATTTGTTGTTATAGCGGCAACAGAAATACATTATCTGTGAAATTTTCAACTGTTTAGCTAACACGGTTAAGGACATACAGCCTGGTGACAGACAGGCGGACGGACAGACAGATAGCGAAGTTTCAGTACCAGTTACTTTCGGTACGGATCCCTAAAAAACCGAAACCTTGGAGAACTTGACGCAGCTCCAAGGTTTCGTCGCATTATACACCTTTTCGACTCTGTCGTGCTTATCAAGCTAGATGTATGCTAAAGGAGGCCGCTCGCGATCGCAGGACGGTCCGCGGACAGACTCGTACAGAAGTGTGTCTTAAAAGCGTCGTTCTTAATTTCTTGTAGGGGCTAGCATTTATCATAATATACTTTATACGAGCTTAAAATGTATACTTAGTCTAGCCATAAATACTGTTACAATTAAAAATAAACAAAATATTACATTTGAATTTGGAATCAGTCATTTTTATATGATTGTTAATTGAATTTTCTCATTTTGGCGCCAATACATTATCAGCTCACTTCATTTTAATACCGCAAAATATTGTACAATGTATTGGCGCCAAAATGAGAAAACCCAATGAACAATCATATAATTATTATTAGGCGCCAATACATTGTACAATATTTTGCGATATTAAAATGGAGTGGGGTGATAAAGAGAACCGAATCGCTGTGATTGCATTACACAAAGTAGGTATGGAGCCAAATGCAATTTTTACAACTCTCCATACGCTTGGTATTAGTAAAATGTTTGTGTACCGGGCTATTAATAGGTACAATGAGACATCCTCTGTTTGTGACAGTAAAAGATCTGGCCGTCCACGTAGTGTTCGTACGAAAAAGGTGGTCAAAGCAGTATGGGAAAGAATTCGAAGAAATCCTGTCCAAAAGCAAAAGATTTTATCTCGGGAGATGAAGATAGCACCTCTAGAACCATGTGGCGTATTTTAAAAGATGACTTAGGACTTGCAGCCTATAGGAGACGTACTGGTCATTTCTTAACTGATAATTTAAAAAACGTATTGGGTGGTAAAATCGAAATAACTACTGAAGCGGTACGCAAAGGGAGGTCACAGAAAAATTTTGTTTACGGATGAGATTTTTTTTACAATTGAGCAACATTTTAACAAACAAAATGACCGTATTTATGCTCAAAGCTCTAAGGAAGCTTCCCAATTAGTCGACAGAGTACAACGTGGGCACAATCCGACTTCAGTGATGGTTTGGTGGGGTATTAGCTATTAAGGAGTGACTGAGCCATACTTTTGTGAAAAAGGTATCAAAACATCGGCACAAGTGTATCAAGATACCATTTAAGGTAGTGAAGCCCCTTAACAACACCATGTTCAATAACCAAGAATGGTCCTTCCAGCAAGACTCGGCGCCGGGTCATAAAGCTCGGTTTACGCAGTCTTGGTTGGAAACGAACGTTTCGGGCTTCATCAGAGCTGAAGACTGGCCGTCGTCTAGTCCCGATCTTAATCCGCTGGATTATGATTTATGGTCAGTTTTAGAGAGTACGGCTTGGTCTAACCGCCATGATAATTTGGAGTCCCTAAAACAATCCGTACGATTGGCAGTGAAGAATTTTCTCATGGAAAGAGTGCGTGCTTCTATTGATAACTAGTCTCAACGTTTAAAGGACTGTATTGCAGCCAATGGAGATGACTTCGAATAAGCTTTTTATATTTTAAATTGTTTTATATTTATGTATTAAACTAACACACTGTAAAAGTAATAAATGTTATTTGCAATAGAATTTTTTAGTAGTTAGTATTTATGGCAAGACTAGGTATATAATTTATATAATCGTAATCTCGTAAACGGCTGCAAGTATTTTCATGAAATTTAGTATTCAGGGAGTTTTGGGGGAGAAAAATCGATCTAGCTAGGTCCTATCCCTGGAAAACTGCGCGTTTTTAAGTAATATGCTAATTTTATCGTGTAAATTATACCGCGATGACAGCAAAAGCCACATCGATGTGTCACTTGAACGCGCGGCTGTTTTTAAAAACAGGGCTAAATTAAGATACTCTATAATATATTTGTACGCGCGCAGGCACTACGCGGGCGACGTGACGTACAGTGTCGTGGGCTTCACGGACAAGAACAAGGACTCGCTGTGGCAGGACCTCAAGCGGCTGCTGCGCGCGTCCGACAACAGCTCGCTCGCCGACATGTGGCCGGAGGGCGCGGAGGACATACAGAAGGTAGGCCCTGTGTGTGTGTGTGTGTGTGTGTGTGTCTTGACCGCTAGGAGTCGAGGACCCTAGTGGTTCCACCAGTACTGGATCTGTCTCGCTCTGTCCTACTAGAATTATTGCGGAAGAAACCACGCTAGATTATATGTATGAATGTCATTTATATTTTTGTGTCGCGTCTTCCACAATCTATATATTATATAAATGGAGATGTCCCTACTGACTGACGTGAGGTACAGACGCTCTGTTGCAAGCTCTGCTCTGCTCTGCTGTAACCGCTAATAGCAGAAACGTGAAATTTGGACAGTAGTTTTAAGTAGTTTGCACTAAAAAGGGTTTTTGAAAAATTCCACCCTTAAAGGGGTGAAATAGGGATTGAAAGTTTGTATGGAAAATCTTTAAATCTGCACCGATTTTGATAAAAATTGTGATTCATGTTCTTAAATACATTTAATTAAATACGACTTTCAGTTTTTATTAGAATTCACCATCTGAAGGTGTAAAAGTTTGTATGAAAAAAAAGGCTAGTTCGGAATATTACGCAAAGCTATTCGTAGAGGGCGCCACATAAATTTAACGTAAACAGTATTTTATAGCGCGGTAAAATTCCAAAGTTCAATTCAAGAGTGTTTTTTTTTAAACTTTGGTTTTATTTTAATGACTGATGCATATTATTTCCCCATTTTCTCTTTTTTTGATGCAGACAAAAAGTAACAAATCAGATGTCAATTTTGTTTACGTTAAACAGCAGTTGCGCCTCTAGCGGAAAAGTTTGGCAGTTTTATTCCTCATTGTGCAATTGTCGCCACCAATTTGATGATGACCACAAACTTTGAAGGCATTGAGTTTTTACCCGACTACGGCGAAGCCAAACGGAACGTTAATGATTTTGACAGTCTATGTATGTATGTATGTATGTATGTATATATGTTTGTTCTACCGTAGCGCCTAATCTACTGGTCCATTTTTAATAAATGAGGAGTCACTAGATTTCTAATATTAGCCCGAGTAACATTGGCTTTATAATTTACATAGTCGGGTTATAGTTATTTTTTAAATAAAAATTGTAGTTATTTTTTAAGTAAAACGGATAAATGCTTAAAGTATGTCTGAATTTTTGCCTCCTCAACATACATGTTTATTTATTTATTTAGACGTCGAAGCGGCCGGCGACTGCGGCGACGCTGTTCCGCGGCTCGATGGCGGCGCTGGTGACGGGGCTGGCGAGCAAGGAGCCTTTCTACGTGCGCTGCGTCAAGCCCAATCCCGCGCAGACCCCGCGCGCCTGGGACGCGCGCCTCGTAAAACACCAGGTGTGACTTATACAGGATTTTTGTTAAAATGCAGTCAATTCGTGTAATGGTGATGTGATTCGGGGGATAAACACAGCATCCCATGGGAACACTACTTTTTCGGGATAAAAAGTAGCCTATGTGTTAATCCAGAGTTTAAATTACTACCATACCGAATTTCATCAAAATCCATTCAGTAGTTTTTGCGCGAAAGAGTAACAATCACATCCATCCATCCATTCATCCTCACAAACTTTCACACATATAATAGCAGTCGGATATTGGACCGTTTCTGAGATAAAAAATATAAAATGGCGAATATCTCAGAAATGGTCCAATATCGACTACTTACACACATTACGGGGCTTCAATTGATTTATTTTCACTCCCCGCATCTCCTTCAGTTTTAGTATCTTAAACTTGTCGAATAAATGTTATTTATTTATGTCAGGATTGTTGTATGAAGAAGTTTGTGTTGTTCCCAATGACTTATCCTCTCTCTTAAACCTCCAGGTGGCGTACCTGGGCCTGGTGGAGAACGTGCGCGTGCGTCGCGCCGGTTTTGCGCAGCGCACGCGCTACGACCGCTTCCTGCGCCGCTACAAGATGCTGTCGCAGTATACGTGGCCCAACTTCCGCGGCGGCGCCGAGCGCGATGCGGTTGCGGTGCTGCTCCGTGACCTCCGCGTCACCGATGTGCAGTTCGGACATACGAAGCTATTCATTAGGTGGGGCTCGCGTTTGCTGCGACTTTTTATATTTGTTTCAACAAAAAAAAACATTTAACGTTGTCAAGCTGTAAGCGAGTTGATGGGATTTGGAAACCATATCGATCCAATCAGCTTTCAAGTAAAAATACTGTATCTAAATCGAAATTAATTTAGGAGCTGCGATGTAACTGATATGCGACTGATATGCGATAGCTGCGATGAACTTATATCAAAACACTGTTATTGCGTTGCAGGAGCGCGCGCACGGTGCATGCGCTGGAGGCGGCGCGCGCGGAGCTGATCCCGTCCATCGTGGTGCTGCTGCAGAAGCTGTGGCGCGGCACGCTCGCGCGCCAGCGGTACCGCAAGATGCGCGCCGCCCTCACCATATATAACGCCTGGAAGTGAGTACCGTTGCAGTATTATTGACACCGCCGTCTGTTAGTGTGAATAAGTTTACATAACTTTATAAGTGACTTCTAACAAAAGGAAGTGTCGATATTTATATGACCTCAAATTGGCAGTGATCGCTGCACGCGATCGCGGTTAAGCCCGGTAGATGTAGCTCCAACACCAAACTGTGTCCGTCGATTTTGTTATCACAATGAAATAATTTTTTAGGATGCATTTACGTCAAAATATTCGGGCATGATCATCATAAATCCATGCAAAATATAAAGAAAACGGCAACGGTTACAATATCACTTGTTAAACTATCTAGTTCGTAATGACCAGCGATAAAGGTATGTGTAGTAATGTTTACTATATGGACATTGACAAGATAAACATTTGCGGATATTTCTATATAAACACTTTGTTCCATGAAATTGTCTCGTGTATTCCCAGACGGTACAAGTTCCGGCGTTACATCGTCGAACTGCAGGCGGAGCTGCGGCGCGGCGGTACGCTGCGGTGGCCGGCGGCGCCGCGCGGCGTGGCGGTGCCGCTGCTGCAGGCTGCCTATCGGCGTTGGCGCGCCTGGCTCGTGCTGCGCGCCGTGCCGCGCGACCAGTGGCCGCAGCTGCGCCTCAAGGTGTGCGCCGCCAGCGCGCTGCGCGGCCGCCGCCCGCAGTGGGGCGCCGCACGCGTCTGGGCCGGCGACTACCTCGCGCTCGACACCTACAACCCGCGCGCAGGTGACTAATACTATTTCTATTACAGGAGCTGCTTCTAGCAGCTCCGCTTGCATTCAATAAAAAAAGTAGTATTTACTTTTCTAATTCAGTCGGTTCGATTTTTGTCGATTCTGCTAATTTAATCTTACAATAAAACAGTTTCTATGCAGTCTCCAACGCTTAACGCGTTTTGATTAGTCTAAACTCCAAAAATCAGCTTATGATATTTTGGCGGACCAAATTGCGCCTCAATCCTGAATCGCGCTATCGAAGTTTTCAAAGATCGGCACTATATATACGATATCTGATATTCATACAAGTCCAAAACGACTAGCCAAATGGCAGTCATCAGACCGACTAAGCTAAGACGGCTAAAAGCCATTAGCGTAGACCCTTTCAAAAAAAAATTCATACAAGGGCTTCGGCCTGACCGAGCATACCATCTCGCTCGGTTGAAGATCTCCCTTTGGGGCATCCACTCTGGACTGGACATCATCATCATCACCCCCACCCCTCCGCACCACGCCAGCCAGACTCAGCCTATCGGGTACCTCGACCACCAGCCTCAACGCACCGCGGCCTGGTCGAATCCTCCTGTGGGCTTCGGCCTGACCGAGCATACCGCCTCGCTCGGTCGGAGATCTCCCTTTGGGGCATCCACTTATACCCACAATTTCAAGAAAATTAAATTAAAAGTAAATTGAAATTCTAAGTTAATTACGAGAATAGGCTACTTGACTCATATTTAATTTCATACATTGAATGATCATTTCCTTTAGTACTTGGCTTAGATTAACGTATGGTAGCGATATCATAAATTAAAAACTTTAAATTGATAAATAAAGTTGATTTAAAATATGCATTAGGTCCTTACATATGAAATTGGCGTTTTGTCGTACTAGCCACTCATCTCAAATATATCTTCTTTGGTTAGGAATTCCAATTTCAAATTTATACCGCTATTTACTCATGCATTTGTGTTTCGAAAGTTTTAATTCATTTGTTTTTTCCTCTTTTGGTTTTTTCTTTGCGTCACTGTTTACAAAACGGAAAACTTGAAATATCCTATTATTTTCGAGTACGAGTTCCACAGTGGCACCAGTGCTGCAGAAACGGCTCGAAGGATTAATGATGTGTATGGCGGCGGTGTCGCAAAAGAAAACACAGTGCGTTTTTGGTTCCAACGTTTTCGTTCTGGAAATTTAGACCTGCAGAACAAAAACAAGCAAAACCCGCGCCAAGCGAAAATTGACTTAAAAAAAAGTTACTTGTGAGCGTTTCTTAAAGAAACAGACGATTACGGCAGATGTCTATAATTGCCAGCAACTGCAAATCATGATGGAAAAGCTAGCTGCTAAACAATCGAGCTTGGTAATTCGCTCTAGGCCACTGCTGCTTCACACACTGCACAACAGACAGCTACCAAATTAGAGGAGCTTCAATTGGAATGTCTAAGACATCCACCGTACTCCCGGACCTTGCTCCAACAGATTACCATTTTTTTTGAAATTTGGATAACTTCTTGGAAGGGAAAAATTCAACTACAATGGGGCAGTCCAAAGCGCCTTCAAAGATTTTATTGATTCCTATCCGAATGGTTTTTTTAGTTAAGGATTCAATGAACTACCTATGAGATGGCAAAAGTGCATAGATAGCAATAGATATACTTTGATTAAATAAATATAATCCCCCTTACTAATAAAAAGTTACACATTGCGTGTACAGGCGTTCTAAGAATTCTTCTACTAATAATCATTTTTTGACGTAGGCCTGTATAGCGACGTTATAATTTCCATACTAATTTATCCAACGCTTATACACAAGGACCCTTGTTTAAAAGTGGTATAGCGTGTTTATAAGGGTAAGATAGCGGATTTTCAATACATCAGCTGATTTTATATTCTTTCGAATCTCGTTAGCATTCCATTTCTGAGTAACTTATGAGCTGGACCAAATAAATATTGATTCTTTAGACTAGGAAATTATTCTTGCACCCGGAAAAATACAAATGTTAAATGATCGTGATGATTAATTTTTGTTGTATTTTTTGTAAAAGACAAGGACCTAATTTCATCAATTTGAACCCTTGATTAGGTACATTTAACTGTTTTTACTAACTTAACGTAAGGGCAGACAGGGCGAAACTGAGTAGGTATGTGGGTTCTTAGTAGTGCTGTGGGATTTAGATGACGGTCTTCAAAAGGTAAGGAGTATGGGTACTACCATAAACCTATAACTACCTACCTATTATACTGACTAGAGCTTCCCCTGAGGGAAATGGAATTATACCTATTGCGGCCTATCTATCATACTGGCTAGGTCTATCCCCTGTAGAAGAACCAGCCTTGTATGGTGTCTTGTACATAAGGTTTCTTAAAGTCGATTATCTTAAAATCAAGCTTCTGGGCATAATTATTGTGAATTATGATCTACTGCTTATGTTAAGATGTTTAGGCAGAAAAATAACAACCTAACCTCAGATACCTATAGGTGACCCTCCACCTAGCGCAAACTATGTATATAAAAAATGATTTTTTCCCCCCGAGCGTGACAATTTTTTTCTACATAAATGTATTTACAGCAGCAGTAGATAATAAGCCCAGAAGGTCCATAATTTATTTTTCTAAAGCTTATTATTATAGTAGAACTACGTAGAATTTCATTTTTTTAAATTGCAA
Organism: Phengaris arion; assembly: GCA_963565745.1. Lineage (NCBI taxonomy): Eukaryota > Metazoa > Arthropoda > Insecta > Lepidoptera > Lycaenidae > Phengaris > Phengaris arion. The sequence goes on along the minus strand of OY751446.1, from coordinate 1,812,402 downwards.
CGACAATCCTTACAGTCTTTAAAAACAACGATGCCCCATAAACGCTCGAAGTGTGTCATTATTATGTTCAAAATGCTAGTTGCGATTAATTGATTATAGTGCATACTGTGAACCCTATAACCTAATGATACCTAAAACAAATTATGCTATTGCTTGTGTTACTTTCTGTGTGGGAATAACAACTCCAAACAATCAGAATTTATCAGATTTTGTTATTGTTCTAATTAGAAAATTCCTATTTAGCTTTTGGAAATATCAAGAACTGCATTTACAAATTACAATTGACTTTTGACGCGATTAGCGAAAGTCTTGTGACAAATGACAATTTCAATGACATATTTTGATAGTAGCAGAGGTGAGAACTACTAATATTTACAAAATTTACATACATAACTACTTGAAATTGATTTAAAATGTGTAAACATCAATTTTGTACATAATTAAATTAAATTCCGTTTATTTCAGGCTGCATAGGCTCATATTATTAATACCTTATAGACTAACATACATATTACTATATTTAATACACACATACATATAATCACGCCACTTTCCCGTAGTAGGCAGATACCACTTCTTTCCATTTGCTACGATCCTTACATACTTGTTTCGCTTCGTCCACGTTCATTATTCCCTTCATACATGCTCTTCGGTTTAATAAACACGTATTGTCTGCGACGTGGGGCGCGAAGTGTTCGGGAGTCGTCCTCTAAATCTTCTGTCGACGACTCCAATCGGCCAGAACTCCTCCTTCTCGAAGGTCGGTAAATGATGGGTTGGAACTCTTACCACAAAGGAACTAAAAGTCACTTTATGACGAGATTCCAAACGCTCGACCCTCAAGGCGAAGTTGGTTCTCCTCCTGTAGTCCACGACCTGGTCGACCCTCGTAGACTGTTGCAGCCTGAACACATACAGCGGTGTTGCGGGAGTCTCACACCGCAATAGCTGCTCGGGTCCTCCGGGTGCGGTGCCGCGATAATTGCGGACGACGGGTTTCTTCTTCTTCCTCTCGACTTTGATGAACCCGTCAACATCGCACGTTCGGTCCTTTTTAGAAGGAGAACGCTCTTTTGTAGGGGCCTCCTTCTTTACTTTGTTTTTCGAACTCGAACGCGGGGGAGGTGGCGGGGGGCGCAAGCGGCGACACTTGCGTAACTCAGCACTGTCTCCTTCGCGGGCGGGGAGCGGGCGGCAGGGGCGGCAGCGTCGACGATGTTCGTTGACCCGTCGGATAATGCTGATGGGCTAAACGTGACCGCCTGCGCGCCTCGACGACGAGTAATGTTTGCTGCATCAGGTGACCTACATATGGAATTAAAACATTTTAACTGTGATAATTCATTACGTAGATCACTGGTAGACTCTGATGCCTGCAATCTACCTCGAACTTCGGCCAGTTCTTCCTTCAGGAACTTGATGGCCTTCAGTAGGCTGACGACGTCGACGTGGTCCAGTGTCACTGGCGGCAACTTATGCAGTTCTTTCGCTACACTTACGTTCTGGCACTTCATCCGGATCCGAATGCTTCAGCAAGGGGATCCGAATGAATGGATGTCCTGCACGCTTCTTTCCGTTCCATCTCTTCGTCGCGATGGCATGTTTACGCTCTGACCAAGCGTCTCGTACATCAAATGCTTGCCTTCGCTAATCTCCTCGCTGGTGAAAGAAGACTTGCAGATCTGAATTATGCTGACCTCGTCCATGGTGTCGATGGCATGCTGGATAAACTACAGCAACTCACTGGCCACGAGCGCCATGGTCACGTGCAGCGGCAATCAGCCGCGCGATTCACAAAAATATTCACTAACTAATTGTCAGTCGTCAACACGCGAACATCAGATACGTGTTATTTGCGTGTTACTCAATTCCTAAACGTTTTTCTTTGAGTCTTCTGTCTATGGTGTGTAGCGTGATTATAGATAAACAAGTCTTCAATATCTCTATTAGTAGACATCTCTATACATGCTGTATAAGGGACGTATAACTTAAACAGCTAATTTGACTATTCATATGATAAACGCATGTTTAAGAATTTTTTATTAGTAAGAAGGTATATTATGTTTTAAAAAATCGACTTTATGTTCCTCCTTTACAAAACGCCAATTTCATATTATGTAATGACCTAATATTTTTGTTTTTTAATTTCTACTGATGAAAACACCTTGAAGTAACTTCCGGCAAGGATGTGAAGACACAAACTATTAGATATACTTTTATTTGACTTTTAAGTTCTAAAATAATGTAATATATATATTTTTGTGTAATTAAACAATTATAAAGCGTTTAAGACATAAATTAAAACAAGGTCAAGTAGCCTATTTGGGTTATTTCTGGCGGATACTTATTTATCAAAAATCATCCAGCTATAGTTTTTATCAAGATCGGGCTCGTAACTCCATTGAACATTATTTTGTTATTCCTTGTAGTTTCGGACTTGGTCTACCATGCCCGATTGTGAAATTCGAGCTGTTTACATACATATATATATATTGCAGCGGCGTACCGGTCGGCGCTCAGCACGCTGCTGCGTGGCGGCGGGCGCGCGCTGTTCTCGTGCCGCGTGCACAAGTTCAACCGCCACAACAAGATGGCGGAGCGCTGCCTGCTGCTGACCGACGCCGCCGTGTACAAGCTCGACGCCAACACGTTCAAGCCGCTCAAGAAGCCGACGCCTATCACCGAGGTGGATATTTTCATTCTGTTAGCTACTAAACTTTCAGCTACATTTCGCAACAAGAAATCTGTCTATCCCGTGGTAAGCGTACATTTTCCGGTATAATAAGTAGCTTATTTGTTATCTAGATTCTAGGCTATAAACTATCTGTTTGTCAAATTTCATTAAAATCCGTGCAGCTATTTCTACTTACATCTACACAAACGTTATGATGCGCGTACGCAGGTTGGGTGCGTGCGCGTTATGAGCAGCGGCGCGCAGCTGGCGGTGCTGGCGGTGCCGAGCGCGCGCAATGACCTCGTGCTGGCGCTGTCGCCGCCCGCGCCCGGCCAGGACCTGGTCGGCGAGCTCGTCGGCACCCTGGCGCATGCCTTCCACAGGTAAACACACCATTGTATAATATACCACATAACAGTATAAGTCACCTAAAAAGTAAACAAACATAATATAAGGCTTCGTAACAATTGAACCAAATAGAAAAAACTGTTTATTCACTTGTTCGATAACATGGACTGCGAAACTGTAAAATTTACTTTTAAAATTGCACTGACTTAAATGTTCACGATTCATGTCATGATAAATTACAATTCGACCGAGTAAATCCGACCAAGTGCTTGTTAGTTTCGAATAAATAATGATAAATTTAGGACTATTTCTAGATTTTTAAATATCGACCCATCCTGTTCGTTAAAAGCTATGCAACTTACTAAACGCTTTGGGCCCAGGTTGTCAGGGTCGGACATAACGGTGGAGGTGGAGAGCGGCGCGACTACGCGCTGTATGCTGGGCGGCAAGTCGCGCGCGTTGCAGCTGCCCACCGCGCCCGCCCCCGGCCTGCCACCCTTCACCAGCGCGCACGACGTCATCACCTACCATCCGCCGGCCGCGCGCGCCTGACCGCGCACGCTGAGCACAACACACATGCATGGCGGCAAGACGCACACGCTGGGTGGCAAGTCCTGCACGCAGGGCGACAAATTGCACACGCGTGCTGCAGATTAGTTTACCAAATCGACTCCACAAAAGGTTTTCAAGTAATATACGGCTTAATGGAGTTTATTATAGAGTTACTGAAGTCATTGACTTCACAAAAGTTTCAATGTAGCTACAGAAGTCATAGCGTCAAGTTTTCTCCATGTAATTTGAAGTCGTGCGAAGAGGGAGATGAAGTAAATCGACCCATCGAAAAGTGTGGTACAAAAGTAGATATTGTTGGCCGCTAGCGAGTCAATTATTTAGTCTTCAAACTAATTTTAGACACAAAAACAAGCGATTACTGACATGTCTGGCCTCATGGAGGTACTAAATTTACTAAATGTATTTTTTGTAATTTATAAATACCTGTTATTTTACCCGTAGGTATTTAATTTCATAAATAGTGGTTCTATTTAAATATGAAGTCACAATATTTCGGTATTAATCGCCCTTTACCTTATTATACACATTAAATTATAAAAGAACATGATAATATACTTTTAATATAACAGTTTTTCAATTACCATACTTGAGTTGTTAGTGTTAATATAATTAGGAATTCTAAGCCTATTTGATTTTAATTTTGGACTTGTTCCAAACATTTCACAAGGACAATGTATTTTACTTAACTTTATATAAATAAGAAATCTTGTGTCTTCAATTTTACCAAGAATCGCAATAGTAACCAGATTTTAATTATTATCTTTATATTAGGGTATTACGCCCACTTGCGCAGATCTGGGTTAAAGTTAATCCTGGGTTAAATATGATTTTATCTCTCTCGTGCTTCGTATTTATGTGGAGAGAAGGGAAGCCATTATATTTTAACCCAGGGTTAACTTTAACCCAGATCTGCGCAAGTGGGCCTTATAGTATTATTAATTTATTGTTAAAATGCAATGCATAATAAAAAGGTATTTATTTACTTTAAGACTAAAATCTCACGAAGCGGTTTTCACCCGCGCCCGCCGCGCTTGCGGGCCCGCAGCTTCTGTAGAATGCAGATATGTATGTAAAAATTAAAGCACAACTCACGGCGCGTTTTACATCTCGGCGGGTTGCGTCCGCGCGCTGTGCGTTCGGTTTGCGGGCGAAATTCAGAAATTCTATTGTAAATATTTGCCTACTAAGCGCTTTTACACACGCGCGGAAGCTGCGACGCGTGTGTAGGCATGTTAAGAGTTAAGCTGTATTATAATAAAGGGCTTGGTATTTATAATGAAATGTGATGAAATGAAAGTTTTGTTTACCTTAATATTTATGATAGAATGTCTTACTTCACAATAGGGGGTGCCACTTGCCAGACGAACACTGACTAGTCTGGTCTATGTCATTAAAAAGTTATTGGACGCGTATTTTTTTTTTAATTAACAAAATTGTACTTGGGACAAATGTCATTCATTATTTTTATATAAAAAGCGCCGGAGGTACGTTCCTGTTTAACTTAATTATTGTAGTACTTAAATGGTATTAAGACGTTTGTAAAATGACAAAATTACTCTATAAAACATTATTTATTTTTTAATCATATTGTAATTTGTAATAACACAAAAACAAATGTCCGAACCCTACGAGGTTGTCCATGTATTATTTTATTATATTACAGATAAGAACATATTATATACTCGGCAAATTGTCAAGAAATGTAAGTGACACATTCGCTGCTTGTTAATATGTTAAATGACACAAAGTGGTGATTATATTTAGCGTCGGTTCACACCGAGACGCGACGCGGCGCTGCATTTTAAAGATAGCTATTCAAAATTGAACTCTATTCACTACACAAGAAGATACACGTTTAATTGCAAGAGTTCGAATGTCGTAGCGCGACGCCGCTCTTGCAATGAAACGTGCATCTTCTGATGTAGTGAATAAAGTTCAATTTTTAATCGCTATATAAATAAATGCAGAACCGCGTCGCGTCGCGTTTCGGTGTGAGCTGACCCTTATTCAAGGTTTTGGCGCGTATTTATAATACTATAATAATGCTCGTGATTAAATATCACACAAGGTTGTTAAGATATATTTTTAAATAGTATAGTTATACTCCGTTCAGATTCGATTTAATCCAAACGTAAACAAAGAGAATAATAGAACACTTAATTCCTATGCAAATATCTGCGAGCTCGTATATGTGCTCTAGTATACAATCTCGCGGATGCGATGCGAATTCGCTATTATGTGTGGGAGCCTTGAGAAATACAATCACATAATTTGGGTGAATTTAGTTTTTGTTTACTTTCGGTTAAAATTTGATTTGAAAAGAGTACAACTTAGAATAATAGTGTTGCTACTTTTTTATTAAGTTAATATTCTGGGAGAAAGTTGATCTAAGATGGCGGTCCTAGCTCGCCTGCGCCTGCGCGGTGCCGCCACTTTGAGGTCAACTTACCGTACCTGACAGTAAATTGACAGTCCTATTTAAATATATTTATTAAATGTTTAATTTCTGTACAAATTGTATTATAAATTGTGTGATTAAGGGTCCACAACGAAGTATTATTTTAGTAATTAATTTTAATATTATTAAGGCATTTAGATGGCACAGTTGTTTTTACACTTTTAAATGAAAATATTTTTTATTTTTTATAAACATTAGCTTGTTTGAGCAATAATATTTCATGTTATAAAACACCTAGCTATAGTTAATGATTGAATAGGTTACAACCGCGGAACAGAAAACAAGTGGAAGTGCGAGTGGGCGTGGTACGCGTGCCACGACTAAGCGTTCTTACGCGTACTTATTTTCATTCTGGATTCTTAATGTCTTTCAGCAATATTGGTTTTTTATGGAAGTGACGGACAACGTAAGAAAAACGACGATTCCCGAAAGACATTAGAGCATAGCTCTACTGTATTCTATTTTTATTTTAAAGCAACAATAACAACAACAAATTAAAATAACCTATCATACATTTGGATAACAGAGAGTTGTTAATATAAAATTATATACATCAAATCAATTGGATCTGTCAAATTCTTGTAAACGTCAAAAATGAATATTTTTGACCCAAGTGTAAAGGGAGCTGGGTAAAAATATGTAATATCACAAAATGGCGTGAACGTGATATAACGTTCCTAACAGTTTATGACAGTTGACAGTTACGTGTGGAACAAGGGCGAAAATTATGAATGATCAAAGTGGTGTTAAAGAAACAGAACGCGAATGAAATTAATTAAAATTTCGTTAAAACGGTACTACTGGAACGCAGTATTTATTAGCGGAGAGTTCTATTTGTATTGCGGTTTTTTCTGTTCGACCACTTAAAAACACGTGGGAACGAGGGCTAATGCCTGCCATAGACGTACACTTTGATTTTAGTACTTATACTCGGCGCGGCGAACCTTGATCCCGATGACACTGAAAGTTACGTCGTATTAAAATCATTACCTCGTGTGACATTTCGTGTGACATGTAAGTTTTGCAGGACGTAAACGTAAATTCAGATTGAGATAATTTCTTGTAAATGTTAGGAGTTGTTAAAAATTCTAATGGAATATCATTGTAATGGCATAAAGCTACGTAAAATTTATAAATGGCATTTTTAGACGCCTCCAATATGGTCCTAATTTAACGGTGACGCCGCTACAATGTTATGTCGTGAGATTAACTGTCAGTGTCATAGGGATCAAGGTTCGCCGCGCCGAGTATAGTGTTACGAGTGTTGTATTATGTATTTCCTATGTGACGAGTGATAAAACGTGTCTTAGACGGTGCCATTACTTTGTACTATTAAACGCAATATTTTACACTTGTATACTTTTATTTATTTCCCAATCGTTACGAAGGGGTCATCCACATATAACGTCACAGCGTAAGGGGGAGGGGTCATACCAAACGCGACATTATATTGGAGGAGGGTTCAGAAAGTCAAATTTTTATGTAACGTAATATGTGGACGGCCTCTAAGTTTCCTTTTTCATAAGACATAAGTGATTATTTTTCCCGTTTTGCTACTTTAGGTAGGATGAAAACAATTAGAAAATAAACATATTTACTAATATCTTTAATATAAACAATCTTAACCCATTTTTTGGGTTCCGTAATATTCAAGGATACAGTTTCGCTCTGTCCGTCCGTCCGTCTGTCAGTCTGTCTGTCCGCGCTTCTAGCTTCTGTAATTATGTATATAAATGGATAGAATTTTGTATAGTTATAGACTGTGTATAGATCTCAATTTTGGCATCATAAAATAATTATTTTATATTTTAGGGGTGGCTCTCCATCAATGTGGTTTATAAGTTGGTCCCCCCCTGGCATTTTTAAACTATGAGACTTAGAAACTTGCAATTTTCCATACTAATAGATCATGCTAAAAACTCTTTAGGAAAATTATTTTGATCGAAATCGGACACTAACTTTTGAAGTAATTAAAAAAAATACGGAACCCTCCATAGACATGTCTGACATGCTCTTGGTTAAGTTATTGTATATTATCCATTAAAAAATTTGCAAAAAAATATATAAATTTGCAATAAAAAATGGCCAAGTACTGACGAATACTCAAATACTCATCTAAATTGTAATATAAACCAATTCAGATTTTTTTTATAAAAACTTTAACTCGACAAGCGACTACATAAATTATATAGCCTATGTTACCCGGGAAATTATAAGAAACCTATTCACACCTCATTTATTAAAATCGAACCAGTAGTTAAGGCGCTACGGGGGATCAAACAAACATACATACATGGGCTGCCCAAATCATTACCCTTCCTTTTGGCTTCGCCGTAGTCGGATAAAATAACTAATGCTCTCTTGAGTGAGACCGTGCACCGTTTTATGTTGATAGTTCTCGAGAGCTATAAAACAGACATTTCTTAGAGCGTTTTTACATTTATCCGATACAATCTCCGAATTATCCGATATCGTACCGGATAATGGGAAAACGCTCTTCATACTAGATTATTAGCGCAGCAAAGCGAAATCCTGAAATTGAACATAGCGAGCAACATCTAGTCACTAGATGTTATTCTAGTGTTTAGGTTTGCGTACCGCAAGGGTAACAACGGTACCCTATCACTATGATTCCACTGTCCGTCCGTCTGTTGGTTACCAGGCTCTCTCTCTCATCTCATGAACCGTGATCAAGCTAGACAGTGGAAATTTTCATAGATGATGTATTTCTGTTGCCGCTATAACAACAAATACTGAAAACAGATTATAATAAATATTTTAGTGATCCTCCCATACAACAGACGTTACATTTTGCCGGCTGATACCCAAGAAGTCAAGAACTAAGTACTTACTTAGACAAAAATTTGGTTTTCTGCGACGCCATGGCATCTGCGTTGTGACTTGTGGCGCGAAAAACATCTCCTGTGAGGGATAAGGGACGCCCCGCGCCCTATCCCTATATAAGGGAACGCAAGGCGTGTCGCCCTTGTAATTCTTTGGAGGTGTACTCAGACGGGAGTCGGACTGGTGAAGTACGGCAGGTATGTTTGTTTATGTTTTTTTTATCATTGAATATCTCTTTCGAAAGTTAATGATTTATTTAATACTTAAGTACGTCAGGCAGTAAAAAATTGGCATGCCGCATGGGTTATAACTTATACCTAATGCGGGTTTTAACCATTTATCCTTTATCTTGAATTTTTTACCTGGCGCTAGGGTTTTTGTACCTCAATTTTTTAGTTTATTTATGGGTAATTATCATCAGTTTGTTCATCAGTTATCCCTAAAACAAACGACTATAAAACCTATAAGTACTTAATTGTTTAATATTATGTTGAAAATTTAAATGAGGATTTAGGCTAAGTACTCACGCAGTGGTTTTCACCCGCGCCCGCCGCGGTTGCAGGCCCGCAGCTTCTGTAGAATGCAGGTTATAATTAGTATGTAATTATTTTTAAACAAAAAATTAAACCGACTTCCAAAGTAAAAATGCACAAAAAAGTATGAAATAAAACTTATTTTCTAAATAATGGCCCTTTTAAATTTGGCTATAATTTTAACTATTTCTCTACTCAACCTCAAAAATTTTGAATACATCAAAAATATAATTTTAAGGAGTTCCCTCGATTAGGTACTCATTTTTACTCATACTCATTAGGTACTCATCCCATCATCAGGTTACCACTTTTATGAAAACGGGACCAATTTCGGAGTATATTTTTACACAAAAAATAATTATTTTGAAAATCGGTCAACAGGCGGCGGAGTTATCGGTGTTATATAACCGCCTCTTTTTTTGGAAGTTGGTTAAAAAATCACATATCACGCACGTGAGCACATCTCACGACGCGACGCGTTTTACGCCCGCGGTGTGCGCGGTTTTTCGCGTGTAGGGTTAAAAAATCCTGATTTCTGTTAAAAAGTTCAGACTTTGGCCGTAAATAAAACTCGGTAGATTATAACTTTTACTATCGTTTATTACTTACATTATTAGTATGTACATAATTCAGTCATTAAGTCTGTCTAAAAGTCATTAGTCATACAATATAATTTCAAACATCTGACTTGTACTTATATTTCTGTCCCCTAGCAACTGCAGCTTTCAAAAAATATTTTTTTAGAAATTTCACTATTGTCTATTTATTGACATTTGACATGATTCAAAATCCGGTCTCGAATGAAATCCGTGCGGAGTCCGGTCTATACTTATCCTTGAAATCCGCTTTAGACCGGATTTATCCGGTCAGATGGTAACCCTATTCGCGGGTCCCCCTGCACCGGCGGCTAACTTGTAGAATCGCGCGGGCCGCGGTCCCCCGCAGCCTCGGCGGGTTACGCCCGCGTGTATTGCGGTCGGTTGGCGAGCGAAATTTAGAAATTCTATTGTAAATATGTATTTGCCTTTTTGCAACCGCACGTCCTGGGATCTTCGCCCGCCGTTTGCGTGCGACAATCTCAATCGCGGCGGCTGCGTTACCGCGCAAATAACCGGTCTTGTGAGTTGGAAATAAGACCGCAACTCCACGACCGCGATGGGAACGGGAAAAAAACCGCTCCGTGAGTTCTTAGCCTTAGAAATCAGATTTTTGACGTGATAACGTCTTATGATTCGATGGAGCCGGCTGCACGCACGAAAAAACATGACTCATGCGTTACCAAGTACTGTTACCAAGTACCAGCGTTACCTCGCATTTTATTATTATTATTATTGTTGTTGTTGTTGTTGTTACGTTCAACTCTCGTCAGTAAACCGACTTTACAGACAACCGATATTTTTTTTGTACAATAGTTCTAACTTCTCAGAAGTAGTATATAGTTTTATTTATTATTCACTGAAAGTTGTGTTTTACATACCCACATCCTACTACTATCACAAATGTGAAAGATTGTGCAGATGGATGGATTGATGTTCGTTACTCTCTCACGCAAAAACTACTGAACGGATATTATTGTTAGTTCTTATTATAAATAAAGCACAATATTATTTCGCCCAATAGCGAAAAGGTTTGCCTACCATCAGTCATCACGTGGCCTAAGTACATTAGCTCAAGCACGGAGAACTTTGAAAAATAAAAGTTATTCGTGTCGTCATCGAATAAAAATATCTACTGTATGAAAATCATGACGGCGCCTATACCTACCATTTTCATTCGATAGTTTACGAATACTTTGTGCGTGCTTCGGCTACAGGTGGCTTATCGTTATCGAATGGAAATTGTAGGTATGAAAATCATGACAGCGTGCAGCGCCCATACAATTTTACGCAAATTGCATGTTCGTGCTTGGGCTACAGATTAGCTGGATCACTTATAGGGCTCCTGAGATCTATAAAGAATATATCACTAAGAAATGGGTGTGGGCATGTGTACCTATGTATGCTCCCCTTGGAGCATTTAACTATCAAACCAAGTCGGTTTAATGCTATAATATGCTTCCAGTACGGAACCCGCTATTTTCTATTTTTATTTTATTAAGAGCAGTGGCACATTGACTGTTGTGATGAAGACGTGTATTGATGGGAGTTTTGTTTCTACTTAACCTAATGTGGATCGATTCAAGGCTTTCAGGATAATACGGACCTATTTTAGGCGTACGGATATAATGACGATCCCTTCGCCCACTCCCTGTCTAGTTGATTCTGCCTCGCTGCCGCTACTTACATTAATTATTTATTAATGTAATATAATAATGATTAATACATTGTAGTGATTAGTAAGTCTAGCTGTCCCTAGAGGGCTCGGTGATGGTGTACAAAATATGGGTAAATATAGGTACCTACCTAAGTACTAACCTACTCCTAATTTTACCCGACTATGGCGAAAACAAAAGGAGAGGTAATGATTTTGGCAGTCTATGCCCAATTGTTTTATAATTTGAGATAGATCTCACATAGATGTATGTACGCATATATTTGTTTGTTCCACCGTAGCGCCCAAACATTTTAATGAATGACGTCTCAATAGAAACGCTGCGCTGTAATAGTTTACATAGAAAGATTATAATTTCTTAGGACTTAGTCTGTAGTTCATGTCTTGGAACCCTTATAATTGCGTCATGTCCGTCCGTCCGTCCGTCCGTCTTCGGATTACCGTCCAAACGGTTAATGCTAGTAAGATGAAACTTTGCATGGATAAGTATGTGTATTTACTACGTCGATAAAATGCTAAAATAAAATCACGAGAAAAATTTTTTTGGCGTACCTTAGATATCCTACTTAGATCCCAACTAGCACACTAGTGGAAATAGCAGCCTACTTTGCAACTTTTAGCTGTACTGTAGCGCTTTAGAGGTTCAGAAAGTGGTTTTATGGTCTACTATTGCTTCCGTAACTGCTCATAGCTGTAAATATCACTAGGGGTAGCAGAAAGTGAACAAAATGCCACTCTAGGCTTTATAAGAGTTCATTTACAACCCATTTGCCGTCTATAGCTTTAAAAGAGACTTAAAACATGTAGGTATGTTAAAGCATAAAGCTGCTAAAAAGCCGCTATTGCCGCTGCTGTACGCTTCAGAACTGTATAAAAACTTTTATTGCATACTTTTTAACGGAACTGTATAAAATATATATTTATCACTGTTCTGCCACTGAAAGTTTAATTACAGAAATGATTTGTACTTTTGCGCAGACTTAAGTAGCAATTTGATCAACTGTTTTACTAATAGCGACATTAAGGCTTCACAATAGAAACAGGAGCGTAATGGACATTGCCTTCTCATGTGGATACATTTTGCTATTTTTATAAGTTCGAGTTCGACAAACACAAGCGAGGGTCCCGTAGATTTTGTTTTCTCAATTAGCGATAACGGACCAGTTACAGAGGAAAAGTAAGTTATAGCTTGGTGTGGCATATTCTTATAATAAAGTAAAATAACCTTCTTTGCGTAATTTTTTGTTTCTTTCTTCTAGATGCAATCATGTGGACTCGGACAGTGATACTGAATATGAACTAGAGTATTTCGAATGTGAAAGAAACCACCAGTTTATTTTAGTGCAGTTTGGTTGTGGAGTTAAATTTTCTATTTTAAGTACAGAATTTTTTAATTTTTTGTTCGGCCAAAGTAACACTCCATGTTTTTCCCACGTAGATGGACTGATGCAAAGTTCTTGTTGATTTTGTTGTTCATTATAAATTTTAATTATTTTGAAAGGCATTCTGAAAACATGGTAAGACATAGTAAGTGTTAAACAATTGAAAGAGTGAAAAATATAGAAACAGCCACAAACGATCATCGTATTTTAGGGTTTTCAACGAGTTCTACGGATCTCTAAACAAATAACCATTTGTGTGGTTCGATACCTGCAGTAAGTACGAAATTAAAGTGATTGTGAACTGCATTACACAGGCACGTGGCACAGTCATTACTTGGACCTTCAAACGAGTGAAACTTAACGCTATGACGCGCATAGAGGAAGTATTAAGGTTCAAGTTGCAAATTAAAGCTGCTTCTCATAGACGCCATGTTTACAAGACAATAATTTATCATTACTTGAGAAATTTATAAGTTTTTATCACAATTTGTAGTAAAATATAACTAAATATAGAACAAGCAACTTACTAAATACAAAATATGTAGCAAGTATGTAATTTCAATATCGTGTAGGTTTGTAATGTTACATTATTTATATAATAATATTTTTTTCATATTTCACGTTATTCTGAGGTATCTATTGAGGCGCGTTAAAAATACTCCAATCTGCGTTTTTAGCCACTTGTATATAATAAAAATATAGCTCAAAAATACTTACCTTCACTTCACTTATTATTTATTTGTATTCAGTAATGGCTGACTCAGGAAGTCAGGAACAAATATGTATTTTAATAAGTGAGAGACAAGGTGAATGATTCTTTATTCGTTCATTAAACCTGTCATTCATTCAATAAGCGCTACAAGAGCTTTAGTGTGGTGTTAAACTTTATTAGTTGCAGCTGCTGTAGCGCTTTTATGCAACTATTATGAAGTTCTAATGGAACTGTAGGTTGCAAAAAGTTGTGCCCCTTTGGCTGCTTATGGTCTGCCGTGCACGATCTGGCGCTTGAGCTTGGTGCCTTTGGGAATAATCGGATTAGCTCCAAAGCTCTTAAGCAACTAGTTTGTGCTATTTGGGTATGACCTCCGATGGGAGATAGGACGGCGGCCGACATTTTAAGGTCGGCGCGCGGCGTGACCTTGAAAGGGTATTTTTTGAAATAGTAAAAGTTAAGTAAAAGTACGCGTTATTTGTAGACGACAAATATTTTTATTTATTAGGTTACAAAGATTTAGAGTAAATATTTTGGTACAAACTTTGTACTGAGCTGTGGAATAATAAGCAACGTAATTATACAATTCTGACTAACAATTACAATAACATTTAATAATAAGACGACGCTTAAAAATATGAACAATTTTTATTTTGACTTTAATAACAGATATTATGTCTTAAATAATTACAACCTGTACAATTTTGGACACCTTGAGTTTCATCCAAAATCATATAACGTTTAGAGGTAAAAAATGAATTAAAAAAAAAAACACCTAACAAATCACAGTATAATAAATTAGCATACACAGTACAATAATACATATTGTACTCCTAGTTATACGATACTAATAATTAAATAGAGGTAGATAACTAATTTTATCAAAATCACAGTACTTGAGAGATAATATTGAATCAAATAAGTTTGAATTAGAACATAACATACATTTAAGAGACTTTGATTTTACTATGATCTTAATTGGCATATATGAAGATAATGTGATTAATTCTCTTTATTAATTAATTAATTGGATTTAGCCGTGTTTGCCTTGCAGTAATAACTTAATGTCCTGCCGTAGAAAATACCCTTTCACTTGGAGTACTCGTAGCTGGTATAAACAACAAAACACGAGCAAGGGCTGATAAGTATCTATGCAAACGAAGTTTTTCTGTCTTTCCAATAAAGCAAAATATACAATATTATAAGGTTTTAAATTAACAGTAGTAGCAGTACTAAAGTACTTGCAGCATTCGTTTTCGACTACGCTGTCTTTATCTGTCTGCATCCAGATCGAAATTCGCTAAAATATTAGAGGTTGCAGAACTTGGACCTGGTTGAGGCTCCGCAGTTAACGTTGACACTGCATTAGGTTGTTCTTTAGACATTACATTTGAATCACGTATAATATTTTAACTGCATTTGTTAAGAATGATACTTTAGTTGTACCCTCAGTTTCCATATATTGGTCAATTTCTTTAATCGAATGAAAACGGCAGTCTAACAACGATGCAGTAACCTACGAGTAATTTCTTCGTAGGGAGGCGATGTTCTAATTTTAAAAGCATGTTATTTTTTAGTCTTGTTAAAATGATTGACTCATTGTCATCATATTCTTCAAGCAATATTTTAATTTCTGATTTGAAAACCATCGCTAAATTTATGGTAGGCTGGGTTTCGGAGCATAAAATGTCTACAAGTTGTTTGATTTTCTCTATCTATCACCTTGTGTTCGTAGTCTTTCAGTTGATAACTGTTGCGACATGCAACACATCTTAGCATGTCGTTAATGAGCCGGCGATTTGCTCTATGATTTAAACTTGTTAGCATTATAAGTATGCTATGCCATCTAGTGGCCGTGCTTGTTTTTATAGTTGGCGGTGCTGTAGTGTCGCTGTGTTGTGACTCCAGGGGATCGTTATGTTGTGACTCCAGAGGGTCACTATGTTCATCTAAAGGACACGCTTCGTCTGTGTTTTGTACTTGTTCTCCAATTTCGCCCAATGTCAAAAGTAATTCGCGATGTTCTCTTCTAGCAGCAGCTTCCAGCTGTGGCGCTCTGTATCTTAAATGTCGACTAGTTTTTTGCACTTAGTTACAAGGTTTAACAGTTCCTCTGTTGCTTGAATGCCGTCAACTGTTACTAAATTATGCAGTGCATGTCCAAGGCAGAGATAATTTTCTACATTGAGTAGATTTACAGCCTTTTTCATATTGGTGCCGGTGTCAGTCACCAACACAACATTTTAATTATTAATTCCAAAGTCTTATAAAATTTCTTGAATGTAATTTTTTATTGTTAACATCACCTGTATGTTTTTCAGTCACTTGTCTGGTAGCTAATGTAAATTTTTAAGTTCCATATCTTCATTGATAAAATGAAATGTGCAGGGTTAAATAATTTCGTCGCCTGTATTGGTACGTCCAAAGATGGGCAGTTAAGACCCCAAATCTTGAAGTATGCTTTTGAATGATAGATTTTACGTAGGGCAACATACTTTCGTACACCTCTTCAAGTCCTTCTCATGCAATATTGTGCCTAGACGGAAGATCAGCATCCGACACAATCACATTGTACTTTTTTAAAAAGTCCTTCATAGCTTCATCGTCCACACTATCAAATGGCATCAGAGATCTTGCGAACCATAAAGCTAGGTCGCGGGCAAGCTGCCACTTTCTCGTTTTCTTCGTTTTCTTGGCTGGTTTACGGAGAACTGAGAAAAAGGTCTCGATCGGGGCAACCATTGATTTCTGCTTAGTATTTTCTAACTTATGATGTTCCTTCAAGTGGCGTAGTAAATTGCTAGTTGCAATATTTTTACTGTATGCTTTCACGTTCGCCCGCAATAAATTTGAAGAATATTATAATAATTTTGCATTATATTATAACTAGGTATACTATAAATTGTATAATTCAATTACGAACTCAATTATAAGTGCAAAAAGTCAATCAATTCTAAAAATGATAAACGTTTCAAATTGTCTCTCAAGTGCATATGACAAAATTGACCCAAAAAAGCATATAATAGGCCTTGTTCACTTTATCCATTTAAAGTAACCCATTTTGACTTTTGTACTGATGATTCACTGAAAATTTAACGCGATTAGACTATTAGAATAGAATATTAAATGAATGTAGGAACAGCGAATTAACTAATATTTTTTTTCTCAAAAAGTTGATATGAAGAATTAAGTAGTAAGGTAATGAATATAAATACAGTGTAAACTCTTTATGACGAATTTCAAGGGACCGAGAATATTTTACGTAGGTAATAAAGATTTTTTGTTTAACGGAGGGAAGCAAAAAATAAACCAAAATTAACCAATTACAATCATTTCTAATTTTATTACTATAAATAGGTTTTTTCGTTAACACATAACGCTTTTCATTTACGGGCCATCTTGACAGTTTTAAAAGTTTGTTTGCGCCTGGTAATACACGATAGGTGACGATGGTGCGTTTAGTAATTGAGACCAAAATTTCCTACACACAATGTAACCTAAGAATAATGGCACACGTGTTAAGACAATTAACAATAACAAAAGCGAGACAGCTGTTTATGACCTTCAGGTATCTTTCTTAGAAATTTCGGCACCTCAAAAGATTAGTTTTTAAGCTGATTATAAAAACAATTACACTGTCAAATATGTTGTTCATGTCATGTCATTTTCTTAAATATGAAAATATTTCTACGTGATTGATTATTGAATTGATAATGGCTGTTGTAAAAGATTGAATTAATGTATGGGTTTTGTGGTAAATCAACCAAACTCAACTAATTTCTACGTTATAGAAAGTTTTTCGTTATAAAGAACTACGTTATAACTAACGTAACTAATAAAGAGTGGAGTAGTGTTTTCATGACTATCATCTCAAACCACACTGATGTTACAAATAACTAGATAAACGTATTTAATGGAAAAAAACATATAAAGTAGATCGTACTTACTTGGCAAAAAATAAATTGCAGTCTTTTTCCTTAGCATTTTTCAAGTATGTCTCGCAAAACACTTGATCATACAAAACTGTTCTTTTTTTTCCACTTATATTTTCAATCAGTAAAAACGTAATATATTGGTTTAATGGTACGGAACCCTACGGACTCTCACTAAGTATTGCGTTCATGAACATCTTCAGAAATCAAAATACGTCCGTAATCTCTTCGGCCGGAAAAAATACAGGGTTGAAAATATAACTCTGGACTGATACAATAGAGTTGAAAATCGAACACTTGTTATGTGTCGAGTTGTCAGATTTGACATTGCCTTTTGACTTACCACTCACGTGTTCGATTTTCAGCACTTTTGTATTAGCGCAGAGTTCTAATGTACTTCTCTGAATTTTCCCCGGCGCGGCCTTACAGTTTCCGGACAATGTAGTACCAGCCTTACGTCTATACTCGACCCTCAATATGAGGAGGAATTAGGCTGTCCACCACGCTAGCCTTACTGCGCGTTGGCAGAGTTAACTGATGTCTCCTGGTGATGAAATATATTTTGTATTGATTTAATTTGAAATCTAATTTGTTCCTTTTGCAGAATGCGTCGTTATGCCTTTGTGATATTAGCGCTGTGTTTGCTGGAGGTCTGTGGCTTACAGGGCATAAAGGTAGGCTTTCAAATTAGATAATTAATAGGTTTACTTTAATTTGACGATCTCTGTGGCTCAGTGGTTAGCGCATTGGCGCTAAAGCCGGACGACGCGGGTGGACGTCGAATCCCGCCAGGGAACAAAAAAAGCGGGTGGGGCTGTGTCGGGGCACACGGCCGTTGGTTTTAACGTGAAACGTCTATGTTAGCGAATCGCTTTTAAAGTAAAAGATTGAAATGAAAACAAGATGGACGCTGCTTTAAGTATTTTAATAAAAAAGAACAGGTACGTAATAGAAACAACAAACACACGAAAGAATCACCACGCTATAAAGTCGGAGTCACGAGTTACACTGAATAGAAACAAGCGTGAGCGCCGGTTTCGCACAGTTATCGCAGTACCCTCCCCCGCCGTCCCGCTTGACCCCGACACGAACTCAATGTCATAACAGCGAGCTGACTATATAAGTGAAATATTTACACCACATTTTTGTTTCTAAGACTAATATTTTTTTAATTATTAAGGTACGATGATATAGACCTTTTCGTTACGGTCCAGTTTTTAAACCTGGTACCCGTATGTTTCGGCGCGATTTTAAAGACGTTTCACGTCAAAAAAAGTTTTCTGTGTTCCTGGGTAATGGATGTGTATTAAATATGTGTATTATATAATGAAAACCTTATTATGTCCTATCGCCGTTATTCGAGGACTTTAAACAAAATTGAGATGGTAGTCTTTCGTTTCCTGCCGTAATGTTTGTCGTTGCAGTTTCGATTCCGGTCTTTTTGGCGGCAAGATGGCCGCTTCTGTTGTTCACCAGGTGTTGCGCGCGCGCTTTTTTCCTCATTGGCGTCTTAAGTTTTGTGCCGTAAAGACTTGTAACGCTGTTAGCGTTCGTTTAAATTATAAAAGTATTATAAATTTTATAGTTTCTTTGCAAAAAAATTTTTAGATCGTTTGTGGTTTCGAAATATATTAAAATAAAAATTTTCAGAAGTTTATCATCATGTCAGATTGTAGTGGCGACGAAATTGTTCGCAAGTGTCTTTCTTCTACATCGTTTTCATCGGATGAGCAGCCGCTCACACGACGAAAGTGGAAATCCTCGTCTAAAAATATCGAGAATCCAAAAAGGTCACGACGGGATGATGAGGTATTGCAAAACCTTGTCCAGCAGGTCAGTCAAATCCAAAATTTCTTAGCATGTGTCTATCCGCCTTCGCAAACGTGTGCTCAAGATAAAAATTTTACTGTTAACGTGATAGGTACAACTAACTTTGAACATGAAGCTACATTTTAAGCTACATCTAATTTTAATTTTGATTTGTCAACAAATCTCAAAGAACCGACGATTCAAAATGCCTCGTTACAACATTTCAACTCTGAGAATTGGTCAAATGTCCGTTACTCAGATATTCAAAAAACCTACAATGCCCGGCCGGGGTTTGTCGAATTGGAGGTAAACGACGAATTAAAACAGTTCGAGAAAGCTAATAATTTTAATTTGAATGCAAGTGATAAGTCTTTGGGTGCTATTACGCGTGCAGTAATAATGCAAAGTGACGCGTTAAAAAAGGGCGTCTCTGATTTGTTACAATGGACTCAAGAAAACGATAATATTAATAAAGAATTTTTATTGACAAAAATAAATGAATGCTTTTCAGGTGATTTTCAAAAAGTTTCTTTGGACTGTTTATAAACAATTACTTTGTGGTGATTTTATTAAAAATAAAATCACCACAAAGAGGTGTAAATAAAATTTTTATATATCAAAAAGGTACCTTCTCTGCACAAGAAATGCGACCTACATTGGGTGTACAGGCTGTCCAACCAGGCCTAAGTAATTACAAACAAACCGGTCGCTTCCAAGCACCGTTTGCTTTTAATAATAATCAAGGTTATACATACACTCGCGCGCAGGCGGTGCGACCCCTCCACCCCTATGCTTCAATTATAATTTTGGCTCTTATGCTAATAATGAGCGGTTTTTTCGACCCTCCTATAAACCTGCAACGTCGTTTCCTCCGAAACAGCAGACCCCAGCTGTGGCTAGGAAGACCTTTAATCAAACCAATCCCTCAAAGGGCAGAGGAAGAGGAGATGGAAAGTTTTGACTCTCAACAGGCGTTTCGGGGGGGAAGGCTAGCTATGTTTGTAGATGTCTGGAGAAGGCGGGGTGCCCCAACCCCCCTTTTAAAGATAATAACAGGTTACAAAATTCCCTTTTTACGAAAACTACCACTGATTTTACCTCGACTCATAAAATCACGTTACCAAACAGCTCCATCCCCAGAAATGGACCAGATTATTGAAATGTTGTTAAAGGACAATATTTTAGATTATGCCCCCAAAACCCCCAGTTTTTTACCAACAATGTTTTTAACGCCAAAAAGCGATGGGACTATGCGCCCTATTTTCAATTTAAAACGATTGAACGAATTTCTAAAGCTAAGCAAATTTCGACTGATACTACACTACACATCGAATACCGGAATTTCTGCAGCCCAACGACTGGTTAGTAAAATAGACCTAACACAAGCTTATTACCACACACCGGTATCTCTACACCATCGTTGTTTCCCGAGGTTAATCTACAAAGGCAAACTCTTACAAATGACCTGTTTGCCGTTTGGTCTAGCCACTGCTCCCAAAGTGTTCGCGTCCCTGACAAATTGGACAACAGAAATACTACGGGAACAAGGTATACGTATTGTAGTTTTCTTAGACGATTTTTTAATTGCATGCCGGGACAAATCGAAAATAATAAAGCAGACGCGTTTAACACTGGACAGAATGCTCGAGTTAGGCTGGGTTGTAAATGAAGCAAAATCTACACTTCAGCCACAAAAAGCTCTGGAGTATTTAGGTCTTTTTTGGGACACATGGAACAATCAAAAGTCGATTCCAGATACGCAAGTCCAAACTCTTCAGCATATAATTCGCAAAGTGTTAAATTCTAAAAAAGCAACTCTTAGAGAAATTCAGAGCATTAATGGGCGTTTAAATTTCGCTCGACTTTCAGTTCCTCAAGGTAGTTTAAACTATCGATATCTTTTGGCCCATTGTGATAGTTTACTTCGAAGCGGCCCGAACAAATCACACCGCATTCCTTTCAAGCGATCAAAGAGCTTGAATGATGGTTTCTAAATTGCGAAAAATCTTCTAGGCTCCACCCCCCAAAATTGGGAAATTTTCTCACGACGGAAGCGTTGGGATCTAGATTAGACTAGTCTAATCATTTATTTTTCTCATATAATATTATTCCTAAGTTTCTAGGAGATACGCTATGTTATTATTATTGTGCTCTGATCGCAGAGTACAAGACCTGACGTTATTGAGCGTATCGCATGGTTCTCTTGTAGATGACGGTAAACTAAATACAGTCACTTTCTGGCCAATGTTTGGTTCTAAAACTGATTCCGAATCATACACTCAATCAGGTAGGAAACTCTTTTCGAATAGTGAAAGACCAAATGTTGATCCAGTACTGTGGGTGCATAGGTTAGCTGCTTTAGGTAGTGATAGGCGAAAAGAAGCCGGAGTTGAAAATTTGTTTGTAACTGCTCGAGGGGTACCGAAGGCTGCTTCTAGAACAGTAATCGGGGGATGGATAAAATCTGTTCTAAAAGAAGCAGGTATCGAGGCAACTTCGGGAAGTGTACGGTCTGCCGTTGCTTCTAGAAATTGGATTGACAAAGAAACAATAGACAACATTTCAGAAAGAGCAAATTGTAGGGCAGCAAATACTTTCAAAAATTTCTATAAAAGGGAGATAATTTCTAAGCCTACGACACCCTCTACAAATAACTCTTTAGTAAATCTCTTTGAGCCGGTTAGTTAGTTTATTTCAAAAAATATATTTATTTTTTATATATTATATAATATATTTATTTAATTATAAGCTATTGCTTGATTATTTTGTAATAGGTGTTCAATTATAAATTAGCCAATTTAAACAATATTAATTTTAATTATGTTATATTTTGATAAAATTTGAAAAAATCGATAATATTATGAATAGCAGTCTGCTATTCATAATATTATCTATCTTTTATGAAAAAGGATTAAGAATATAATAGAACAAAGTACATTTATTTATAACCTGATTATAAAATTGCTAGAAAAATGTTTTACTTATTCTTTTAACAATTTCCTTATGATATTGATTTATCACATTGGCATCTTGTCCACCAGGCGACAACAAACAATATCTCAATTTTGTTTAAAGGCCTCGAATAACGGCGATAGGACATAATAGCAGAGTTTTACCTACCATTAAAACTCTTATTATGTCCGGAGCCTTATTTGAGGCCTCACAGTAAGGTCTGCCTGGTGAAATAATTGAGACTGCAATGAGGAAAAAAGCGCGCGCGCCACACCTGGTAAACAACGGAAGCGGCCATCTTGCCGCCAAAAAGACCGGAAACGAAACTGCAACGACAAATATTACGGCAGGAAACGAAAGCCTACCATCTCAATTTTGTTTAAAGGCCTCGAATAAGGCTCCGGACGTAAAACTCTGCTATTAAATATATTTCAGTTGTCTGGTACCCGTAACACAAGTTCTTCGAGAACTTACAACGGGACCAGATTGGCTTCGTGTGAAAGCGTCCAGATATTATTATTATATGTACAAAAGTTCTATAATCTATAGTATCCTTTGCGTAAATATTTCTATCAATAACGGGGCGTACCTATGTATTTCTATGGGAATACAGAAAACGAAAAACTATGTAATGAAAACGAAGTTTCCCGAAAGACATTAAGAATGTACGTGTACTGTACAATGTACACAATATCATGTAGATGTATGTAGGTAAACGAGTCAGTCTATACTAGTTTCTTTTGGGGTAATGTTTTGTATTTTTAGGTGGATGAAGATTCGGAGGCAGGCATGGCTAATACAGAGGAGCTGTGGGCAGAACTGAAGAAGAATCACATCATGAACCTGTTCAAAGGCTATCAAGGAGACGCACAAGGGTTCGTTTAAGTATTTAGTTCGTACGTAGCGGAGCACGTAGAATTTCGTACATTGACGTAGTCGTAAAGTTACGCTATTTGTCTCTTTCACTCGCGTGACGCAACCGAATAACTATTTTGCTATCGCGTTTAGACAAATACACGATAGGAGCGCGATACATGCTAGTTTGGGGATACAATATTATATAATTTAATGTATTGAACCTCAATAGGCATAATTTTGTTTGTCATAATAATACTTTTGCATACTTGTTTCTTGGCATACTATATCATTAGGCATAATTATCATTAAGACTAATGTTTTTTGTCCTAATTTAATGTGGCATAGGTCGTTAGGCTTTTTTTGTCATAACAATACTTTGGCTTAATTGTTTCTTGGCATACTTGGGTAACATAGTGTAATAATTGGTTAATCTGGCGTGAAATAACGTTTTTTAATCGGGCAATTGGCCCACCACACTTACCCACCACTGCAACTCCTGTGTAGCCAGGATCGACAGTGTTAACCAACCGCAAAAACCCTTTGATATGATCTCAGGGGTGCCCGGGGGACATGCTAAATCTGTCTTGGAACCCGCAACGAAATTAATCAGAAGATTGTAGGAGGAGTAGGAAGTATTCCAGTTTCCCTCCCCAAGCAAAGCGGGAGACAGCAAAAATTGTGATGACAAAAAGTCAGAATTAAAGGGGAAGCACCACGGGAATAACGTTTTTTTATGACTACAGGACAGAATGTAATTAAATGTTTTAATTTATAATGACAATTAATTACAATGCATTTATAATGACAAAAAAGTGTTGCATTGTTTCCAATAGTACTCATGACAAAAACGTTTGAAAGCTCGGAAGTTCTTCGCGCAGCCCACGAGATCTTCATAGTACACAACCCTAGAAACACAATGGACGCTGTTCAACATTTCGATTCTTTCGTCATACCAGAGATCACACTCCCAGAGTATGTGATGAGCAGTTTGTTCATAAGGGCTACTTTCGGTCGAAAACGAAGAAATTATATAGGTGACGCCCTTTAATAGTGTTGTCCCACCGTTCCTGCCACTCAGAAATTAGGTTCTGTATAGAAATATCTAATGGCTCGAATAATCTAGTTATCTTATTACTCTCTTTCGCGCTTAAAAACTCAGGGTAAGTGATTTTTTTATTTTTATAATATAGCGCTGCACGACGCTGTATCTCTAAATCTACTGGTAGGACTCCGGCTAAGACTGGAAGTGCTTCAGTACTTACGGTACGGTATGCCTTACATAAGAATATTAAGGCGAAACGTTGGCTTTGCAAAAGTTTACGACGGGCCGCTCCTATTGTAGCCCTATCTGCTGCCGAGGTACGTCGCATTATAAATTATTTTTAATGTTTTAAATGAAAGGCCCCATGTCGACGTTGATATTTTTGTGAAACAATAGAAATTCCTTTTAGCTTTCTCACCGGTCTGTATTATATGTTCCAGGAATGTAAATTTATTTTCTAAAATAAGTCCTAGGTAACAAAGTGATTGTTTACGTTTCACATTGATGTTGTTCAGTTTAATGCAAGGAGTTGATATTAATGAACCTTTTAAAAGTACTTGAAAGGTTTTATGTGCTGCAAATTCTAATCGATTTCTGTGGCCCCAACTCGATATTACGTTGAGGAACTTGTTGGCCTTGTTTTCAATCTCAGATCGCGAATTGGCTTGAATAATAAGAAAACCATCGTCAGCATAACCTATCAGAGAGCACAGAGGAGGCAAGGGAACACATAATAAATCATCAAAACTTATATTCCACAAGTGCGGCGATAGTACTGATCCTTGAGGGCAGCCGCGCGTTATGTTTTTGAAATGTGTGTAATGCCGAGTTGGAGTTTTGTTACGCCGTTGCAAAAATACGAGTAAATTTAATAATAAATATTACGATAGCAGCCTCTGTTTCTTAACTTCAGTAGTAGCATTGGCCACCAGGCATTATCGAAGGCACCGCGATATCCAGAGATATACCTACTACATATTTACACTCCGATAGATTTACTGTTTTTCTGACCTCGATTGCTGCATCCACTGTTGACTTCCCGGCGGTAAATCCAAATTGCTGATTATTAAAATTCGGGTTCGGGTACCCGGTGGGGTAGTAAGCGGGGAACAATAAGACGTTCTAATAATTTACCTAAGCATGATAGTAGCGTTATAGGATGGTAGGATTTCGGATCGTCTGGTGGTTTACCACCGGCTTTTGGAATTAATTTTATTGTGCCGATTCGCCAGATTTTTGGAAAAGTGTACATTTATTAAAAACCTGTAATGTAGATGAGCCTACCGCTAGACACGCCTGCTTAATCATAATATTAGATATTTTATCCTCGCCTGCTGACTTTTTCGTAGGTAACAAATTAACTGTTGAATTGAACTCATCAAGTGTAGGTAAGTCAGATATTGATGGGGGTCTAACATTCTGAATCGTATCTCGCGGTGAAGATCATTGTCCAAGTCCGGCTTGTCGTCTGGAATTAGTACGTCGAGGTACGCCTTCGCCGTGTCTCTTAAACTATGAGTATACGAATTATTAATCTTGATATTTTTAAAATACTGTGGAGCAGTGGTATTATTTGGTTTGAGTTCATGGTATAAAGAAGACCATGGTCCCTGCTTATCCAGTCTAACGGCAGCATTTCTCAACATATTATTTTTTGCTAAGGTGACAGCGGCGCGATAACGCGACCTTGAAGCCCTAAGGTCAGCTAGGTACGATACGTAATTATCGTCCAATAGACCGAGTCCCTGTCTACGTGCATAATTAATTCGACGTCTGGCTCTCCTAAACTCCCGACGCAAGTTATATAAATTATCGTGCCACCATTTACACTTATTTTCTGTTTTAAGCGGCCTTCGGCCCAGGGCGGTGTCGGCACAGTAGACAAAGGTGTTGGTCATTATTTCCGCACTATCATTTGAATTCAAGTCTGGACGAGTGAAATCTCTGGAATGAGCGAACATAAGGGACCGGAATAAATTCCAATTACCATTTTTAACATTATATTTATAATCTTTCGACTCAATCACGGGACAACTCGAGGGTGCGCGAATAAACTCAAAGACAATTAAACGATGGTTGCTGCATGACGCATCAGAAATGACGCGCCAATTTATTATATTGTTATAATGGACGTACGCGCTGGAAAGCGTGACGTCGATGGAAGATTCACCAGAGGGGCTGCTAAATGTAGGTGGTGCATTGGGAGTGTTATGAATTTGCAGGTTGAACTCTGCTATGAAGTCTTCCACTGAACTACGACGGTCGCGGTCAGTGTATCTAAGTTCCCCATGCCATAAGGGCGAAGAAGCATTTACGTCGGCACCAATAACAATTTTATTCCCCGCAAGACATTGTAGGACATGACGTAGTTGGTGTAAGTGAGGACCTACAGGATCGGAGTATTGAAAATAACAACTAACTACGTACAATCTAAAGTGAAGACACGAAACCTCCGCTACCGCACAGTGAGATGTTGACAGATTTGTAAGGGCCGTAATTGAAAATTTAGACTGAGGTGTATAAATGCCGGCGCGCGCTAGGTTGTTAACTTGTTCTACTTTCGACCTTAGCGACGCGGATTGATATTGCTCTTGTATGAGAACTAAGTCAAAATTATAATCCGACACCAATTTTTCTAATTCAATCGTCGCGTGCTTATTGTTATGTAGGTTCAACTGTCCTATAACTAACTTATCCATAGCGAGTTGTTAAAATTAATTGCTCCATTCTAGCCTTGTATGTTGACCAGTCAGAGGAACCCGTGGGGTGGTCGTTAGGTTTCTTGTACCGGGTGCAGCTTCCGCAAACCGGTTTGAAATCTCTTAATTCTTTTTTGGGACAGTTAATTGAGGTATGTTTATCGGCGCAGTGACAACAGCACGAGTCTGAATCGCGGCAGAATTTAGCAATGTGACCGTATTGTTGACAATTAGCGCAGCGTACAAGTTCGACGTCATCGATGAACCGACACATTGCCCAGTCAATAAAAAGTTTTTGTTTCGATTCAATGAGATGTTTCCGAATCTTTGGGTCTAACTCTAGGCCCATCCATTTCCGATTGTAGTTATTATTTATGCGCCGTCTAATAATTTTTGTCGAGTTCATAAATTGTTCTTGAGTCACATTAATTTCGCCCTTAATATTTTGGTTATAAAGCGATGAAAGGAAATTTTCGTCCGTAATATTTTGCGGGACATCAATAATTAGAATACGCGGGTTACGCCCTCTCGGTGTTTCTAGACGCAGGCCGGCTGATTTTAAACCATCTACGGATTTTAATCTCCTGACTTGTGACTCGCTTGTTAAGCGCAGGATCACGCCCGAATTAGATGTCTTTATGACGCCGTGGATTTGAAAGCCGTCAGATGGGTTGATCGCTTTCATTAATGCCTGTTAGGTCTCATCTGAGGATTTTAATTCCGCCGATTTGTCTTACGTCGGATAAGCTATTACGCACGGGAGCGATCTACGCGTTTCAATAGGTGGCACCGACTTCGCGAGTCTGAGTTTGAGCGCGTCAGAATAAGAAAATGGCGGCGCTGAGGCGGCTGGTTGCTCAACCTGAGTAGTAGTTTTGGCGGTCAGCAAATCCTTTTCCAAATTAGCGAGTTTAGTTTCTAATGACGAATTTTTAAGTGCCAGAAGTGAGACGATGGCCGTTAATTTTTTTGTCATGTTCATTATTTCTGCTTTGTTTGCGAAGTTGTTGCGACGAGATACTGTGTCGATTGCGAACTCATTTATTTTAGACAAGTATGAAGAGGCCTCGCGAACTAGCTCGTAATAATTGCACGTATCGTCGGGGCCACGGCTTGTATCCAATAACGAAATTACGGGGGGGCGGTTGATCGTCCCTTGTGGGCTGGTGGCGCTTTTCATCAGGTGACAGAGAAGAGGGCGATAATTGTGACAGTAAACGTTTAGTACCTGAAGAAGTTGGCGGTGAGCGGGGAATTTTGTCATTTTTCGAAAACGGATTTGTATCTTTATCCGGTGGCATATTATGACTCGACATTCTGGCTAGGTACTTACTAAAAAGATTTAAATACTACACTTCAATATGCAATAGAAAAACAATGGCCAAAATAAACATTAAATAGGTAAATAACAGCTGTTCGAACAGAGCGGCCGGCGCTGCGCGAGAGCTACCGACAGTAAAATTTTTTGCCTACCTACTTGTTGACAACAATAAAAGTGAACAAGGAAATCAACTTACCACTTGTTGACAACAATAAAAGTGAACAAGGAAATCAACTTACCGAATTAAATCCAACAAACTACGGACAAATGTGTTTCAAAAACTTACAGTAAACGTTGCTCACACCTTTACCTAGCTTATTACACACACTCAGCACGTATTTGTTGATTTTAAACCACTGAAAACAATTTATTTCCTGGAGCGCACGTCAGACGGTGTTAGCCGTATGAAGATCGCGGGGGGATGAAAATAACGTTTGTGTAGTTTAGTAAGTTAGGTTACGTTAGAAATTTTTTATCGTATTTAAAACGTCTTCGCAGTGGTAACACTGTCTCACAAAAACCCGGAGTTAAATAAGTTTGTGTAGTTTTGGGTTAGGTTAGATCTTTTAATATTTTTAATACATTATGTTTAAATATGTTTATGCTTTGTAAAAGTGCGTACCTAATTAAATGTATGCTTAACAATGAGTATGCGTAATGATTATTATGCTTAAAGTGATTATGTCAAAAAAAATATTAAACCTAATTCCAAAGTAAAAATACGCAAAAAAGTAGGTATGAAATAAATCTTATTTTCTAAATAAATTTCCTTTTAAATTCGCCTAAAATTTTAACTATTATCTAGACAATCTTCATTATTTTGAAGTCGGTATCAGCCCACACAACATCCTTATAAATCATTATTTTATAAAGCTCACGTTTAAGTACCGAGTTCAAAATTATGAAGATTTTGTAGAGAAATAGTTAAAATTTTAGCCGAATTTAAAAAGGGAATTATTTAGAAAATAAGATTTACTTCACACGTACTTTTTTGTGTATTTTAACTTTGGAAGTCGGTTTAATTTTTGGTTTAAGTTTTCCCTTTTTAGTCACAATTGTTATATTATTATTAACACATTTTAAAAATAAACTATCGAATGTATAATTGAATACGCGTCACACTTCCATTAGGTATTGTATGTAAGAAGATGATGATGATGATGATGATTACTGTAAGTTACATCATTATGTAACTTACAGCATATGCTTGCAGTTCTTTAAACAATGTCGAAATTTCCAAACGCGTATTTGACTGAGAAGTTCTGTTATTTTAGTGTATTGGTAGCATATGCTTGGGTTACTTCAGTAAAAGTCAAAATAACTATATGTGTTCATATAAATTTCGAGGACTTCCTTAGATTCCTCTTGGATGCCACCATCAGGTCACCACTTTGGTGACAACGGGACCAACTTCGGATAATACCCTTTATATCAAAAAAAAGAATTTTGAAAATCGGTCCATAAACGGCAGAGTAATGTTCAAAGATATCCGTGTCGGTGTAAAATATTATGAGAAGTACCTATTATATCATCATTGTGTCATGATTTATGGTGTGGTGATGGTGGTGATGATTACTTTAATTGACATAGTGGCTTATGCTTGCAGTTCTTTAAACAACGCCAAAACTTCTTAACAAGTATCTTTAAAGAGTCAGAGTCGAAATCATTATGTGTCCATAGAAAATTTAAAGAGTTCCCTCGATTTATCATGGATCCCCTCATCGGGTCTCCACTTTGGTGACTAAGGGATAAATTTCAAATTTTAGCCTTTAAAACAACAAAACAATTTTGCAACTAGGTTCACATACGGCAAAGTAATGACTAATGTTCAAATATCCGTGTCGGTGTAAAATACTATGAGAAGTACCTATTATATCATCATAATATGATGATGATGGGGTGACGATGGTGTTGATAATGATGATTACCGTAATTGTAATATATATATATAATATATATATATACAGCCGAATGCATAACCGCCTCCTTTTTTTGGAAGTCGGTTAAAAAGGGAACCGCCAGTTTGATAATAGAATACGAGGGCTGCACTAAAAGTTTTTTTTTTTTATTTATTAAATAAGGGGGAAAACGAGCAAACGGGTCACCTGATGGTAAGCAACTACCGTCGCCCATGGACACTCGCAACATCAGAAGAGCTGCAGGTGCGTTGCCGGCCTTTTAAGAGGGAATACGCTCTCTTCTTGAAGGTTTGCAGGTCGTATAGGTCCGGAAATACTGCTGGTGACAGTTCGTTCCAGAGTTTTACAGTGCGTGGCAGAAAGTTACGCGAAAAGCGCACGGTGGAAGACTGCCACTCATCAAGGTGATGAGGATGGTATGTTTTTAGCGTGGGACGATGGCGAAAAGTTGCAGGTGGTATGATTCCGAACAATTCCTCAGAGCACTCCCCGTGATACAACCAATAGAGGATGCAGAGTGAAGCTACATCTCGGCGTAATTCCAAGGGGTCCAAGCTGTCTGAAACACTATGGCAGTCAACAATTTGAGCGGCCCTTCGTTGGATACGATCCAGAGGGAGCAGTTGGTATTTTGGCGCCCCTGCCCAGAGATGAGAACAATATTCCATATGAGGCCGAACCTGCGCCTTGTAGAGTTGTAGGCGTTGGTCCGGACTGAAGTACTGTCTCGCTCTGTTAAGAACACCAAGCTTCTTCGAGGCTAACTTGGCCTTACCCTCTAGATGATATCGGAACTGGACTTCGCTCGATATGTTGACGCCAAGTATCTCAATGCTAGGGGAGATGGTTAAAGATGTGCCCTCGAAACGAGGATATACGACCATTGGTGACTTTTTAGTGGTGAACGCGCAGACTTGTGTCTTGGCGGGGTTGAATTGGACTAAGTTACGTCTACCCCATTCAGAGACTTTCTCCAATGAATTCTCTATTTTAGACACAAGTTCGTTTCGACTCTCAATGACATTTAGCCGAGAAATATTAGGGGAGCCGGTATATACAGCATCACCTGTACTGTCATCCGCATAGCAATGAATGCTGTTGGTCTGTAAGATGTCATTGATATGCAGTATGAATAGGGTAGGCGATAGCACACAGCCCTGAGGGACACCAGCATCAACAGACTGAGTTTCCGAGCATTCGCCGTCAACTACGACCTTTATGCTTCTATCTGCTAAGAAACTAGTGACCCACTTACATAATTTCTCGGGCAGCCAGTATGATGGAAGCTTTGATAGCAGCGCTTTATGCCAAACCCGATCAAAGGCCTTCGCAATGTCCAAAATAACAGCCAATGCCTCTCCCTTCGACTCAATTGCCTGAGCTCAACGATGAGTTAGGTACGCCAAGAGATTACCAGCCGAGCGACCCTTATGGAACCCGTATTGTTTGTCGCTTAGTAATCCCTGGCCGTCCAAGTATCGAAGAAGCTGGCTATTGATAATGGATTCCATTATCTTCGAGAAGAGAGAGGTTATAGCGATTGGTCTGTAGTTGGAAGGATTTGAGCGATCACCTTTTTTGGGAATCGGGTGGTGCGGAACCGAAAAAGACGCGTC
Organism: Phengaris arion; assembly: GCA_963565745.1. NCBI lineage: Eukaryota > Metazoa > Arthropoda > Insecta > Lepidoptera > Lycaenidae > Phengaris > Phengaris arion. The sequence continues at coordinate 1,780,459 of OY751446.1, read as the reverse complement.
AAGACCGGAGCCAACTCTGGAGCACACTTTTTCAACACAGTAGGAGGGATTCCGTTCTCGTCTCGTCATCCAGGGTCGAATTTGACGCAAAGAGCTTCTTGCCCAGAAGATCGGCTTTGTCCTTTGCGTCCAGGGCCAACGATCCATTTCCTACGTGTAGGGATGGTAGGGTTGGCTTGCAGAAATTTCCTTCAATAGCTTTGGCCAGAGACCAGAAAGCACGGGTTCCTGAGGGGAGGCGCTCAAGTCTCTTACCAATTCTATTGACGTGCTGTTTCTTTGCCCGAGTGATCTCTTTCTTGAGAGACCTAGAGGCAAGGTTGTAGTCCTTTTTATATGTGCCGGTATTTAAATCCCGAGCAGACACTGCATTGGCCCAGGATTGGTAAGCCTCCTGCTTCCGGCGAGAAGCTTTTTTGGGGGATGAACCAAACCAGGGACGAAATCTGCCGCCAGTTGGCACTACAGAGAACGGAATGAAAAGTTCCATCCCTTGCATCACCATATCGGCAACAAAGTTGGCAGTGTTGTCGGGATCATCCGGCGAGAAGCACACGTTCCCCCAAGGATAGGATGCAAAAAACGTCCGCATCCCATCCCAGTCTGCTGACTTGTAGTGCCACACACGACGGTATTTAACAGCACGCTGTCGTAACACCGTCGTAAGTGGCACAGAACTCCTAACAAGGCAGTGATCCGATGAACCAAGTGGTGCGATTACGGATATTTGGTAGCTGTCAGGATTTGAAGTCAGCAGAAGGTCCAACAAGGAAGGATTCTGACCATTCACATCTTTGATTCGCGTAGGCGTAGTGACCAATTGTGTCAAGTCGTTCGCAAGAGCAAAGTTGCAGACAGATCTCCCCGCATGATCAGTTTTACTGGAATTGAGCCAGTCGGCGTGGGGGGCATTAAAGTCGCCAAGTATTATGATCTCTGCGGATGGGATCTGCCGCTGCACAAAATCTGAAGCAGCTTGCAGGTGTTCCAAGAGTCGGTCCGTCTCGGGGTCACCACTATGGGACCTATATAGGAACGCATAGACGCGAGGGTGGTCGTCGCAATCTATGCGGAGCCATAACGTTGACAGGGCCTTGTCCTCAAGATTGCTGAGGCGGCGAGAGCTGATATCATCTCTGACATACACACACACTCCAGCTTTGGGCAGAAAGGAGTGCTCGAGAGAATACCCTGGGTGGGAAAGGTATGATGTGTCACTCGGAGATGATATCTGCGTCTCGGTTAAAAAGAGAAAAGCCGGCTTTGCCGTCTCAAGGTGGTAATGGACGGCATTAAGGTTGGAGTGTAATCCCCTGATATTACAAAAGTCCATGTTTAATATCGAGGGGGGTGCCTTTGTGCGTTTGCTCTTGCCCCGAGCTGATTGGAGCGCAGTTTTCCCTCCCCAGAATACGAGGGGCGGCCTAGACGTCCACGCTCAGTTCCAGGGGTTCCTGAGCATGGACGTCCAGAGAGGGATTCTCCAACGCAGTTGGTACCCTCCTGGGGTAACAAATTGCTTTTCAACTGCGGCATTTCTAGGGGGGTAGGGGATTGGGCCTCCGGTAAACTCACTCACTCGGCGAAACACAGCGCAAGCGCTGTTTCACGCCGGTTTTCTGTGAGCCCGTGGTATTTCTCCGGTCGAGCCGGCCCATTCGTGCCGAAGCATGGCTCTCCCACTTGGGTGTTCGAAAATGAGTTAAAGCCAACAAAAATTGTTCGTTCGCGGAGTGTTGCAAAAAAAATGGTGGCCACGTTTATCTCCAAAACCGGCCGGCATCATATAATTATTAGACCATCCGCCGTACAGCCCCGACCTAAGCCCTAATGATTTCTATACTTTCCCTAAAATAAAGAATAAATTGCGTGATCAGAGATTTTCATCACCTGAAGAAGCTGTGGACTTGAAGCAACCATTCCGAATGGAATGGTTGCTTCAATGATTGGTTCCATCGTATGGAAAAATGTGCCAAATTTCGCGGAGAATACTTCGAAAAGCAATAAATACATTTTTAAATAGTAATGTTGTGTCACTTCCTTGATTCCCGAAATTTTCAGTGCCGCCCTCGTACTATAAGGAAAACTATTTTAATATGAACAAATTTTGTCACCAATCTGCTTACGAATGATAGTACAACGCGATGGTCCACCCTTAAGATTTTCTGGTATAAATTTTGCTTAATAAATGAGTAATTCACAGATAACTTATAGCGATTTTGGAAGTTTTTTTGGCATAGAATAATATTTTTTTCTACATGAAATCAAAGATATTTCAAAATTCTAAGGCCGCTACGAACTATACGACTATATAGGAGATAAAATTCTCCTTTTATTATTTCATTTGCTTACGAGTAGAACAGTAGTTCAATCCAGGAGCTCAAAAATGTGCCTTCGCGCATTTTATGAAAATCTTTCTCTGCAATTTTAGGTTTAATTTAAAAGTTAAGCAAAATTTACAAAAAGCGAGGCCGCTACGAAGTAGGCCAATAGCTATTCTGCACTATTCAATATGTCAAAATTGTTAATGCATCTTTGCTTTTGAGATCAAGAACGCCATAATTGGCCATTTTACGCAAACATCACGGTCGAGATGTAATATGCCTCATAATAACTAAATAATTTCTTACATTTTACAATTTTGTTGGATGTACCTACAAAATTATTTTGAAATCTCATTTTACAGATGGACTCATGAACATGGGAGTAACAATGAAAAGCGTGCCAACGTGAAGAAGTGGTGGTGGTTGCTGTCCAGCGACAACAGGCCCAGGCAGCGGCAACAGAAGTGGAAGAAAGGTTGAATAATATTTATTTTATGTTTACTTATTTCGGCAAAATAGCTAGTAAGTAATCCATGTTCTCGTGCCTCGTCAGGTCACCTTCAGCTGTCAGTGGCGTTACAAACAGGGTTGATAAAAATCATGATTTAATAATCTATGCCAAATTTCATCAAAATCGCTTATAATAGGTCTTTACGTATGAAATTGCCGTTCTGCAGTACTGGCCATTTCAAATGAAACAATTTATGTTTGGCTAAGAATTCTAATTTCAAATTAATTTTATTTTAAAAACATGGAATTCTTTTTCCAAAAGTAGTAATTTGTTTATTGATTAGTGTTACATTTGCATCGCATTTCAAACTTTTTCGTCATCATGGATACGTTAAAAAATCGAGTAATTATGGAATATGAGTACCGTTGTGGCAGCAACGCGGCACAAGCGGCACGCAACATCAACGACGTTTACGGAGCTAACACTACAAACTAACGCACCACCTGTTATTGGTTTGCTCGCTTCCGTTCTGGAAATTTCGACCTGAAAAATGAACCTTGCGGTCGTCCGAAAACTTTAGTCGACAATGACGAATTAAAGGCGATTGTGGAAGCTGATGATACACAATCTACGGCTGAATTAGCAGCAGCTTTCGACGTTAGCGTCAAAACAATATTGGTCCATTTGCGTCAAATTGGCAAGGTAAAAAAGCTTGACAAATGGGTGCCCCACGAATTCAATGATCGCCAGCGCGAAGTACGCGTCGAGACGTGCCTTGCACTGCTCAACAGACACACAAATGAAGGAATTTTGAACCGCATTGTTACCTGCGATGAAAAATGGATTCTGTTTAATAACCGCAAGCGCTCAGCAAGTTGGTTGGATCCTGGTTCAGCACCTAAACAATGCCCTTACCATAACAAAAACTTACCCCTAGAAAAGTGATGGTCACTGTTTGGTGGTCTAGCGCCGGTGTGATTCATCACAGCTTCTTACCAAACGGGGTGAGCATTTCTGCAGATGTGTACTGTGAACAACTGAACACAATGATAAGCTGGCATATCTCCAACCAGCATTGGCCAATCGCTCGTCTCCGCTGCTCCTGCATCTGCTCATACTGCACAGCAGACGGTCTCCAAGTTGCAAGAACTGGGGTTGGAAGCTCTCCGTCATACGCCCTACTCACCAGACCTGGCGCCTACAGACTACTACTTTTTCCAGAATTTGGATAACTTCTTGGCGGGAAAAAAATTCAATACCCTCTCGGGTATTGAATTTTTGGCAGGCAGTACAAAATGCCTTTGAAGAATTTGTTGCCTCCCGTCCAGCTGATTTCTTTAAGAAGGGCATCAATAAACTGCCACTGCGTTGGCAAAGATGCATTGATTGCATGGGTGATTACTTCGATTAATACAAATAAAAAATACATGAAAAAAAATCGTTTAAATTTTTTCATACAAAACGGCAATTTCATAGGTAAAGACCTAATATTAGTATAAGGTTATAAAAATATTTACACAATGTATAAGCTGTACAATGTTTTGTCCTTGTCTGATACGTTGGAAAAGTCGCTTGACAGACAAGCACAAAACATTGTATTTATACATTGAGAAAATATTTTTTTGGTACAGGGGTTAGTGTAAATATTTTTATGTATAAAGGTATCGGCTCTTAATTTGCATTTTCTATACAATAAGCCCTCGTAAACACGAGAGTTTTTTTGTGGTCGCGACAGAAAAAACTGCACTGTGAATAGAACTCTGCGATAATGCAATAGAGCTGAAAATCGAAGTGTCACGAGTCAAGTGTCAGATTTGAATGCTGTGCACGATTTTCAGCTCTATTGTATTAGCACACAGTTCTATTTACAGCGCAGTTTTTTCTGTGTTCTGTCGTCACAAAAAAAGACGCTCGTGGGAACGTAGCCTAAAAGAAAACCATTTTGACTTTTGAATAAAATAGGCGTAGGTGTGCTTTGGATAAGTACCTAAGTGTATAGTATATATATCAGGAAAGAATATCATGTACCTAATTATAGAAGAGCTTTAAATATTTTTGTTTCTTTCAGGTTCTATGTCGCTGGTGTGTTATTTCAAAGTATGCGCTGTACCCGCTCTGGTATAATTTTCGATTTAGAGTTACTTTAAACAGTTTAGTGTACTTAATGAGATTCGAGATAATAAAATTTTGCCGTTTTCCGTGTACTTTACTCATTGACCTTGGAGTTTTAAATAAAAAACATGGCTAGTTAATATTATCTATAGGTACTTACCTACAATATAAAATTGAAGTGTCTGTTTGTAATTTAAATGATTTATCTTTTTATACAAGGCATTTGCCTATGAAAGTACGAACGGTTATAGTTATAGTATGGTTATTCCAATAAAAAACTATTTTATTTTTTTTGTCTGTGTCTGTTTGCTTGTTCCGGCTAATCTCTGAAACGGTTGGATCGAGTTTCACGGGACTTTCACTGTCAGATAGCTGATATTAAGGCAATATTAAAAGATCAAAATTAGCCAAATCCAGCCGTTCTCAAGTTGTAGATATATATATATATATAAGAAAAATAACAGGACAGACAGACAGACAGGCCGAAAGTATGTTAGACGTATCTAACTACTAAGCTTACACATAAAATATTATATTTTCTAACATTTACCAAGTAATAATGCCTCAATATATCCGAGTATATTAATGAAACTAAATAGTTTAGATTTAGTCATCATCCCTGTTGATCTTGCGGCCACGGGAAACTGTTCACTACTGTTATACCTATAACCATTATATTTTCTAACATTTACCAAGTAATAATGCCTCAATATATCCGAGTATATTAATGAAACTAAATAGTTTAGGTTTAGTCATCATCCCTGTTGATCTTGCGGCCACGGGAAACTGTTCACTACTGTTATACCTATAACCATTATATTTTCTAACATTTACCAAGTAATAATGCCTCAATATATCCGAGTATATTAATGAAACTAAATAGTTGAGATGTAGTCATCATCCCTATTGATCTTGCGGCCACGGGAAACTGTTCACTACTGTTATACCTATAACCATTATATTTTCTAACATTTACCAAGTAATAATGCCTCAATATATCCGAGTATATTAATGGAATTAAATAGTTTAGATGTAGTCATCATCCCTATTGATCTTGCGGCCACGGGAAACTGTTCACTACTGTTATACCTATAACCATTATATATTCTAACATTTACCAAGTAACAATGCCTCAATATATCCGAGTATATTAATGAAACTAAATAGTTTAGATGTAGTCATCATCCCTATTGATCTTGCGGCCTCGGGAAACTATTCACTACTGTTATACCTATAACCATTATATTTTCTAACATTTACCAAGTAATAATGCCTTAATATATCCGAGTATATTAATGAAACTAAATAGTTTAGATGTAGTCATCATCCCTGTTGATCTTGCGGCCACAAGAAACTGTTCACTACTGTTATACCTATAACCATTATATTTTCTAACATTTACCAAGTAATAATGCCTCAATATATCCGAGTATATTAATGAAACTAAATAGTTTAGATGTAGTCATCATCCCTATTGATCTTGCGGCCACGGGAAACTGTTCACTACTGTTATACCTATAACCATTATATTTTCTAACATTTACCAAGTAATAATGCCTCAATATATCCGAGTATATTAATGGAATTAAATAGTTTGGATGTAGTCATCATCCCTATTGATCTTGCGGCCACGGGAAACTGTTCACTACTGTTATACCTATAACCATTATATATTCTAACATTTACCAAGTAACAATGCCTCAATATATCCGAGTATATTAATGAAACTAAATAGTTTAGATGTAGTCATCATCCCTATTGATCTTGCGGCCTCGGGAAACTGTTCACTACTGTTATACCTATAACCATTATATTTTCTAACATTTACCAAGTAATAATGCCTCAATATATCCGAGTATATTAATGAAATTTAATAGTTTAGATGTAGTCATCGTCCCTATTGATCTTGCGGCCACGGGAAACTGTTCACTACTGTTATACCTATAACCATTATATTTTCTAACATTTACCAAGTAATAATGCCTCAATATATCCGAGTATATTAATGAAACTAAATAGTTTAGATGTAGTCATCATTCCTGTTGATCTTGCGGCCACGGGAAACTGTTCACTACTGTTATACCAGGTAGTTGGCGGGGCCAAACTTATATTATCTAGCGTAATATTAAGTTTACTAAACACGTTTATTTATTTACCAGAATGTAATTAATGTAAAATAAGTGGGTCAGTAGAGCACATTTCTATGAATTCTACATTTTGTGCTTACGCAGCTAATCGCTGTTTACCCACTGCACAATCTTAGAAATAGTCAAACATGCATACATTCATTAGTGAATAGATGAGTTTAGTGTCATGGGTGTCGGTTTCGACGTGATGGTTGCCGTGTTGGGTGAGTGAATATCATATCATTCTAATATTGTAACAGTTTGGTTCTGAAACCTTCCTTAGGCACATGGGGTCTGGGTGCGCACAAATTATTCAGAGAAATTTCCAAAAAACTCGCTGTGGCCATCCGAGATCCCGGCACCTATCTGGCTCAAAGAGAGATAAACTCATGAGTCTTATAGGCATTTCCCCTTGATGGGGATGACCTAGGGGTTTTCTTTTATTTGTAGTCACTTTTTGTTTTTTATATTTTTAGTTTTCTTTTTTTTGTTAGTTTGTTAATAAATTAAAGAATAATATTAATATGTTTACTGTTATGTTACTTCCAACTGCTTAATTTTATCAATGAGTACAAAATGAAACTTTTTTAGTTAAATTAAGATTTACACATTTTACACCAAAGCTAATAGACAGTTCAGTAATTACTAACATAAGATCTATGCGTCCCAAACATATTTTTTATGAAATTTTATATTTGTATTTGTTTGTCTGTGAATTCGGACTGTTTATCGATGTAGAGCTATTAGTCACATCTGATAAGAGATTAAGTTTTAATTAGTTATTCACATATATTAAGTTTTTGATTATCGTAAAAATCCAGAAATTTTATTTGTAGCCAGATTGTTATCGCAGAACCTTAAGTGGTATGGAACAAATGCATAATTATAATATTATTATCCTAAAAATAAATTTTGTTTTGTAATGAGAGGCCTCGAACCCATCGCCGTCGAGTCAACGCTCGACTCCCACTATACAGTTTAATAATATAATATATATATATATATATATATATATATATACCATAACTTGGATTATAAAAACTAGTTTTATGGTTGTAAATCCTCGAGCGTTAAGCGACAGTCGCCGACAACGCCCGCATCGGTCGCCACGCGCCATAATGTACGCGAACATGCTGCTGGCTGTCCTCGCTGGTCTTATATACCCCACTGGTGGGGAGCCCGCCTGCGTACCCCACGCGCGGCAGAACTTCACGGGCCTGGCGGGGGCGAGCGGTCTCACGGCTCACGAGTACGAGGTACAAACGGAGGACTACTACTATCTGAAGCTGTTCCGGATTCCCGGCGCGGGCCCGCCCGTGCTGCTCATGCACGGCATCTTCGACTCGGCAGACACCTTCATTATCCGCGGCAACCGCTCCCTGGCCGCCCACCTGGCGCGGCGCGGCCACGACGTGTGGCTTGGCAACGCGCGCGGCTCCCGCTACTCCCGCCGCCACCTCTACCTCAATCCCGACCTCGACGACGAGTTCTGGGACTACAGCTTCCACGAGATCGGAGTGTACGATCTTCCCGCGATATTAGATTTCGTGCTCAACAAGACCGGGAGCACCAGGCTGAGTGCAGTAGGACATTCCCAAGGCAATACGGTCTTCTACGTGCTGGGATCGACGCGGCCGGAGTACAACGCCAAGATCGACGTGATGATCGCCCTCTCGCCCGTGTGCTTCCTGAACAACCTCAACCGGGCTGTGTCGATCCTAACGGAGGTGTTCCCGCTGATTAGCGAGTTCCTGGCGGCCTCGGGCCAGGAGGAGGTATTCGGGGACGGCTCGGTGGCGCGCGTGCTGTACGGGGAGCTGTGCGGAAGCGGGTGGGGGTACGACGTGTGTGCGCGCCGTCTGTACTTTCCCATCGCCGGCGCCGACCCGCGCGAGCTGGGCCCGGACTTTTTCCCCACGGTGGTGTGCCACTTCCCCACGAGCACGTCCCGCAAAAACATCCTCCACACCGCGCTGCTAAGTTTGCGCAAGAGTTTCTCGCAGTACGACTACGGTCCGCTGAATCTGGACTTATATAACAGCACCGGACCGCCCCAGTACCAGTTGAGGAATGTTTCCATGCCGATCACGCTGCTGGTCGGCAAGAATGATGGCCTGTCGGCGGTCAGAGACGTGGAGACTCTGCGGAACAGCCTGCCCAACGTGGTGGAGTACATCGTCCTGCCGCACGAGCAGTTCAACCACATTGATGCGGTGTGGGGCAGGCATATGGACAAGTATCTATTTCCTCACATAGATCGAGTTTTACAGAAATACGCGTTCGACCGGATTTCGCGTGAAACCTGAAGTGTGACATAATCTATGCCAAATATTATCATAATAATATATTTTAAAGAATACACATATATATAAAAAAAAATACCAAAATAAACATAGATTTATGTTGGTGGCGAGCATATTTCCCTAGTGGCGGATTTCGGAACTATCCTGTACGAGTTGTTGCCAACCGTACATGAATAATTTTAGCACAGTTAGCATTTTTTGTTAGTCAACGCGTGTCATATGTGCGCTTATAAATTGTATTTTTTTTTCATTTAAAATAAAGAGTTATCATTCAGCATTCAACCGGAACGGTTTTATTTATCATCCCCGAACGTTCTGACTTATTAAATATTTATCATACATCTTTTATATTATTAATGTACCGGAGATTGCAGCAGTAGCCCCTACATTATATTTTTTGGTCCTTCGAAAAACTTAAATATTATCATTTATCGGAACTTTTATTATAACATTTTTTTGAACTTTCGAAGTATTTTATCAAGACTTTTATCATTTAACTTTTCATCAAATCTTTATCATAGTAAGTATCAGTTTTCGTGACTTTTCGCAAAGTTTTAACAGTAAGTAGAGTATTTTGTGAGGTGTTATCATCATATGGCGGGCCGGGAGGTCTGCTCATCATCGCTAAGCAGCATTAAAAAAAAATACAATTTGTAAGCGCGCATATGACACGCGTTGACTAATAAAAATATGCTTACTGTGCTAAAATTATTCAAATTCAAATTCAAATTGAATATTAATACTTGATACAAAAATATCAAATGTAAAAAATACACAATACGTCTGATATCAAAAAGTTAAACTGTCTGTCTGCAACCTGAAATTATCTTATGAACAAATTTTTATAATGATAAACGTCAGTAGCCATTCAATGTAAATATATATTCAATTGGTCAATCGAACGGAACTGATGGACTGATTTCACTAGACACTTTTTGAATATTAGGGACACTCGAAAAAACCGTCCCTAATTGCGTTTTTATCCGGCACATTCACATGAACATCACTAACACTAACACTGCGCTGGACCCATGAGCCAGCGGCGGGGGCGGGGGCGGCGGCGGCCGTGTCGCGCGTGCCACGGGACGCCTCCGCCCGCCAGCTGGCGCCTCCGACGAAGCCATCGGAACAAGACTGACTATGACGTATCTCAGAGCATAATAATGAACATCATGCACTCGCTACTAGATTGTTCCTTAATTTCTGAAATTTCCGTATTTAAACTTCCCATTTCCTTTCATGGTTTTCCGATTTCGGTATGTCAATAGATGAAGTATTAATGATACGAGGGCGGCACTGAAAATTTCGGGAATCAAGGAAGTGACACAACATTACTATTTAAAAATGTATTTATTGCTTTTCGAAGTATTCTCCGCGAAATTTGACACATTTTTCCATAAGATGGAACCAATCATTGAAGCAACCATTCCATTCGGAAGTTGGGGTCTCCAAAATGGCCGTTTTGTAGGCGTCCACAGCTTCTTCAGGTGATGAAAATCTCTGACCACGCAATTTATTCTTTATTTTAGGGAAAGTATAGAAATCATTAGGGCTTAGGTCGGGGCTGTACGGCGGATGGTCTAATAATTCTATGATTTCTTGCTCTAAAAACTCTTTTGTTCTGTGCGCGGTGTGAGAACTCGCATTGTCGTGATGGAGGATGATACGGCGGTTGCAGTTCTCTTTACGGAGTTCAGAAACGACCTGTGGCAAACAAATGTTAGCATACCATTTTGCATTAACCGTTCGTTGTCCCTCAAGAGGAATAGTCGCAACATGGCCGGTTTTGGAGACAAACGTGGCCACTATTTCTTTGCAACACTCCGTGAACGAACAATTTTTGTTGGCTTTAACTCATTTTCGAACACCCAAACTCGTGACTGGTTTTTTGTTTCGGGTTCGTACGCGTATATCCAGGATTCGTCACCTGATAAGATGTTGTATACAGCATTTGAGGATCCTGCGTGGAATCTTTCGAAAGTTCTAACGCACCAAGTAACGCGAGCTGCTTTTTGCTCTTCACAGAGCAAATGCGGTATCCATCGGGAAAACAACATTTTTACACCTAATTGTTAATGCTGTATCGGACTATGACCTCTTGATTGTAAGTCCTTCTTGCGCTCGTGTGGTGATGATAATAATACAGCAGCAATTCTTATACTCTCCTTTATTGGTGCTTACCACAAATACGTATTACAATATGTAATGAGATATGCTTAACACAATATATACGTCTACACTATGTATAGCCTTTTTGCCAACTAAAATAAACTAACTCGATAGGCTTTACTTCAAATTGAATTTATTGTATATTATATAAATTGAATTAATTGGTAAATTTACTCGCAAGTTTCTAGACATTAATAATGCGTCCGGACTGGGAAAATCTCCCTTCGCAGCGTTGTGATAGTGTAATAACGCCAAATGTATATCCGAGCCATCTTCTTTGCATTTTCTTAATATGTTTTTGACAATTTTAACTCCTGTTTCAGCTTGACCATTAGACCTCGACCAGTACGGACTAGTGGTTATGTGTTCTACATCCCAATCAACAAGAAAATACTTGAATTTGCAGGAGTTAAATGGTGGACCATTGTCAGACACCAATGCTTTCGGTATACCATGTCGAGCGAAGAACGATTTGAGACTCTTAACAACATTATCGACAGTGTAATTCTTATGCAAAGAAGCTAACTCTATGTACTTGGAATAATAATCCATGCACACAAGGAAATTTTCTCCATCAAAATATAATAAATAATTTTAAATTGCCAACTAAAATAAACTAACTCGATAGGCTTTACTTCATGTCATCTGCCAATGTCAATAATGACATTGACAGTTACATCTTACTGTTGATATATGTAACAAATGCAAGATTATTTGTATTGACTCATGCCAATGTCTAAAGTTGCCTGAATTTCGCGGTATGTCACATGTCGATCTTCCTCAATCAGCTTACGCACATCATCAACGTTTTCTTGGGTGACTGCAGTTTTTGGACGACCTTGACGGGGATCATCACTGAGCTTGACACGTCCACGTTGAAATTCAGCAAACCAGCGATAAATTGTGGTTTTGGATGGGGCTTCATCACCAAATGCAGAAATCATCCGGTCAACACACTGTTTTTGTGTTAAACCACTTCGAAAGTCATAATAAATCATCGCTCTAGAATTTTCTCGAATCACTTCCATTTTATCAACGACTAAACAAGTTTGACAAGACCTTGTGACAAGACCGAGAATCTTTTTTTAAATAAATAAACGGTTTTCGATTTTTTAAACCAAGGAGTTTTAAATTAAAAAGATTTTAATATGACAGGAACAGTGGAAATATTCCATTCCCGATACTTTTAGTGCAGCCTATGTATTATTTAAGACGGAGGGCTGGGGTATTTCAAGCTTTTGGTTGATATCCAATATGTTGCTATAGTAGATAGGAGAATATATAGTAAAATCATTTATTTTTTACAATATATTCATGCCTTTATATCAACAAAATCATGTTTCAAAATCAAAATCCATGCCTTTGGATATCAACCAAAAGCTTGAAATACCCCAGCCCTCCGTCTTAAATAATACATAGGCTGCACTAAAAGTATCTGGAATGGAATATTTCCACTGTTCCTGTCATATTAAAATCTTTTTAATTTAAAACTCCTTGGTTTTAAAAATCGAATACCGTTTATTTATTTAAAAAAAGATTCTCGGTCTTGTCACAAGGTCTTGTCAAACTTGTTTAGTCGTTGAGAAAATGGAATTGACTCGAGAAAATTCTAGAGCGATGATTTATTATGACTTTCGAAGTGGTTTAACACAAAAACAGTGTGTTGACCGGATGATTTCTGCATTTGGTGATGAAGCCCCATCCAAAACCACAATTTATCGCTGGTTTTCTGAATTTCAACGTGGACGTGTCAAGCTCAGTGATGATCCCCGTCAAGGTCGTCCAAAAACTGCAGTCACCCAAGAAAACGTTGATGCTGTGCGTAAGCTGATTGAGGAAGATCGATATGTGACATACCGCGAAATTCAGGCAACTTTAGACATTGGCATGAGTCAAATACAAATAATCTTGCATGAACAATTAGGTGTAAAAAAGTTGTTTTCCCGATGGATACCGCATTCGCTCTGTGAAGAGCAAAAAGCAGCTCGCGTTACTTGGTGCGTCAGAACTCTCGAAAGATTTCAAGCAGGATCCTCAAATGCTGTATACAAGCTCAGTGATGTGGTAGTGATACAACATCGTATCAGGTGACGAATCCTGGATATATGCATACGAACCCGAAACAAAAAACCAGTCACGAGTTTGGGTGTTCGAAAATGAGTTAAAGCCAACAAAAATTGTTCGTTCACGGAGTGTTGCAAAAAAAATGGTGGCCACGTTTGTCTCCAAAACCGGCCATGTTGCGACTATTCCTCTTGAGGGACATAGAACGGTTAATGCAGAATGGTATGCTAACATTTGTTTGCCACAGGTCGTTTCTGAACTCCGTAAAGAGAACTGCAACCCCCGCATCATCTTCCATCACGACAATGCGAGTTCTCACACCGCGCACAGAACAAAAGAGTTTTTAGAGCAAGAAATCATAGAATTATTAGACCATCCGCCGTACAGCCCCGACCTAAGCCCTAATGATTTCTATACTTTCCCTAAAATAAAGAATAAATTGCGTGGTCAGAGATTTTCATCACCTGAAGAAGCTGTGGACGCCTACAAAACGGCCATTTTGGAGACCCCAACTTCCGAATGGAATGGTTGCTTCAATGATTGGTTCCATCGTATGGAAAAATGTGTCAAATTTCGCGGAGAATACTTCGAAAAGCAATAAATACATTTTTAAATAGTAATGTTGTGTCACTTCCTTGATTCCCGAAATTTTCAGTGCCGCCCTCGTATGTAAGTCTGAATTGTGTTGAAATCTGTGTTATTATCGAGTAAATTAGTAGTATAGTTGTATTTAGGTTACTGATAAATTAAAGCTAGTTTTTTGGAAGTTTTTAGTTTAGGTAGTAGTTAGTAGATGGTCGTGTAGTTGGGTAAATGTCTTTAAATGTATAAAACATTTCAGAAAATTCAGTCTTCTATTTGTATTTGAGAGACAGTAAGTAGGTAGTTTTGCAAAATTATTGTTAACTTGATGAGAGCTCAGGCTTCTGTCAGTAGGGTATGTTTGCATTAGTATTCCAGTGTTGTCATCGATTGTGTGTTGTATTATAGGTCGATCGTCCTCCATCAGTTGTATAGTATTTTCTGTAATTTGAGCTGAGTGTGTATCTTCTTCTCGGTTTCTATTGAGGTGGTAATTTTTTAGAAGCTGGTTATTGACTGTAAAATTACGTTGATCTGAATTCTTTGGATCGAAAGGTGGGCTATAGAGGGGCATTTAGTGATTATTTCTTTATGTAGCAAGGGTCTGTAAGTTGTAAGGTCCGTTCTAGTTTTGTAATTTGGGAGTAACTTCTCATGATTATTTCATTAAAATACCACCTCATTCTTTGAAATTGTGTGCATTCTGCTGTATTTACGCTGTTACCTTGTGGGTATAGTGGATGCTACAAAGGGAGATCTCCGACCGAGCGAGGTGCTATGCTCGGTCAGGCCGAAGCCCACTTGTATGAATTGTCAGATGTCGTATCCTTACTAATATTATAAATGTGAAAGCGTGGATGTTTGTTACTCTTTCACGCACAAACTACTGAACGTATTAAAACATAGGCTACTTTTTATCCCGAAAAAGTAGTGTTCCCGAGGGATACTATATTTACGCGGGCGGAGCCGCGAGCAACAGCCAGTATAATATATAGTGCCGATCATAGAAAACTTCAATAGCGCAATTCAGGATTGTGGCGCTAATTGGTCCGCCACATCACTCCCCCCCCCCCCGAAGACCTGAGGTTGAATCTTGTCGTCTTGCTTGAGTCGCCACGGGCTCCAGTGAGTCGGAGTGCTGCCGTGCGGGGCCGATGCTACGTGCTGACCAGGAGAGGTGTGCTCTGCTTGCTGACCGATCGTTGTAGTGAGAGTGCCCGTTGAAGCCGATGGGGGTTCGACCAGGCCGCGGTGCGTTGAGGCTGGTGGTCGAGGTACCCGATGAGGCTGAGTCTGGCTGGCGTGGTGCGGAGTGGTGGGGGGTGATGATGATGATGTCCAGAAGGAGGCGTGTTCTGTCGAGGGTCACCAATTTGGGAATATAGTGGCAAGCCCCAAAGGGAGATCTCCGACCGGCTATGCTCGGTCAGGCCGAAGCCCAGTTGTATGAATATCAGATGTCGTACCTATATGATATAATTATAGTGCCGATCATAGAAAACTTCGATAGCGCGATTCAGAATTGTGGCGCTAATTGGTTTAAATTTTATTATTATCATTAATGCTGCAATTTTCACAGGCGTTGCGGCTTGCGGAGCATATAGTCCCGGCCTTAACTCGTCATATATTGGACTTTTTTTTAATAGTACAGTACAGTTAAGATAAGTAAATTACATATCGGATTTTAAAGCCATAAAAAACGCTACGCTTTATTTTTAACAGCTCCAATTGTTAATTTGACCAAGAAGATACGAAATCATAGCTAATCCTCTTGCAGTTTCCAGTAAGACACGTTTCAGGTGGTTTCAGTTAGAGCTCGCACCCATGATTTTTTTTGTGGTCGCGACAGAAAAAACTGCACTGTAATTAATATAACTCTGCGCTAGTACATTAAGACCACACGGTCGCGACCACAGAAAAAAACGCTAGTGGGAACGTAGCCTTAAGCTTGTTTTAAATAAATACTTTATGGGCTGATGCTACGTTAAATATTAAGCGAACGTTAAAGCCTAAAGGCTTAGTACTAACTTAGCTACTTGGTAAATATTTATATGAGTCTCTTCCCATAATTAATACTAATATAATATTGTTTAAATTTTAAAGAATTGGCGTTGCAACAGATTGACTTGCATTTAAAAGAACCACGGATCATGTTACGTTGCTGACGCAAAATTTTCTCTTCACTGACATTGGCGCAGTCGCTAGAAAGGAGTGACGTGAACGATAGACTTCGCTAAGAGATTTAGTTATTTGAAAATTTGAAACACATGATTAGTTATAATAAGTGTAAATTGCTATTACTATTATTAATAATATATCAAAATACATCCAAACATTTGACGAGGTATTAAAATAAGGGTACGCAGATTTTGATCCCGTCAAGGAACAAATAGTTTTCTGACTTCCTGGGATCATGATTCATGAATTAAAATATTTTAGTTAGCAATTGAATAACCGTACAAGAGAGTAAGTAAGTATAAGTAGTATACCACGTTTATTTGTTACCATAATGTTATGTAAGTACTATGATTACTATCGATTTCGAGAGTCGATCGGTTTAGGCATCACTATTGCAATTTGCTACAGCTGAGTGTCAATGTGTCAAGTTCAGATTTCCAGTTGGAATTTGTTGTTTTGCTGAAAAGTGAAATATGATAGGGCTTAAAATATAAACCCACGTCTTAATAATTTTGGTTAGTCGTTTAAGAGAGCGTATCTACCACATATTCATGTAATAAGAAGACGTTGAAACTTGAAGTGCGGCGTGAGTCGTGACATAACCTACAAGGCAAAATGTCCTACTTAAATGGACACAGTTATGAACATAACCAGCTAAATATAGAGAGAAGACCTCCAAATTATACTATTAAACAGGCGTATGATCATGGTAAGTCACATTTTGATATACCTAACTTCAATATGTAAATAGGAATTATCTTAGATAGGTACTTATACTCTTTTAAATATTGACTTCTCCAATCCAATATACCTATATGAAAGTTATAGATAAATCTAGCCAATATTATAGTCACAATAATGTGCATAATAGAGCAGAACAGCTATTATGGTTTAGCTGTTCCTATATAAAATTATTGAACTGATTGCTTAACTTTAAACTTGCTAAAAGACTCAAAGAAAATTAGAGTTTTCATTAGCTTGATAGCTTTACTATTTGAAATGTATGTGTCATAATATTAGCATGTCGTGTGCAGTAAACTTATGTACTATACTACAGTAGAAAGAAATTCAGTTAAGTAAGTAATAATAATAATCCTTTACAAATAGCAATAAATCTTACTATAGGGTAAAACTTGAGAAGGCTTTAGCCAGTCTATTGTTTCAAGTGTGGACATAAATAAAAATACTTAAAAATTTTGTAACAATCTGGCAACTGAACAAGGCTGTACAATTATGGGGCCAGCCAGGGGGCCTAGCATGAACAATTGATAGTTGCGTCAACGTAAAGTTATCAAATGTCCATTGTATGGGCTCTGTCATTATTTTCATACAAATATCTTTTGATAATGTTACGTTTACACAGTTGTTCCTGCTAGGCACCCAGTTCAGTCTTCTTCACAGTAAAAGTTTAACAACTTATACCTACCAAAATAATAAATCATTCATTTGACCGTTATTGAACTGAGTGCCAAATCAATTGTAGTGTCCTCTGCTCAATATAATCAATTATTTAGACAGCGCTGAAAATGTTCAGTGTGCGAGGGACATGCGTGGGCAGTGTGTAAAATGTGGATTGTACTCCTCAGTTTTTTGGGTAATGTCTATAGTTATTCTTGTTATAAACATACATTTTCTTGAATATTTTGTATGTTGATTATGACAGATAAATTCCTTAACATTTTACTTTAAGTTTATTATGTAATAATCCGCATCCAAGTGCGAGTTGCACGGCACAAGTGGCTCTGTACAAAACGGCCTAAAATCTAGTTTGTTGTATGTTAACCCAGTTAAATACTTATTTTCGTCTGTTTTTAGCATTTCTTCTTATAGCAGCAACAGAAATACATTATTTGTGAAAATTTCAACTGTCTGTTTATCACAGTACCAGTAGTATACAGCCAGACAGACAGATGGACGGATGGACGGACAGTCTAGTCTTAGTAATATGGTCCCGTTTTTACTTTTTCGGTACCGAACCCTAAAAAATAGTAACTACATAATATATATACAATATACATATATGTATACAATATACATATAGTTTCTGTTACGAAGTTCTGTAGTTCATCTCTATATATATTACAGCTGAAATGACTACAAGTGGGCTTCGGCCAGACTGAGCATATTACCACCTCGCTCAGTCGTAGATCTCCTTTTGGGGCTTCCACTATTCCCACAATACTAATCACAACCTTGAATCCTAACGAGTGCAACCAACTATCTTTAAAGCTACAAATTTTACTAGTTACTAAATCTATACTTTACCCTGTATTACAGGCGGTCTCCGGGCGGGCGCATCACGCGCGGCTCGTCTCGCATACGGCGTACTCTCCCGTCGCAAAGCCGCCGAGGAGGGCGTAGCGCGTCTAGCGCGCGTGCTGTCGGCGCTGGACCTGACCGCGCTGGGCGTGGGCAGCACGCTGGGCGTGGGCGTGTACGTGCTGGCGGGCGACGTGGCCAAGAACTACGCCGGGCCCGCGGTCATACTATCCTTCCTGCTCGCCGCTGTTGCCAGCGTCTTCGCCGGTAAGAGGTGTTATATCTACAGGATGTTTGGTAGAACATGGTCAATCCGTGTAATAGACATTCGGGTGGTGAAGACGAAAATGAGAACCGCTCATAACCATATGCATGGCCGATTCCATTTCTGAGATATTTGCCATTTTATATGTTTTTTAAGTGATTGACCTGACCTATTTGGATCATAATAAAACTCTGAAAATGGTTTTGATCATCAAGGTTTTTCCTTGTAGTCAGTGATTGGTGAAGTGTATTTTAATTAATAATCTAAGCATAATTTAAACCTGAAATTTTTTATTTAACGTTTTACTTTCAAAACAACAGCACCAATTATTATCATCTATCATTAACTAAAAAAAAATAACTTTCTTAAAAACTGATAAATTTTATGTTTTTAAGAAAGTTAATGGTTTTCCTTCAGTTCGGCCTGAACGGATGCAAAATCGTATCGTCTGTGTGCAATTTCGAGATCGCATCAGTGGGCCGGATGGACTGAAGCGATTCGTTCCAGTGTTGCCAGCTATGTTTTTGCGAAACTACTAAACTCGCGTCGATTTCTACTAAAAGTACTAAAAGAATACTAAAAAATATCAAAAAAGCTACTTAACTTAGCAATCCCTAAAGCTTCCAAAACCACTGCATTCTATGTTTTCTTATATTAAATGTTATTATTTATTGAGTTAAGTATATGATAAATTTTATCGTTAAAATTTTAATTTAACGATAAAATTTATCATATACTTACTTACTAGGAAATATTACGTATATAACAATTAAACATGTAGTTTTAAGCAAATTACGGACGAATGCTACGATGTATAATATTATTTTGAAAAGGTGTAAATTTTTTTTGTGCCTAACCTAGGCCATTTTGCATATGATTACTGTCTGGCTCCTTCCTACTAAAACACTACTAACAACTAAATTCCTACTAAGAAGGGAATAAAATACTTAATTTATTAGTAAAACTTTGTAACATAAATATGTTGGCTACATTAATTCTGGACTGTACGGATGGACTGAACGGACCATGTATGACAAATCGCTTCAGTTCTCGCCAGAGCCGCGGCCGTGCGGGAGTGTATCGTGTACAAGCGTAGTGTGTTTACAATTAATAAACACGACCGTAGCTCGCGGCAAACCACAACGAACTGATGCGTTTTCCGTGTGTGTGCTCGAATCCGTCCAGGCCGAAATTACGTCAGTTCGGTCGGATGCGATTTTCTTCCGTGTATGTGCTCGAATTCGTTCAGGCCGAACTGACGTCAGTTCTAACTGAAACGATCGGCCTCTCGTCTGTGGGGGCCTCAACTGTTTCTAGGTCAACATGTCATAATATGAATTTAAACGTATTTCCGTATACTCTCGATTTCGTTATCCTCGAAAAATAGAAGTATTGATGTATTGTGATTTGCGAACCATCGTGTATTGTTATCGAATATTTAACAGTGTACTGTAATAATGCGGAAGAAATAATAGTCAATCGATTCGATATGGCTCGGCCCGTGGATAAGTTTTATCAGCTATGCTCAGACCAAATCAAAAGTGAAAAGTCTAAACTACGCCTCGCCGTGTAAATACACAGTGCCACATGTAACGAAAATTACGCCTACGCCTTACAAGGAAGGCAAGCTGTTGCGGTTTGTGGTTTTTTATGTAGGTATGTAGTGCCATGGAGGAATATAATGGTTTTATGGTTTTATTGGTCCATGGTAGTGCGTAGCTACTCGCGCACTACATAATACATAATATCCTGCCTCAGATTTTGTTTCACAAAACTCTGTCTTCACTTTTTTATTTGGTCTGAGCAGCTATGATAAAACTGATAACTGACTAAATTGTAAATTTAATGGCCAAGATTTCAGGGATTTCCAGTAACTATTTTGATTGGAGATCTTTACTCTTTCACGTTGCACTTTTTGATAGACGGATAGACAATAATATGCTTTTAGTGAAAAGCTATTAGTTAAAATTCCAAGCAAATACTTCAATTTTATTTATTTGTATAGAATAGAATAGAAAAAAAATATTTGCATAAGTGCTGATTTTTCAATATGTGACTGACGGATTTTTCGTACAAAATCTGTCAAAGTAACATATTTATTCCTCAGGACTCAGGGGAAAGTTATCTGACGGTTGAAAAACAGCCCTTAAATAAGGTACAATACAGGCGTTACAGTTTAGGTATATACATTAATTAGATCCTTCTTATTTTTCCTTTGAAGTGGCGTGCAAATTTTTGTTTAAAGACTATTATATTCTTAATTCTTACAACCATTGAATCTTTTAAAAAATGTATAGAATATTGCCACATGTGTCATTGTGATTTTTCCATTCCCGTGGCTTCCGCGGCCGCTTATCTCAGTATTCTCGCGGGATACTGTTTTTACGCGGGCGGAGCCGCGGGTAAAAGCTAGTGACAAATATGGCGACCGTGTTACAGGGCTGTGCTACGCGGAGTTCGGCGCGCGCGTGCCGAAGGCGGGTTCCGCGTACGTGTACAGCTACGTGTGCGTCGGCGAATTCATGGCCTTCCTCATCGGCTGGAACCTCATCCTGGAGTACATCATCGGTCAGTATCATGAGTGTCGGAGAAGGTCTTTGACCTCACACTATCACACAGCTGTTTTTAAAACATCTTTATTTTACAAAAATATTAATCCGCTGTGTGACAGTGTGAGGAAATGATACATTTCATTAGATACACACGGTAGGTATATCTAATCGGTAGAAAATAAAATTAAACACGAAACACCTCAGCAAACACTTCGTAATACCCGGTTTGTCGCCATAAATGATATCGTTACAAAGGGTTTTGTTTGTAATATATAACGCATACTCCTGTCTGCAGGCGCGGCGTCGGTAGTCAAGGCGCTATCTGAATACCTGGACTCGCTGTGCGGAAAGGCCATCTCCGGTCAGCTGAGGGAGTGGATGCCCATGGACGTGCCGCACCTGGCGCAGTACCCCGACCTGCTCGCCTTCACCGTCATCATGGCCTTTTCCGGTCAGTGTTAGTTCTATGGCGGTATATTAGGTGCAGTGTTTTAATTTTTTATATAATTATGGCCTATTCTGCATCGAAACTGAAAACAAATATAAAAACAATTCATCTTGCCTATTATAACACGATGTAACAGTAGCTCCATCTTGTAGGAACTCCTGAAGGTACCGATACAAAATTAATCGTCTTGTGCAATGTTGGTACCTTTGGTAGCTCCCTATGGCCGCTATTACTTTACTCACAACACAGAGCAAGCGTTACCTCACGTCGATTTTCTACGAGACCGTGGCATCGGATGATGATGCTTACGTCTGTGTACAGTGGCGCTGGCGTTCGGCGTGAAGGAGTCGACGCGGTTCAACAACGTGTGCACCGGCGTCAACCTGTGCGTCGTGCTGTTCGTCATCATCTCCGGCTCCTTTAAAGGTGACAATACTATTATCGACAAAATAGCTCAAACCACTGAACATATTGCACTCAGCACGCAGATAGTAAAATCTACTTGAACTTTGTGTCGGCTTACGCCTTATGTTGTTGCTTGTGACGCCCCCATACGCGGGCTTATATTTCAATTTACAGAAAATATTCACACCTTCTACGGTTCTACGGCTCATTTTATTACTACGTTTTTAGGGTTACTTAGGTCACGTCACGGAACCCGTCGACAAAGTGCTAAAATAAAATCACGAAAATTATTATTTTTTGGGGTACTTATATCCATCACACTAAATGTGGTGATGATTATTTTTCTCGCATCTACCCCATAGTGTAGGGTGTCATTAGATAGGTCTTATAAAAACATTTAGAGGTTGTTAGGAATATTTTTTGATTTAGGTATCCGTTTGCGAGATATTCAACTTTAAAGCGCATTTTTTTTTGTAAAATAGAGGGGGGCCTCTAAAAGCTAAACCTATGGCTCGAAAAATATGAAAAATGCATGATGGTAGTCCATGTGCTGAGGTTTGAAGGAAAACTATAACGGCTCATATAACTTTGTTAGTTCAGGAGTTATTGCGACTCAACTTGTTAAATGCAAGCTACTTGGAAAACTTTACACAAAAATAACAAAATAATATGTACTTAAGTACATGCAAAATATTAGTATAATTTCACGGAATCCAACGTGCGCGAGTCTGACTCGCACTTGGCCGGCTTTTGATGTAGGTAAACTAGACATATCAGACAAGAAAAGTTTTCTTCAAATTTGCAGCAGACGAAAATACATTCAAATATTTTTAAAATGAATGAGTACAAAGTTAAAGGTTGTACATGTATGGTTTCAGCCGATACTGCGAACTGGCGAATCCCCGCGTCTAAGGTTCCTCAGAGCGAAGGCCGGGACTTCGGCAGCGGGGGCTTCGCGCCTTACGGCATCGCCGGCATCATCAAGGGCGCCGCCGTCTGCTTCTACGGGTTTATCGGTGAGTGTAGGCGTAGACTGAGCATTTGTCTCGGTCCCTTTCATTTCTGTAGAGTTATAATGGGCTCCGATCTAAATGTGCGGGACTGACAGTCCGATCTGGCATGTCGATGACAGCGTATTTTCCACAGTTTAAACCGCACGCTATGACTTACTATGTAAGACGCCGGCAGTCCTAACTGTGACGCATTTTTAGTCGTAATTAGCACAACAGTTCGATCCGCAGTCCAAACCGCACATATCCCTCCACGGTTTGGAACACAGTCGATCCGCGGTCCGAACTTTACGTGCGCATACTTTACTATAATCATCACTTTATAGTATAAAACAAAGTCATTTTTTCTGTCTAGCCCTATGTATGCTTAGATCTTTAAAACTACGCAACGGATTTTGATGCGGGTTTTTTTAACAGATAGAGTGATTAAAGTAATGTTATATTGCCATTGTGCTTGGTATCATGACGATATTGCTGATGATGATGGATTGCCCACTGGCCAGGATTCGACTGCGTGGCCACAGCCGGCGAGGAGGCGCGGCGGCCGCAGAAGTCCATCCCCTTTGCCGTGGTGGCGTCCCTGCTGGTGGTGTTCCTGGCGTACTGCGGCGTGTCCTCCGTGCTCACGCTCATGCTCCCCTACTACATGCAGGTACCGCCCCCTTGTCAGTCGGTAGAGACGGAATGACTTTTGTCTGTCATATTCCTGATTATGAGTGTGATCACCGTAGACTAAGGGTCTGTTTCATAAACATAAGTGTCGGATAGCTTATTCCGAAGTTTTGTGTTACTAACTTTATATCAAGCGACAGACAAAACATGCAAACAAGCTATCTGACACTTTATCAGTAGATTGTGAAACAGGCCCTTAGATAAATAAAAAAAAAAAAAAAATAAGTAACCACTGAATTGTCAAGCAGTAAGGGAGCTGATGATGATACATTAAATAGCTAAGCACACTCTTGATCACGTCAGCTTACAAACAAACAAAACCGCATCTAAATCGTTTCGTTTAGGAGCTACGATGCCACGGACAGACACAGACAGACAAGTCTTCATACAAATGTGCACCTTTCGGTTTGTGTGCGTGCCCGCTGGGTGCCGTGTGCGCACGCGCTGGCAGCGTACACACTAGTATAATATTGGTACCGTATTTACCGTGTACTGCGTTGTAGGACGAGAAGGCGCCGTTCCCGTACGTGTACGACCAGCTGGGCTGGCACTGGGCCAAGTACGCCGTCAGCGTCGGCGCCGTGTGTGCGCTCTGCTCCAGGTATACCTATTGCGAAAAACGAATCGATGGTGCGAGCAACAAGTTGATGATGCGAGCAATAAGTTGATGTTGCGAGAAACAAGTTGATGTTGCGAGTATTTTTTATTTTTTTATTATTATTCTAAGTTGGTATTATTATACAATTTCTGAACGTCGGTATACGTGATGCCTACCACCGGTTCGGTAACTAGCCCGGCGAGAAGAACCGACGTAAAATCTCGCGCGGGGCCATCTTTTACCAAAAAGATGGAAAATTGATCTTTTAGAATAAAAAAATAAAAATTAGACTAAAACTACATAACAAGAATACAACAGTACATAGAAGTAGTCTTGCAGATGGCCATCCTATTTCCATGGTGTGCGATCGTCAATAAAATCATTTACCCTATTAAGCTTTAGCACACAAACATTCTTTAACTACTTTTTAAATTTATGAATATACAGATTTTTAACGTTTTCTGGGATTCTATTGTATAGGTACATTGACCTTTAAAATATTTACTAACTTTTTTAGTCTAATCACCGGTATTATCCGGTATATTTAGTTCGTGTTTATTTCTAGTGTTCATACAGTGATTATTGCTTTTCGTATTGAACATCTTAAATTTTTTCTTGAATTCTTATTATTCTTATTCTTATTCTTAAATTTTTTAATGAAAATAACTAAAATGAACTAGTCGCGCCGTATCTTCGTCAGAAATTTCCTAAATTTTCTGACTGCATATGCTGCAGAACTGAGTCTATCTGCAAGATTAGCAATCTGAGGATACCCCACCGTAATTTACTATCTAGTGTTATACCTAGAAACACAGTGGTGTTTACTAAGTTAATTTTCTCATCAATATAGTTGATGTTGCGAGCAACAAGTTGATATTGCGAGCAACAAATTGATTTTGTAGGCAGCAAGTCAATGTTGCAAGTAGTGAATTAATATTGCCGCGTATGGATTGGTATCGCGGGCAATATAATATGTATAATGCGTAATGAATCGACAATGTAAATAACGAATTGATATGTCGTGCATAATTTTATATTCCGTGCAACAAGTTGTTGATTCGAGCAACTATTTTATATTGCGGTTAACAAATTGATATTGCTAGCAACATATTAACATTTTTGATACTTAATTCACTTTCAATAGGAGCAATGATTTCAAAATTAAGGATATGGCCCCTGGGACCTTCGGCGAGCTATTAATACTAATTCACTCACGTTGGACGCCTAATAATTATAACGGACGTACCCTTTAGCCTGCTGGGCGCGGTGTTCCCGCTGCCGCGCATCATCTACGCTATGTCGGCGGACGGGCTGCTGTTCGGTTGGCTGGGCCGCGTGGACGAGCGCACGCAGACTCCGCTCGTGGGCACCGTGGTCGCCGGACTGTTCACCGGTCAGTATCCACCGTCTCCTGTCTCGTGCATCTCCCTAGAGCTAGACAAGGACGACACAATAAACATGAAGGCCAATTCACGTAATCTACGGTTAGGTTACAGTATGGCACACTCGTTACCGCACTATGTGATACATGTGCCAGGGTGACAGCATAAGACTGAACCAATACATGCAGTATAGCCAATTTAACCATTTGTAAATCGATTCCCCATAAATTTGGTTTCTGATTATATGCGACTACATGCACGCAAGAGAAAATCACACAGGAACCGTACATTTATAACGCGATAGAAAGTAGCCTTTTTCCTTCCCCGAGGATTACTCTATATCTGAGCCAAATGTCATTAAAATCGATCCTGTAGTTTCGGAGCCTATTCAAAAGATAAAATCAATCGCACATAAAAACAAACTAATATTTTCTCTTTATAATATTAGTATAGATTACCGTCAGTAGACACCCAATAAATGTTCGTTGCCAGTCTTGAAATCAATAATCAAATAACTGTGGAAGTGAAGGTCAAAGTATATGTCTGTCCTTCTCTCTCAGGCACGCTGGCGATGATCTTCGAGTTGGAGCAGCTGATCCACATGATGTCCATCGGCACGCTGCTGGCGTACTCCATGGTCGCCGCTTGCGTGCTCATACTGCGGTACGCTCGCGTGACTTCATAAGTCATATTATGTGAAATGTTTGTACAAAAACAAGGTTAACATATCTGCGTGTAAAAAGTTTTCATGACGAAGTCTAGACCGAGAATTCACCTCTTCCATCAATTTTGGATTTTCATAACATTATTTTTTGGCGAATCGAAAGGCTATTTATATAGTCACTAAATTCTTGTATGATGATTCGATTCTGTATTTATAATTTATTTTAGAATTTTTAATTAAATTAACCAATCAGTGAGTAATGGCTGCGAATATTAAATTAAATACACGTCCATGATATACGTCACACTGGAAGTAGCTAGTGCTTCAAATACAGGCAGATATGTAACTTACTTTTTATGTGGTATAAATAAATAATGTAATTGTTAGGCATACCTTCTAGACACGTTTATTATTTAATTAACCACTAGATTAACTTGGCACACGCGTACGCACGTGTATGCGCGTGTGATGCTCATGTGTAGGCACTTGTGTGGCACATAGTATGTACGAACTTGTGTCGCATATTAGTACGCACATGTGTACGCTCACGCCACAAACCTGGCGTGCACATCACACAACTATCTCTTACTGTCCAGGTACGAGCGTACGGGCACGGCGCGCACGAACGATGCCCCGCTCACGGTGCGCGCGGCGCTGCGTCTGCTGGTTAACGCGGACGCCGCCGCCGCGCCCACGCCGCGCTCCGCACGCACCGTCACACTGCTCGTCACGCTATACGGTAACTGTCTCTCAATTCAAGACTTACTTTTTTAATTATTACTATGGCGTTTACGTTTGGTTTCATTTCTTTGAGCAAATTTAGTATCCGAATGTGTCTGATAGGGGCGCTGTTTCTGACAAAGATATGACAAATACCTTCTTTCTAATAACTAAACGTAAATATTTCAAAAGAAGAAGCATATTTATAGAACGAGATAATCTCTGGAACTACTCGGGACCGGCGAGTGTACCCGAGCGAGGAAGCATCGCACAAACATTTATTCGTAGGCTGTGAGTAAGGCTGATCCGTCACGCTCTAAGGTGAAAGGCTCGACCGGGTCAGCGGTTCTAATATTATTTACTTTATTTAACAGCCTCCGTGGTCCAGTGGCTTAGAGCTTGGCTCTCGACTCGGAGGTCGTGGGTTCGATTCCCGCATTGGAACAACAAAAAATGTTGTTTCCAAGTTTGGTTAGGACAATGCAGGCTGATCACCGTCGGATGGGCATGTAAAAAGTCGAACCTGCACCTGATCTCTCGCCAGTCGTGTCGGTCTGTCCGTCCCACTAGGTTTCGAGAGTAAAGGAAGAGAGGGTGCTCTTGTGTTTTGCGCACTGTAACTCCTGGTTTCAATGAGACCGGTCACCGTCACCGAAATCGGTGTGGGGTACAGTGGGAGTATTTACTTTATTTGCATGTAACTTCATTACGATTGCCAATGAAGTTTTCACTTGTGCCATGCGGTCTCAAACACACACTATATTTTTTTATTAGTTCATTAATTGTAACGAAGGTTTGGGCACACTTAGATAGTCAATTATAAATACGCATTATTTTGTTACTTGTTGTGTCACTAATTCGCTATCTCCCCCAACAGGTGTATGGTGCATGATGATGATGAACGCGATCGACTCCCACGGCAATGAGATCCTCTCGGGTGCGGTCTGGCCGACGGCGGTGATGGTGTTAGGGCTAGTACTTGTAGTGGGCACGCTCTTTTTCCTCTCTCGACAGCCCGTCTCCGAGAAGAAGCTGGCGTTTTCGGTGAGTAGGAGAGAGAAAGGGAATAATATCTGTCCCTCTCTCACAAACCATGTAAATATGTCTAATGCTAACGTGTCAACCTAACCTAAAGTGGCGACCGTTTTTAACCGACGAAAAAACCGGAGGAGGTCCTCAAGTCAATATTTTTATGTATAGAATGATGGTGTCATGGTTCACCATTTATCAGGTTTACGTCGATCATTGGTACTTTCTTGTTATCCAATAGGTCTCATAGAATAAGAAAGCTAGAAAATAGAAGGAGAAATGTACGAAGCAAAATTTTAATAACTAAATTTTTTATAAAAAACTAACCCGACTACGTAAATTAAATAACCTATGTTACCCGGACTATTATTACGAATCTATTGACACCTCATTTATTAAAATCGAACCTGTAGTTTAGGCGCTACGGTGGAAATAACATACGTACATACATAGACTGTCAAAATCATCACCCTTCTTCGCCGTAATCGCGTAAAAAGTAACTCTGTTATAGAACGTATACCATAATGCGATCTGTTTCCAGGTGCCGCTGGTGCCGTGGCTGCCGGGGGTCAGCATCCTGATAAACGTGTACCTCATGCTCAACCTCGACTACATGACCTGGGTGCGCTTCAGCGTGTGGATCGCGGCAGGTCAGTTGCAGGGTTGCGCTATACTTATTAATCTCAGTCAGTAATATGACAGACATCACTGTCTCTCTATCGCCCGAGATTAATAACGTATCTAAAATCTTAGATTGGGGTCCCCATATTGGAAATCTGGCAGATAGGCTAAGTTCTGCAGTATATGCAGTAAAAAAAATTTGAGAAATTTCCGATGACACAGTGCGACTAGTTTATTTTGGTTATTTTCATAGTATAATCATACGGCATCCTTCTATGGGGAAACGCTGCGGACATTAATACGATATTTGTGCTACTGAAGCGAGCTATAACGTTCTATTTATAAGATGTCATGTTTTGAATCTCTGAGAGAAAAGTTACAGAAATAGGTATTCTGACCGTCGCTTTCAATAGATTTTGGACCATGTGTTATATGTCAGAAAGAATATAAATAATTTCAAAAAGAAAAGCGACAATCATTGGAGGAATACTAGAAATAAAGAACAAGTGAGAAATACCGGTGATCAGACTTAGCAAAGTAAGTAAATCTTTTAAAGGTCAATGTATACGCTTTTACAATAGAATTCCAGAAAACGTTCAAAATCTTTCCATTAATAAATTTAAAAAAGTTGTTAAATAACGTTTGTGTGCTAAAGCTTTTTATAAGGTCAATGATTTCATTAACGATTGTACACCTTGGGAATAAGATGGCCACCTACATGGCTGCTTCTATGTACCTATTTAAGTATCTTGACTTTTTTATATAGATTAAGTTACTACATTGTAAAAAAATTTTTTGAAAGAACAATATTCCCATCTTTTGCTAAAGGGTGGGTCCGTGCGTATTTCTTACGCCGGTTCTTCTCGCCGGGCCAGTTTCCGAACCGGTGGTAGGCATCATGTAGGACAATTTTATAAGAGTTACTTGGTAACCTGCATGGAAATAAAAATTTTGAGTTTGAGTTGTCTAACGAGGGTTCCGTAACTATCAAACGCGCAATAGGTTTTCTTTGAATTATTTCAAAAGTTATTGTCATAAAGTTATTACGAAAGCTAGGAGAGTGGACAGACAGACAGACAGACGGACGGACAGAGTGAAACTATAAGGGTTCCTTAAGTATAACGGAACTTTAAAAATGTCTTGACTGGCTACTGAGATCTTGAAGATATATGTATTTGTCTCTATGCTCTTCTCAATACTTAATATATTTATAGAATAAATCCCAACGAGTCTTGACACCTAAAATTAAGAGGCATATTAACATCTCGACTGTAATTTTTGCGTAAAATGGCCAATTATGGCGTTCTTGATCTCAGAAACAAAGATACATTAACAATTTTGACATATTGAATAGTGCAGAATAGCTATTGGCCTAGTTCGTAGCGGCATCGCTTTTTGTAAATTTTGCTTAACTTTTTAATTGAACCCAAAATTGCAGAGAAAGATTTTCATAAAAAGCGCGAAGGCACTTTTTTGAGCTCCTGGATTGAACTACTGTCCTAAGCAAATGAAATAATAAAATGAGAATGTTATCTCCTATATAGTCGTATAGTTCCTAGCGGCCTTAGAATTTTGAAAAATCTTTGATTTAATATAGAAAAAAATATTATTCTAAGCCAAAAGAAACTGCGAAAATCGCTTTAAGTTAACTGTGAATTACTCCTATCTACGATAATATTATTAAGCAAAATTTATACCAGAACAATTGTTACTTCATCAGGAATAAAGATTTTATAATTTTAAAGCATGAATTTATTAACCTCTTTCAATAAAAAAAGATAAATACAACTGCAAATTACTACAAAATGTGAAATGTCGGGAACACTTCAAATCCCTAATCTCGCAGAGTGCAGATTTGTAATAAGGGCTCTTAAACGTGATTAATTTAATTTGCAGGTCTACTGATATACTTTACATACGGCGCGTGGCACAGCGCGGAGCGGCGGCGCACGCGCACTGACGAGCCCGAGGAGCAGCGCGCCGACAGCCACACCGCGCTGCTGGCGGCCGCGCACGCGCTCGGCTGACCAATCCCACCGACTGCGCCGAACGAGGTACGGCACAGCGACGCACTAAGCCCTACTCCCACTGTTATATCCTTTATATCCAGTATCTAGACTTCACTAAGGCATTCGGTATCATGTGTCGTGATGGTGTTTCATATTTTTTTAATGACAATAGTTTATGTACACCAATCAGTATAGTGATGTCATAAAAACAATCTCTTCTTAAAAGAGGGCGTGACAAGCGACGTTCTGACGTGTTCGTGCTAATGATATTCTAAGTAATAATAAATGAGAAGATCTAAGTAGTAAAATCTCATCATGTGACTCTAATCTCTCGAATGTATTTTTATATCATAATATTACCTAGTTTAATGATAAGTATAATCTCTTGTTATGTTAAGCTGAAGATAAATGCCTGCGCTTCAAATACCCTAGCCTGCGTCCCTTTTTATTGATCATATATAAAATATAAACTTTATTACATTTTGTAAAATCAATTACACAAAATTTGGGCATATGATTACTGCGTATGTAAGGACGTTCAGGCAGAAGGAAATGTTGAAAAAATAATATATGTAAGTTAAAAAAAAGGCCGTTTTTCAGCTGTGAGGCGAATTAGCTGATAGTGTGAGGTCAATGGCCTTAACGGCGAAGATTACTTTCATTACTAGTTTTTTTTGTTTTTCTTTTACTGAGTAAAAAAAAATGTGCCTAAAATTTCTGTTATTGATTTTACAAAATGTTATATACAAAAAAGACCTAGAATAGAACCCTGTGACACACCCACGACAACAGCCTCCCTGCTACTGTCAGTGTATCATAACTATATAATCATGAGGGTTGTGATAAGTTACTTAGACATTAAATATTGTTCCTTATGTACTTACCAAAGTATTACCTAAAATGTTGATATTTAGACTAGGCTTAGTAAAGAAGTATATAATCAGTAGCTTTTATAAAATCTGCATTAGACAAAATAATATACCTGATAATTTTTATGTATTCATCATGGATCTGTATTCCGTTATTGTCAATAATTTAACTATTTTTATTAATTTTAATGTTCCTTTTAGTGCGTGCACACTGTCTTATTTTTATGATTGAAATTCGACATAATTTTCAATCTGTATGTAATACGAATATAGTATTTTCTTCCTATGTTTTATGTAATATTGTGTATGTACCAGCGAAGATTCATAGAATCTCTAATACTGATGTGCTATTATAGTCCTATCATCCTATTTAAATTATTATCTTGTTAAGATCCTTTTTGGATTTTGTTATAACTCGTATAAGTATTAAGTTAAAGCATTTAAACTTTGAGTATTTATTAATACTACTAGTTTTTTTTAATAATTTTGGTAATTAAAATGTACTTATATTCAACTAGCCCATTACAAAGATCGCATTTTATAAATCATTTTTAAAATATAGTACAAAGAAAACTACAAAAACATCATGTTATTTAAACAATTATCTAAATACCTACCTAAATATTTTTTTAAAATTAAAATAGAGGTTTAAAATTATCGCTCAATGTTGTGGGTGGGTACGCACTACGCTCAGTATTACATGTTGGTTGGCTGTGTTGTGTTTATTTGTTTCAATAAATATTATTATTTATCTATACTGCATTTTATTTATTGTGACCGAGTACGAATTTTTTTACAAAACGGTGAGCTTTCGTGAGATGACTGGCAGATGGGAAAAATATATTTTTATATAATTATCGTGATGTCGCCTCACTCACGACAAAAAGGGTCTTAAATCAAAAACTGGAAAAAATTAACACTAAACATATTTTATTTTGCATTATTACAATCATGGCAAGTTGTAGAGTCAAATTAACAACTATACATTTTATTAACAAAATATATGAATAGGTAAGTTTAATCTAAACAAAAAATTTTTAAATTTGTGAATGATGAGTCCTCTAAAACTGGAAATTTAAATTAATAGCTGTTAGATTTATAAAAACTGGAACTCGTGAAATAATTGTCACAATATTTATTTATCTATGTCAAACAATATTTACAACGTTACAATATCAGCGAAACAATTTTTTTTATATTTTATAATTTTTATTGTAAAAGAATTTTTAATTTGTTGGTTTTTCATTATGATAAAAATAAAATAAACTATAAACACGTTACAATGTGATGAAAATTAACAACAACGATAAAAGTTTGTATAAATGCAAAAGTAATATCGCAGCAGTAACCAGGACTTTAATATAAAAATCTAATTTCTTGACCAAAACATTGATAATTTCGAAATACATAATAATATAACAAAAATAACACCAAAATTAAAGATCCCGTCTACTATATAATATTCTATATACTACAAATCGCCTACGTAGACGCTATTGAGTATAACACTACTGAATCACTCATGTTCTTGTTCATAACCATATTATATTACAATAATATCCAACTTAATCTATACCTTAAGTAGTCGCAACACGGTTTATTTCACAGTGTCACTAGGAACCACTTTCTTTTTCTAGTATATTGTCGGTAATATGCAATGAATTAACTTTAATTAAAACATTAGACGTCGGGACAACCTTCGAAACAAGCGAAAAGACTGTATTGCTTGCATTCTCTTTCACTCTCATGGGGTTTTGCCATTGATGTTTTGTGAGACAGTTAGCTGCTTACGGCTTCGATGTTAGAGCTCTTTCCATTATATCTTCTACCAAGATTAAACCTATCTTCTTTCGCATGGACCCCGGCCATGTTTAGAAAACAATGAAAGCAAATATGTACAAAATACTGCATCGAGTGGACCCAGCATTTAACAATAATATCACCACAGTCGTACTATCACAGAAATGAACATAATTAATAACTAAGTCAACATATATCTAGTAACATCGTTTCTTGGAAACAATGTAACTATGGAGTTCTCGCGTTAGGAAGACATTGTAATGTCAAAAAAAAACAGAATTGACTAATGACGCATAAGGTTCGGTCTATATGATCCGGAATCCGGAAGGCCGGGGAAAGTTCAGAGCATTGAAAATATAATTCTGCGCTAAAACAAAAGAGCTGAAAATCCAACACACAAGCGTCGAGTCAAATGTCAATGTCATATAAGATGGGCAGGGTTCTATTTTGAATGCTTTGAATTTTCCCCGGCCTACCGGATCAAATAGTTCCGGCCTAAGCCATGCTCATTAACCACAGTAAGCCATTTTGACATATGTACGCGTGCTTTATTGACATTTACTGCCTTGTTAACGCGAATATAATAGTCCATTCGCACGAGAAGATTTTTTTGTCTCGCGGCCGAATACTCAAACGCTTTTCAAAGTTCAGGGCTTCATAAGTGACAGGCTGTATCTGCTTGGCGCAATGACAACGACAGCATGTGACTCGAGAGCTTCTTAAGAAGCTTCTTCATCTTCTTTTTAAGAAGCGTTTGGGATTCACTCGGCGTATCAATATACGTTTGTTAATATAAATCAATAAACTAACAAAAGTAAGGCGTGTAAGACTAAAAGTGTCGTCGTCGACTTTTAGTCAACGCACTATTTTCTTGCGAATGAACTAACTATACTAATCTTATCTAAATCATCAACGACAATCACAGGAATACCCTTCATGTAGACATTTGGCAGGATCAGCTTGCTTTAATAATATTTTTTAAATGTTGGCATTAAAGTTATGTTAAACTTCTTATATAAATATGGCGGCTTCAGTGATTTACCAATGTCAGAGTAGATGTAGGTATAGACTTTGCTCTTACTAATTTTTGGTCTACAATTACATACTACAAATACCTTATTGACATTTCTGTTTTAGTGTTCAACTTTAAAGCTCACATGTTCCCGCCATTTGTGCTGTCATTGTGACAGCTGTCATCGTGTTCTTCTTCACATTTAAGAAAGATCAGAATTTGGTGACGATATGTTTCTCGTCGTGTATTCCGTTCGAGGATTTAACAATTTCTTTCTCCCTTAGCGAGCTGTTCCGTATGCCGTAGAAGAAGTATATCGCGTAGCCTGGAATTGGAAGAGACAATAAGTAAATTGTTTGTTTACAAAGATTTATGTTTTGACAAAAAGTGAGAGGCAAAAATGAGCCGGCTCGACTGAAAAGGTACGCCAAGCTTAACATATAATATATAAAACATCGTGATGTGTATTGCCGTGGGAGTACCGAAGCCTTAAAGGTGGTTTAAAATACCAACAAAGCCTCTTTTCCGTGTTGCGAGTGTCCATGGGCGGTGTCGCTTACTGTTAGCTGGGGTGCTGACATGACTCGAGATACAGCCATTGGTAAGCATTATTGTGCTAGGGCGACAGGTTTTCTTTCAGAATTGTCAGAACTCACCGATAACGAGCCAGATGATGAAGCGCACCCAGGTCTGGTAGTCGAGCTGCGTCATCAGGTACACGTTCATGCACACGCTCACGTACGGCACCAGCGGCACGAACGGGACCTGGACAACAGCACAAGTTACTCCTATAGGAACGACTTATATACTTGTCTGGTTTACCCCGCGTACGATGCTCGATTTAGATATAAATAATAATAGCTCCCCACACCGATTTCGGTGACGGTGGCCGGTTTCTATGAAACCAGGCAGGTGCGAGCGCAGTACACAAGAGCACTATCTCTTCTTTTACTCTCGAAACCGGATGACCGACACGACTAGCGAGAGATTAGGTGCAGGTCCGACTTATTACATGGCCCATCCGATGCATGGATCATCTTTCTGTCAGACAATCAGGTGATCAGTCTACATTATCCTTGCCAAACTTGGAGACATTTTTTGTTGTTCCAATTCGGGAATCGAACCCACTGGACCATGGCGGCTGTTAAAAAATAAATTAATGTATAACCGATTCTTAAAAGAAGAATATTCTCTGATCTAAGTAACCTTTCAATGCATATAGGTTCTGACCTCGAATTACAAATGTCTAGTGGTGTCTCCTATACTGACCTTGAAGGTGAGATGCGAGACGTCCTGCCGCGGCTGGCGGTACAGCACGAGCAGCAGCAGCAGCAGCAGGCCGCCCAGCACGCCCACGACCGTGCCCAGAATCTTCGACGACTCGCCGTTGAGGAGCGCGCACGTCGCCAGCGCGACCACGACTGCACCAACAATACTTGGTCAATGTATGAAGATGACGTAACATAGGTCGGGACTATATGTCCGGAATCCGTAAGTCGGGGGAAAATTCAGAGCACTGAAAATAGAACTATGCGCTTAATATAAATAGAGCAGAAATATAAATAGAGTTCATCGATTTAGAACGATTTTATTTTGATAACAAAATAATATTTGTGCATGGATCTAAAGAGCGGCAGCTCCACGTTTAAAGAGCCCCAGGTTGCCGATCCCTGCCTTATCTAGGTGGCGTCTCTGTCAGAAGCAAGCGCGGATTATCGGCTAAGACATTGTGGCTTAATAATAATTTTAATGTTTTTGTTTTGTTACTGTATCCTACATTGATAATATGCTACACCTAGCTAGTATAACATCGGCATATTTCCAATGTGGGAATAGTGGGAACCCCAAAGGGAGATCTCCGACCGACCGGGTGGTATGCTCGGTCAGGCCGAAGCCCACTTGTAGTCATTTCAGCTGTTGTATGTATAGCACCGAACTCGATAGCGTGATTCAGGATTGCGGCGCTAATTGGTCCGCCACGACACCCTGAATTGTGCCCTGTACTGTCTTTCAAATGCGAGTGCATTAATATCAAAAGATAGATGTACCTATAGATATATTTTAGACGAGGCATGTCGAGGCAAAAACTGTCCCCACATAAATGGCCCACTTTTGAGGTTTTTGGGGCTATTTTGACATTTGAGGTATGGTGAAATCAAGATCTATTTCTCGTATGAATATTTGTTCTATGAAATATACGTCATAGCCCATGCTTAGTTTTGAAATCTTGTTAATAAAATATTGAAAGTTCTTAGAATCACTCACAGAATATAGCAATAGTCCACTTGGCGATGTTGTAGGACAGCGCGGTGGGTGTCTTCAGGCCCAGCAGGTTGAGGGACTGCCGCGCCACGCTGTACGGCGTCTCCGGCAGCGCCTTGCTGCTCAGCTGAACGCTGTCCTCCTCCTCGTATCTGAAGCATTAGAGCTGCATTAGTATCAACAAACGCGCAGATATTATGTTATTGAATATTAATTGACGACCTCTGTGGCTCAGTGGTTAGCGCGTTGGCGCTCAAGCAGGCGGTCGCGGTTTCGAATCCCTCTGAGGAATCCGCCATGACCCAGGAACAAAAAGTTCCTGGATCATGGATGTGTATTAAATAAATGTATAAAAATATAATAAAGATCTTAAATCTACATAATATGTACAAAGTATAAAAGTATTAAATATACTTTTCGCTGTCTGGTACCACACAAGTTCTTACCATACTTAGCACGGGCCAGATTGACGTGGTGTGAAGCGTCCATAGATATTATTTTATTATTATTATATACCTTCCAACACCAGACAAGATGGTTGCCGGTCTCTAGTCCCCTTGGCCCTTGCCGAAGCTTACATCTAGGGTTAAGCTAAACTTTTGTGGGATTATAGTATATTTAAGCTGGTCCATTCATATCAAAATATAGCTAAGTATCCTGTAAAAAGGTATTCAGATCTTATTCCCAAAACTATGGCTTTCCCATATTAAAAAGACGTTAAGCTAACGAGAGAAAGTAGGATAGCCAAATTTTTTTTGCCGTTAAGAGACAAGTATTTAAAGAAGCTAACAATAACGGGAATATAGTTTTTTCCCCGGGAAAAACACCAAAATTTCCCGGGAAAAACACCAACTGTGAAAAACACCAAAATTGACTTTAATGTTTTGATAATTTTCTGATGATCGAGTGAATTTCAGCATAATTTTGATTAGTTTTAGAGCGCCCGATCTCATATTTATGTGCATGGGATATTGCGAGCGTTGTGTGCGTGAGTACTGTGTACTTTTAAATACTAGATCGCTAGATTTACGGGACAGCGCTAATACGTAAAATCTGGCATTACGTTGGAGTAAGGTGCAGGATGCAGCACCACAGTACAAACCTGAGTATGAGGACGCTGGTGGCAACGATGGTGTAGGCCAACAGGGTGCCGATGGACATCATGTCGATCAGCTGGTTCAGGTTAAACAGCGCCGCCATTGTCGCTGAAAACGAAAGCAGTTGTTGGTGTCAAAGTGTTGTACGGTGGGTGCGTTTTTAAATAGTTTCGCGCGACCAGTTCGACTGCTGCGTTACATTACTCAACCGGCACAATAAGGAAGGGATTAGAGAAGGGAAATCGAATCATTACCTATGATGAAAAGTGGATCCTGTACGATAATCGGAAACGCTCATCGCAATGGCTGAACCCTTTTTATTGATTCCTGTCCGAATTGTTTTTTAGTTAAGGAATCAATTAACTACCTATGAGATGGCAAAAGTGCATAGATAGCAATGGTATATACTTTGATTAAATACATATATTATGTTTAAAAAAAAAACAACTTTATGTTCCTCCTTTACAATACGCCAATTGGCGTATAATGACCTAATATATATATTTGCTTTCACTCACTTCCATTGGTCAGCCTTATTGGTCATTTGTATTCCTGTAGTATATCGCCTCTGTGCTGTTGTCTTGGTGTTAGCTTAACTTCAAGGCATAACACATAAACCGTCACTCATACGAGTAACTGATTTGAATTTGAAATTTGATGGTGTAATGCGAAAATGGTTGCATAAAACATTTCGCATCACACCAACATTACACACTCATTGTTCATGACGATAATCAATCCTAAAACTGCATTAAACGATAGGAATTAAAAAACGTGTAAACTTTAATATGGCTAAACAGGTACAATATCGACAAAGTTCCTGCTCGCCAAGTTTCTAAACACTTTCCTTTGGACTAGGACGCCTCACAATATTTATACACAAAGGAAGTGACCGCAACAACTGCAGACGTGGTTGAACTACGTAATTACACGTGAGTATGTGTGCGCACGATTCAACGGCGCTGTGAAGTGATTTTCATCTTATTCCATACATTAGTTTTTGTAAGAATAAACCTACCAGAGAAAAGTCCACTCAGCGCGGTAGCCAGTAGCGGCGTCTTAGTTCGCGGGTGGATGACTGCAAGCGGTCGGAACAGCACGCCGTCGCTGCCCATGGCGTACAGCACGCGCGGCAGCGGGAACATCGCGCCCAGCAGGCTCGTGCATAGCGCGAACACCGCGCCAATAGTCACGATCCACTTGATCACGGGCAGGCCGACTTGCGTGAACACGTAGGGGAAGGGGGCGTCCTCGTCCTAGAACACGGATTTTCATCATCAGCAATTATTATTTATAAACAGAAAATGAAAACCGACTTCCAAAGTAAAAATGTAAGGTTTTCTCATGGGTGCCACTGTCAGAACTGGACCAAATTGAAATGGGACCACACGGGAAGCACCAGCTTTCTAATAAAACAAAGAATCATCAAAATTCTGAGGTAACAAACATACATTTTTTGAAGTCGGTTAAAAAGGAAAGTAGAAAAAGGTAAATTGATCGGCGAAACTTTTTTCCATTATCAGAGGTTTAGGAGCCAGGTCTCGTGATTATGATTGGTAGAATCTCGTTTGCAATAATATACATCTCGTCATGCTCGCGCAAACGATATGACATTGCGCCAGCCAGCGTGTTAACCGAAACGAAATAGAAAATATTTACGACATTAGACGACGACATGTAAAATATTTAGTTTAATTTAAATACTAAGAAATATTAAGGTATTAATAAACGTAATAAAATATAATATTTCATGTGTAGTTTAGTAATTATACTTATACACCTAAAAATACAAAAACATTCATTACGGTGAGTATGCACATAAACGCACAAATATCGAAGATATTTACAGATATATTCCTGCGGCCGTATACTTCATACACTTTAACCTGGGCGTGACGTCAGCCAGCCAGATACGACTTTAGTATGGAGCCTTTTCTTGAGACTTTGTAAACAAATCGCTTTACCTCTGAAACTATTGATTTTTACATACTGTTTCTTCTGATAAATTGCTCATCTATACAAAAAACAAAAAACAGTCGTCTGGCGGCTAGACTCTGTTGAGCTTCTGATATATTTCTCGCTTTCTTCGGATGGCTTCGAAATTTGGATTATAATCATACTACCTATTTCCTGCGGCTCCGCCCGAGCAAGTACAGTATCCCAAGGGAACACTTACACTATGTGTTATTCCAGAGCATAAACTACTACAATACCATACCAAATTTCATCAAGTTCAGTAGTTTTTGCGTGAAAGAGTAACAAACATCCATCCATCCTCACAAACTTTCACAGACTATTCAACGAACAAACCTGTAAATAATAAGGCCACATCATGGTCAGGACAGTCGCAACGCTGAAGTACGACAGGAAGATTATGGTGAGGGACATGACGATGGACAAGGGGATGTCCCTCTTGGGGTTTTTCGCCTCCTCGCCCGTGGTGGCCACGCAGTCGAAGCCCACGAAGCCGAAGAAGCACTTAGCCGCGCCCGCCATGACGCCGGCGAGGCCCCACGGCATGAACCCGCCCACGCCGGCCTTGTCCCGGTACTCCGGCAGTATGTCTTCCGGTGTCAGTCTCCAATTCTTGGTGTCGCCTGAAATTAATATTTAGTTCACAGGTGTTGTAAATTAACACAACTTGTTTAAATAGGAGCTGGCACAACTGAAATCTAGCTTACTTAGATACAGTACAAAACGAGATGATAACCAAGTCAGAAAAATATAATGTACTTATAAGACAAACCACGCGCTTTGGCGTCCATATATTTGTATATCGATCCCGTGTCTACATTACTTGTTAACTAACTTTGTTATCGTTTATAGGGTTCCGTACCCAAGGGGTGAAAAAGGGACGCTATTACTGAGACCCCGCTGTCCGTCCGTCAGTCTGTCACTATGCTATAACAGCAAATACTAAAAATATAGTAAAATAATTTTATGACAAACGTGAATTTTGCCGTTTTGTATGGAACCCATCGTGCGCGAGTCTCGACTCGCTCTTAGCCGGTTTTATTATATAAGGATCGGTAAAATCAACTACGGATATTTTGGGCATTAATTTTCAATTATTAAGAATATTATTATACTTATTAATAATATTCATTTATTTTCAATATCCGTAAATAGTTGATTTTACCAAACCTCATATAACTACTTCGCTAAGCCCCTTGATCATTTGTAGTCTTCATTCCACTTATGGATGGTGAGTAATAAGGACTTTAGTTATGCATCCGAAATAATCATGACTCCGTGTGTGTAGTCGTTTTATCGACCGGAGATTTTTAATATACTTAAATCAACTTACTCCACATGGCTCCGGTGACGAGTACTATGACGACAGTGGCGAGGTTGAGGGCTGTGAACACGTTGTTCAGCTTCGTGGACTCACTCACGCCCACACCCAGTAGGACTGGAAACGTAACGTGATTGTGATTAAGGCCTGGCCTGTGGCAGACGATCCACCGCGAGGGATGGTCTGTGAAAATCTTTTCCATCTTTTTGCTAAAAGATGGCCCCGTGCCAGTTCTTAGCCTAAGCGCGCACTGGCGGCCACCGAAATGTATGCATTGTATCAGCAGTGCACGCACTTGGCCGCTTGCATACATTTCGGTGGCCGCCGCGGCCTGGCCGCCAGTGCGCTCTTGGGCTTACGCCGGTTCTACTCGGCGGTTTAGGGTTGAACCGATGATAGCTTTTTTCTGTTGACTTTCCGAAAAAAGCTTGTTAAGTTTCATTTGGAAAACTGGAAATAAAATATGATTTTGATTTATATACCTGCCTTTTTGACTAGTGCGGCGATTTACAGCCTATGATAGCCTGAGAAACTTTCATGGCTAAACTATGGGAGAACGATATTGCCTTTCCGAAGGATCAGCAAGATTCGGTAAGAAAAGCGCATAGAAGAATGGCAAAATCAGAGCATTTAGCCAAGCTGCCCTCGCTGTCAAATGTAACGCTAGATACTTATGTCACATATATGTTATAGGTAGCAAATGTTGCACAACACTGCAGTCTGCTATGCGTTTGATGATTTCAATGACTTCAATTAAGAATATATCGAGTTAATCAGCGGAGCCGATCTTATCTGTCTCGTCTTCAAAGTTACGCCGGTTCGTGTTGTTTTATATGGTTGGATAGTTGGTGTTATCAAATTAGGTTGAAACTACTAACGCGGGTTTCGTAAGCTTGCGCCATCCATTTTTTAACATAAACAACTAAATTAATCCAAGGTTTTGGTATCGATTAGCAGAACATTTATTATTTAGTAGAAGCACAGTCCTCTCAAGTGGTCTCACAATCAGATGACCAAGGGTACGGAAAACTCACTTGTGATGAGTAGCACCAGGATGAACGCGAAGAAATCCGGATAATCAGCCATGAAGCCTATCCTTATCGGCGCGAGTTCCGTCATGGTTTTGGCCATGGTGTTGTTGCAGAGGCTGTCGATGTAGTTGGCCATGCCCTTGGCGACGCTGGCCGTGCCGATAACGTACTCCAGGATGAGGTTCCAGCCAATTGTGAAGGCGATAAACTCGCCGACGCTCACGTAGCTGTAGACATACGCGGAGCCTGCCTTCGGGACGCGAGACGCGAACTCCGCGTAGCAGATACCTGGAAAAATGAAGGGCTTTATTTCTGTCTTGCGGAGAAGAGGGAGAAAGAAAGGACACTCACTTTCTTTACTCTCATAATCCAGTGAGACGGATAACCGACACGACTGGCAAGAGATTAGGCGCAGGTTTTTACTTGCCCATGCGAAGCAATACGCATGGATCATCTTTTTTATCAGACAATCAAGTGGTCAGTCTGAATTGTGCGAAAACACATTTTTGTTGTTCCAACGCGGGGATCGCACTCACGACCCCCGGAGTTGAGTGCCAGGTTCTGAACTACTGGACCACGGATGTCTAACGGATGCAAAACGACGTATACATCAAGGAGAGTTACATGCTCAAGTTAATATTATATAAGTTAATATCTAGTATTCTAGCTATCGATTATATTGATTTACTTTTACTAGGCAATCGCGAAACATTCACTGGCGTGGAAAAATACCATTAATTTTACCGAAGTTGGTTGGATATTACTTCCTCAAGGACTAGCCTAACCAGAAAATGTATGTTATGTAGCATTTATTC
Source organism: Phengaris arion (assembly GCA_963565745.1). Taxonomy (NCBI): domain Eukaryota; kingdom Metazoa; phylum Arthropoda; class Insecta; order Lepidoptera; family Lycaenidae; genus Phengaris; species Phengaris arion. The sequence continues at coordinate 1,737,335 of OY751446.1, read as the reverse complement.
ATTGTTATATATATATCATAGGACCCGCAGCGATTATTTTGACTTTTACAGGACAGCTAACAACAAAGTAGATACTTTACTTTGTTCTTTTCAGAGAGCTTATATTGTAAGAATAAATGTTTTAAGCAGAAAGGTGAGTGTAAGAGTTATTGAATTATTTAGAAATAAAAGGAGAAACTTTGGCATAAAATGTGCAAATGTCAACAAAACTGGGTCCCTACATCGCCCAAACTTGTTTGTGGGGAAAACTTATTAATTCAATTCAACAAACTTGTTTGGCCTTACATTGAAAACGCAGCCTAATTAGCCCAGGCCAGGGATTACCTGATTCCGAACTTACGGTTATTTTTAATTGGACAAACTTATGTTGTTATTTTTTGTAGACTTTAATTAAGTACATTGCTTGCGTTAATGAATGAAACAGCACGGAATCCATTTATATATGCGATGGCAATATGTAAGCGTTACAAAAAGCAATCACGGGAATGATTTTCTTGTTGCTTATATTGTGAAGACGCTTACCTATGCCGATAAAACACATTTTCTACTTATATTTTCTTGCAATAGGTATGGTCAAGTCTGTAAGGTCATCGGGTTTCGTACCAAATAAAAACTGTACTGCTTAGACTAAATAAAAAAGTGAATACAGAATTCTGCGAATTACACAATGAAGCCGCTCTAAAGTACGCCTCATTGTGTAATTACACATTGTTACGCACACATATGTAACGAAACTACGCCTTACCTTTTTTGCCAGGTTGCCCTGTCGCGGTATGTGGTTTTTTATGTATGTAGTGCGTAGCTATCCAAAAACCGCCCAATGTTTTTGTTTGACAAAGCGCTATCTTCACTTTTTATTTGGTCTGAGAGTGACTGAGACAAATTACTTACGACTCCATATCATTAAAACTTCACTTGTCTGTCTGTCTGTCTGTACTGTCGGCATTTAAAACGAGCGCAAGTGGCAGCACTTACCAGCGAATGCCGACGCGATGGCGGCAATAAGGAAGCTGATGATGACAGCCGGCCCCGCGACCGACTTAGCCACGGCACCCGCCAGCACGTAAACGCCCAGGCCCAGCGTGCTTCCCACACCCAGCGCCGTCAGGTCCAGCAGGCCCAGGCAGCGGGACAGCTGCGTGCTGTCCCCGCCTTCTAGCTGCTTGCAGCGCCGCAGCGCCGCGAATAACCTGCCGCAGCTCATCTGGAAACAATGTGGTTTAGTTATTACTACCCGGAAGAAACGAGCGTGCATGGTGAAAAAAAAAATGTCAGGACTCAGGATAACATTACATGGATGTCTTTAGTCTGCGTATTCCCATGGGAAGCTAGCGCGACTGTCGTTAATACCTACATAAATTATATTATGCTCCTAGTTTTGGTCGTATTCGAGTATACCCATGCAGATTGCAGGGTTACTACTTTTGTGGACAAATGCCTGTGTTGGAGCCACAAACACATACATATACTAAACTTTAGAGTGTAACGCAGGCGTGACCAACGTGCGGTCTGCGGGCCTTTGCCCTGAGCTAATTTAGCGGTCGCCTCGGTAATCGAGCGTCGGCTTTTTAAATGACATCCTATGTTTATGACAATATTTGGTAATGTTTGAAAAACATTTATTTTTGGGGTTTTGTGGACGAATTGTGGATTTTTACAGACATGCGGCCCGTTCGGGTTTGACTAAAATAAAAAATGGCACGCAATCCTGAAAACGTTGGTCATGCCTGGTGTAAAGTTTAGACATTCGTCATAATTAAAACCTGTGGGCCTAGCAGCAACATTTAAAAGCGGCTTAAACGTAACGTTAACGAATGCGAATTGTGTAAGCGCCCATACAAACATTCGATAACGTTACGCCGCGCAGTCGGGTTTTGTTCGAAGATCCTGAAAATTGTTAGGAAGATGGCGAAATTTTTTCTTTGGATCAAATAATCCGACTTTTGCAATAGCCCCAGGATTTCCTAATTTTCCAATTATCCTGCAACATAGTATACATTTTGACCGGGTACCGTGTGTCAATTTGATAAGCATTAAATTTCCTGTACAGTGTAACGGATCGTCCTTGACCGTCACGGTACACATCACATCCGTGACACAAGCCTCTACTTCCAAACAAACCGAACTAACGTTTTGTTACAGATTACAAAGATTCACGTGGAAAAAAAAGTCACGGTCAGCGAACAAATTATATTAGGTACAGTCTCTCATGTAATGATGCATTAAGTTTATTACACATTGTCTCATCACAGAAAGGCGGCGGTTTATTCCGTGTTCAACCTTATAACGACGTTGCGTACGGCGAGGGTTGAAAATATAGGGGTTGAACACGGAATGAGCAAAGCCGGCGTGAAATTACAAGATGAACAATTGACAGTTACGTATTCGTTACGTTATCGAATGTCAATTGTTTGGGCGCTGTCCACTGATGTGTTTTACCGAGTGAGTTTGGGCTACCGGGGGCCGGATCGATAAAGGGTTTAAAAGACCAGCACCGGATTAGTAAATAATTCGTGATATAGTCCACTGGCGGCGATTATCACACCGTCCGGTGATCCGTATGATTGTTTGTTGGTTATATTCCGTTAAAAAGTAAATAGACGCAAAGATACAGTCTAGCGTGCACGCGCGTAGCACGCGTGTGAGTCGCGACGTTCAGAAGACAAATTGTCTCTCATTCCTTTACTATCTAAATTTTAGGAGCATGTATGTAGGTAAACATTATAAACTAATTATAATACACATACCGGCATATTTAGCGAAACGTAAAATAAAGGTTTGATATCAGTATCATATAAGGTTGCTGGTTTATACGTAATTTAATTTAAAAAGAAATATTTTCAAATTAAGAAAACAACTGAACATCACATTAAATGCAAATTTTTTAAAATTTATTCAAATACACCTTATCTGGAACGAACTTCGAGTATTTCTTACTTCTGAGTTTGATTTAAAATTTCATTGAAATACTGTTTTTTGTTAGTTTTTTTTAATCGCGTATCTTTTTGGAGTTGAGGACTGAATTATGCCCGACTTAGCCCCAACGGAGATTGCCAGGGCACTCGAAATACAAAGAAATGGTCAAACGTACAGAGCGATATCCAGAGATATTCGTCGACCAGTTTCAACGATCCATCGCAGTATCCAACGGTTCAGGGAGACCGGTACTTATGTGAGAAGAGCAGGACAAGGCAGAAAAAGACGCACTTCGAGTAGGGATGATCGTTTCATTCGGCTTCGTGTACGTAGGAACCCCCGTTTGACGGCCGTCCAAGCCCGATATGAGTTAGAAGCAGTGCGGGGTGTAACCGTTAGTGAGCGTACGGTACGAAGAAGGTTCGAAGAAGATGGTTTGGGTTCATTTGTGCCCGCCAAGGCTCCAAGGCTCGAGGTAAATCATCGTAGAAACAGGTTAACATTTGCTCAGGAACATCGACTTTGGATCGCGACAATGGAGTAAGGTATTGTTTAGTGATGAGTGCAGAATTCTCTTAAATCAAATTGACGGCAGGCAAAGAATATACAGACGCAAAGGAGAACGATACATTCAGACAAATTTTGAAACTACAGTTGCATACGGTGGTGGATCAATAATGGTTTGGGCGGGCATTTGTTTGGGAGCTCGCACAGACTTGGTAGTGATTGACAGAGGGAGTCTGACTGCAGACCGCTATATCAGAGAAGTTTTAGAAGAAAATGTCGTACCGTTTGCCCCATATATCGGTGACGATTTTGTTTTTATGCAGGATAATGCTCGGCCGCATACCGCTCGGGTAACTCAAGCTTATCTTAATGATATGAATATCACTGTTATGGAGTGGTCGGCGAGATCACCGGATATGAACCCAATAGAGCACGTTGGGACTTGCTGAAAAGAAAAGTTAAGTCCAGAATTCCAGCTCCTGCCAACGTGGGTGAACTGCGAATCGCCGCAGTTGAGGAATGGCGGAGACTATCCCAGGAGACCATCGATAACATCATTCTCAGTATGCCTAGACGGGTAGAAACTTTAATAAGAGCACGTGGAGGAAATACGCGATATTAATCACCATTTTTCTAATTTAATTAATTGTTATTTTTATATTAATTTTCACTTTTCCCGGTTACATGAAAAGTTCAAAAATGTACCTTTTTTCACAAATAGCCTTTACTCGCAAAATCTGTTCTTAATGTGATCTTATTTTAAGTAAAACAAATGAAAATTTAAATAACAAAAGACGTGTAGTAACTAAGTAGATTTTAAAATAAAACCATATTTTTTTAATTATGGTCCCTTTTTTTGTGTTCCGCTAAATATGCCGGTGTGTTTATTAAGAAATTAAATAATAAAGTTTACGATGCCAATTTAGTTTCAAGATTATCACTATAACCTACACAGCCTGCCTCCATAATGATACTTATTTATACTTTTTCCTCATTGGACCAAGGATATTTGGGATTAACCTTATACGTTTATGTAGTAAAAAATATACTTTAAGGAAATTTACCAATGTCAATTAGCTCTTTTGGCTTGATGTGAATTATGTGTCTACTAACGCGACGACTGCACTGTGGCTTGACTAACACGCGTAGCATGACCACCGTAGAGATTTCTTTCTACGAAAGAATAGACAAAATGACAGATTGATAAAGGAAATCTGTCATGTTGTCCCTACAATCTGTCAGTTATTCTTGTGTAGATTGAATGCATATCTACGGCGGTCACGCTACACATAATGGAGTCCAAGTACTTATGTAATAATCCGATACATTTGCCAGAAGGCTGCGGATTCTTGTTTATTTAGTAATATTCAAAGATCCTGATTAATTTAGATAAGCGGACAGAATATTCCAGTTTTCAATCGACTTCCAATAAATCGGTTATTATATTCGATCCGTGGATTTTAGTTTTTAACACTTGCAATGCGCGTGTCATCTCAGCGGAGCTGTGTCAGTGTTTACTGCCGCGTCACCGTGATTGCACGCACTGACATAATATTAAAACACTTACAGTATTTGTTTAGCGAAAGCCTAAAATTTGGCAATTTCAGGCAGTATTTTTATCTAATTATTATTTTTTTTATCTGATTTTGGAAATAATTAATTCAACAATAGAATGCATATGTTTTTTTACAATAAGCTCTGAATTTCAGCGTCACTGTAATGACAGATTTACACGCTACTATTTGATGGAAATATGTAAATTAGCGAACCAAAGATGAACTGAAGACGTTACTTTAAAACAGTTAACATTTATAGGGTTGAAAAATATTTACTAAATACTAGCTCAACCAAATAAAAAGTGAAGACAGAGTACTGCGAACCAAACAGAGAAGCCGGTCTAGCCTCACCATGTAATTACACAGTGTCACGCACACACATGTAACGAAACTACGTCCTACCTTGTAAGGCGAGCTGTCGCGATGTGTAGTATTTTATGTATGTATGCAGTGCGTAGCCAGGAGCCACACGCGCACTAATACATAAAAAACCGGAATTCGATTTTTCTTTTTTAATATAGCTCAGTGTTCACTTTTTTATTTGATATGGGGACATTGCCGAACCGATGCAATAGTAGAATGACATATCTAAACGTATTTTAGCAAACTTAAATTGAGAACAAAGTAAGGTTTTCAAATATGCAATAGCCAGTAAGCACTTGATTACATCTATTGATAGGAAAACAGTCCTAAACATTGCAATTTATACTTTAAGGTAATTAATGTAAGAATTTATGAAACCTTTGTAACAATCCGGCTGATACCTACTTACTAAAACTAAATTTAATAATAACAAAAAATGAAAAATAAAATCAAAATCAATACTCACGGTGTAGAAGGGTGCACGACTCCAAACAGTGACATTGTGAAACTAAAGTGTCTCGTCACAGCGAGTGTTTGGTTATATCTTAACAGCCAGGCTTAGCGCGCAAACAATGATACGAAAATACTTAAGCCGGGGGCACATTGCCCTAGGAAACTCTTCAGAACTAGCGCACTTCAGCTTCAGAACTGCAAGAGCGAAAGATTCTTCAGAAGAATGTACTGACATGTCTTGAGTTCTTTTGTATTGCCTGTACATGAGACAGTCTTAATAGATTAACACAAAGTTTAACTACTGAATTCATCGAGCATGACGATGATAAATCGAATAGCGCGAAGACGTAGAGGTTGAAAAAAGTAACCAAGGAAATAAAATCCCCAAGGGCCAAGAAGTGGCCCATATAGATTAATATTTTATTGGAGTATAAAGTTATTTTCTTTTTCTCCAGTTCAACAGTTTAGTACTAGTTTTATAAAAAAAAGTTACTTGGGGTGTGAAATAGATCCCTCTATACTATTTATATTTGTAGAAAAGTAATTATTAAGTTTTTGGTTTTCGCTATGTGTAAGCGACATCTATAATTTATTTCTTAGCATATCGCGTTTCCAAACAAACTAGTTATTAATTTAATTACGTAATTGACATCGCAAATAATAGATGTCGCTTTTCCGCAAATCCCCACTATAGGTCAGGTTATATTTAGTCAATTATTATCTTTTATCCACTGAGTTTGATGTATAATATGATTGTTTTGTTTTGTTTCTATGTTCATAAAGTCCAACTTACAAGAAATATTTTTTGTGGCCACGTATTTTAATTACCAAGCAGTAAATGTATGGCGACTTGCCGATCTCCTTGCATATTTCTACTGTTAGCTGTTACGGCTGTGCATGCGTCTATAATATCTCCTTTCATATTTAGAGAGATATAATTGGATATGACTTGTAAAATATATATAATATATTTAAAAATATCCATCTTTTTGCTAAAAGATGGACCCATGCGAGTTTCTTAGGCTGGGGCTATATGATCCGGAATGCGGACCCGGGATAATTCGGAGCACTGAAAATAGAACTCTCCGCTGTCATTTATGACATTGACATTTGACTCGAACCTTGTGTGTTCGATTTTCGCGTATACTTATTGTATTAGCGCAGAGTTCTATTTTCAGTCCTCTGAATTTTTCCCGGCCTTACGGATTCCGGATTTTCTAAACGGACATTGACCCAGTACACATTTCCACCGCTGCAACTCCTGTGAGCCAAGATCGACAGCGGCAACCAACTACAAAAACCCTTTGATATGATTTCAGGGGTGCCCGAGGGACATACTAAATCCGTCTTGGGGCCCGCAACGAAATTAATCAGAAGAACCCAGGTTGGAGGGGTAGGAAGAATTCAAAATTCCCCCTAAACGGATCCCGGATCATATAGTCCCAACTTTACACCGGTTCTTTTCGCCGAGTTATCTCCTGAACCGATGGCAACCGATGGATGGATGGAGTTTGTTACTCTTTCACACAAAAACTACTGAACGGATTGCAATGAAATTTTGTACATTAGTATATTTTTTTGGTCGGTAAACTGTATAAATGCGGAGGGAATTCAGTTCTTAGCAAATTGCTATTTCATCATCATTATTGTTGTAGTATTGTTGTAGACATATTTTAAAGCCTGTGTGTACCGCATAGAGGTATATATTATAGACCAGGCATGTTGAGACAAAAAAGTGTCTCCAGTTAAATGGCCCCACTTTTGAGATTTTTGGGGCCATTTTGAAATTTAAAGTATTGTGAAAACAATGTATGTGGCTGACATATGAAGTATGATGAAAACCAAGATGACGTAACTTTTTATTGTATGAAGATTTGTTCTGTCAAATGTACGTCATAGCCTATCTTGAGTTTTGAAATCTTTGGTGTACAGCTTAAACTTTGATCATAATACGACTAAGGCCCGAAATTAATAACGTATCTAAAATCTTGACTTCGATCTTAGATACTCAAACAAAAATTGACGTGAAGTTAATCGTTGATATGTATTGAAATCATGCTCTCAGATAGCTAAAATGAGATTAAGATGATGATGATTAAGATTGATTATTAATTTCGGGTGTTAGTGTGGTAAGCGTAATACACCTCAGTACAGCATAACATACAAACATACAGATATAATATATACAATACGGATATTATTATACATAGGATACTGATCAATCCACATAATATTGCGAATACGCCTTAAAGTAACAAAACTGTGGACTTTTATGATCTTGCGTCGTGATAAAGAAATGAATTAAAGTAACAAAAATCTTAGCCGGCTTAAATAGAAATTGTGATTTTACGACAAATTTTCCCGTAGTTTTGGTACAAAAATTAATATATTATGTTGATCCCTACATTTCGGTAAACGTGAAAACATGGTGAAAATCGAATATTTTTTTAAAATTTTTAAACGCCATGGGTAACAAACAGACTTTGAAGGGTAACAATTATTTTTGGGTGGCAGTAAAAGTGTTAAATTAAGGTAAAAGGTTTTATACTAATTTTTCGCAAGATTTTAAAAAACAGCCAAAGGCCCTGTCGAAAAGCCATAATAATATAATATTATAATTTTATCGTGATTTATAAAACTTTATTTGGGTGTACCTACTGTCTGGTTTGTGCAAATATAGACACGGTCACGTTGCTAGCAGCACTCGATAAAAATAGTTCACTCGACGATAATGTATAAGTATACATACATTGTTGCTATTTATTCTTCTTGACGCTGTCAGCGGATTAGTATGTGACTGAACTCCCTCCGTCGTCAGGAAAACTATCACTGCACTTTCGCACGCGGAACTGAGTGGTCGCCCCTTTTTTCACCCCCGACGAAAATGGGTGTTATAAGTTTGACGTGTCTGTCTGTGTGTCTGTCCGTGGCACTGTAGCTCCCGAACGGGTGAACCGATTTTGATCTAGTTCGTTTGTTTGAAAGCCGACATGATCGAGAGTATTCTTAGCTTCATCCATACATTTATAACGTAGATCGATAGTCTTCATACAAACGCATCGTACAAAGTGAAGCAAGTAAGAGATAGATGTAGGCATAAGCATTATTTAGACTATTACGTTCGCCGACACGCACACAAACAAAAGTTTAATGTTGTCAGTTAAGAGGCAATTTCCCCGAAAGTGGGTAAATATTGCTCTTAAAATTAATGTTTGTATATTTTGTTTTTATTAATATACCTAATTATATATATTTTATTCTAATAGGTACTTATATGTGTAGTACACTTATACACTTCTATGGAATAGAATAATATTTTAAACACTTTTTAGGAACTTCTCATAGGGGGCCATTCACTTACTACGAGGACGAGGGGAGGAAGGGTGTCAACTACAGTCTATTTTATTTATTTATTTACTGTTAACCAAAAATTTACATGGATGAAATGCAGAAAAACCATGTTAGGTTTATATTGTTGCTGGTTCACGCTCGTTACAAAGTAAGTACATTCGCGTTAAGTAGACATGTAGTTCACTACACGAAATGTAAAAAAATAAATTAAAATTATCCAATGACGCAAAAGTCGTGTTCAAATTATCTAATAACAGTAAGCCATTTCGACATATATACGCGTAATTTATTGATTTATTTATTTTCTGCCTTGTTCACGGAAATAGACTATGGTAAAAATTGTGTTACGTGTTGCGTGTAACTGTTGCATGTATTTATATACGAGTACGTCCAGTGACTGGAGAAAGATGCGGAGGTGGTACGTTAACTACAAATCCCCGCCCCCAATCAACTTTCCTATATAAATATAATGGCACATAAAATGATTACATTTTAACAAAATTTTTCAACATTCCTATGGGGTATCATTTAAACAACATCTACACCTACAATGATAACCTGCATCAATATACAACAACCTACAACCTACAACCTACACCAGGTATGTTAGGTTACCACTAGTTATTAGTCCTATAACTATAACTATACCTACCAACCTACTGGGGCCTGCTGATTATTTTTAAATAAACGAAACAGGTAAACTGAACACGCTTATAATTATCTGACAGTCAAGTGACACATTGAACACAGTGAACCGTTAGTATGGGAATAATCAACCGTCGCTTTCCATAAAATCGATTATTTCGGCGTTACTCGCGTCATCTATGATTTGTATAGTTAATTATTTAGTCATTTTTAGAGGCTTAAAGCGCCATCTATCGGCGCACGTCCTTACTAAACGGCGTCAGCCTTGCTATAATACTTAGTTCGTAGATCGATTTTACTTTCGTCTTAAATCTTTGAAAAATAATAATTTAGTTTTTAATAATGAAAATACAGTAAATTTGAAATATTATATTACATAATATATTGATTATTGATATAATATCTTATTTTGATTTCTGGATTTTTTATCTTTACGCTTTAGTTTATAGTTGTCAAAAAGAGGAAGGAAAGGTATATATATGGTACTTCTTCAAATGACATTTCCTTTTTGAATAAAATTTTCTATACTCAAGATGTAGTCGTTATAATAATTATATTTTAACCCCGTGTTCCACGGGAACTTGGTTACGGGCACAAACACCGCCAACTGCAGCATTCGAGGCACCAATTAAAAGGACTTATACCTAGCTGGAGTTCCGAGTGCTCCGTTGCTGTAGTGAAGTCCCAGTCCGATATCTATAGATATCGGACTGGGACTTTTTGGACGATTGAAGCTACCAGAAGCTCTCTCGCCACGTGCTAGATTCCTGGACTAAGGACCGGACTCTACAGCTAAGTTCCCACGTGGTTTACAGCCCCTTAGATACCCTCAGACACCAAGAGGCTAGACCAGACCGTACGGCCTTCTGCCAACGACCCCTATTTTTTTCTTTTTTTTTAAATATATATATATTGTCACGGAGAATCTCTTTTTTATTTTAATTTCACCCGTAACAACACCTTCCCTGAATTTCCACAAATATTTCAAGAGCAAAATTAGCCCAATCGGTCCCGCTGTTCTCAAGTTTTAGCAAGACACTGGAATTGCAATCCATTTTTATATGATAAAAACCAAGAAGATTTATAAACCTTCGTAATAAAAACACTTTAGGTATGACTATTCAATGAAAACAAATGAAAGATGACAAAACCATTTATTTGAAACCAAGTATAAATAAGACATTATCACCCCTCCCCCCTAAACCGTTTTACGTAATAAATGAATGCATCTCATTGTATACCATTAAACTTTAAAACTGGTATTATGGAAAATATTAAGGATTATTTTATTTAATACTGGCAAACTTTAAATTGATAGTTACAAAAACTAAATTATTTTTTTCCTTAGTTGCAACTATTAGTTAGACCTATTGGGAAATTAATTTCTTATTACTAGTAACATTTTCACAATAACGATATGGCAGCAAGATGGCGGTTTTTTTTACTTTATTTTAAGATGTGAATATTATTGGTACCATACTAAGTCAAATCGTAGAACTTACACATGAAATGTAAAGTACGAAGCTTTATTATTTATTTCCGATGCAATGTGACACCCATTAACCACACAAACCGTCAGTGTTTATAATTGTCGGAGCTGTATGCGCTTGACCATGACAACTGACAGGTCGTTCGAACAAACTGAGCCATATTGGCTCAGTTTGTTCGAATGAGTAAAGAAATTATTTAAATCGGTGAAAAAGACGAAGATACAGCAATTGTAGTGCATTAGTGTCTAAAACGCGCCCGAGAATGAAGCGAGCCGCTGTGACGTCATCTGTCGTCGTCACCTCCCCTACAAACACAACTAAAATATTAAACGTAAACAAAAAAAAAATCACGCGAGGAACAAGCGTCAAGAATCAGATGAAATCAAATCAATAATTTATTTTACAGAATGTGGTTAACAATGGTGGATACAATAGGCACATCAGTTCTTACACATCCTACCATAACAATGGTGTGTGATTAGTCAACAAGTAAATATTATTATTTAATATAGAAAATACAAATTCAATTAGTCAATTTTAATGCTAATACAAAGATTAAAAGTCAGTTTTTCAAAATGTTACGTTGTCAAGGTAGTTATAGAAATGTCATTTACTTAAATAATATTAAATTATTACAAGCAATTAGAATCAAATAGAATCAAATATCAAATAGTAAAATTATAATAAGCAATAAAAATACACGGTCAATAAATTCGTTAGAACAATACTTTAATACCTATATTTAAAAAAAAAATTACATATCTAAAATTTTAATTAATAAAAAGAAACAAATAATTATTAACATTCAAGTCATTGTTTAATACATAGCATAAATTCATTAAAGTCATAAAAACAATTTTCCATTAGCCATAATGTCAGATTTATTTTGAATTTATAAATGGTAATTCTTTAAATTGATTGGACAGTTGATTGAATACATGTATAGCCTGTATGTATGCGTTATTTTTATATATGTTTAAATTACACCAAGGGCGATAAAGTTTGAATTTATATGTTTTATTTTTCCGTCCCTCCTCCGAATTCAGTTTAAAGTATTCTGGATGCATTTTAACAAACATACAGAGTTCTCGTATATACATACAGGATTGTGGTAACAGACGCAATTTCTTAAATAACAGTCTGCAGCTTTCCTCAAATAGTTCTCACGCATTTTTTTTGTACACGAAATGCTTTTTCGACCTCCACCGAATTACCCCACAACAACAGACTGACGTGGTCTAAAGCGTATACGAACCGGTCGAGCTTATTAGACACATGCTCTACATGGAACTTCTAATTACAATTCTTGTCAAGCATGAGTAACGGAGTTAACTTCTGAGATATTTGCGTATATATCGTATATTCAAATTTTAATTTTTTTCTTTTATAATTTTGAAATTGTACTAGTTGTGTCTTATTAATATTTATTTTTAAGTAATTATTAGCTAAATTATGAGAGAATAATAACATAAGCAATACCTATGAAGGATGAGTACAATCAAGCCGTTGTCGGACGGATTGCGACAGATGACGTCATCGTAACCAATTTAGCAGAAGCGCGCGTTTTAAGCTAAATGCTATACTAAATATAAAAAAAACCGTCACACGTGGCGTACTGGCCCACTCGCGAAGGCCCTCAAAAATAACACGGAGAGCGACATGCCTCCGTTAGACAGACCAAATCGTCCTCCTGCATTCGAAGACATAACAAGGCCGAATGCCTAGCTGATAATTTCGAACAACAGTGCCGGCCGAGTACTCTCCCGATTGATCCCGTGCACCTTAGCTTAGTGAATAGCGAGGTCGACAGCCGACTCTCGAGGCCACCTGATGTAGATAGGGTGAGGATGGTGGACTCGGAGGAGGTCAACGACATTATTAAGTCTATGAATGCCAAAAGGACCCAGGCCTTGACGGTATTTCAAACAAAACACTTAAAATGTTACCGTCCGAGCTAATTCAACTCCTAGTGAACATCTTTAACGGCCTCTTAGTAGGATGTTAATTTCCAGACATTTGGAAAGTAGCTATTGTCATAGGTATCCACAAACCGGGGAAACCCCGGAAGGTGCCTGGTAGCTACCGTCCAATAAGTCTCATTAGCTCCCTTGGTAAAGCCTATGAAAGAGTAATTAAAAGGCGCCTCAATGACGTCATAACCGACAAAAAACTTTCCAGACGAGCAGTTTCCCTTCCGCAAAATGCACAGCTGTCCCGCTCAAGTACACCGCTTAACGGAGTACATAATTACTAGCAAAAACGCCAGGAAGACGAAATGCGCCGTATTCTTTGACATTGCAAAGCTTTTGATAAAATTTGGCTTAACGGACTGTTATACAAACTCTATCAAATGGGCATACCCGATTATCTTGTTTTACTAATTAGTAACTTTCTAAAAAAATCGTAAGTTTCATTTCCGCACTGTCGTCGCCAAGATATATGGAGGTGGGAGTACCGCAGGGCTCGGTCCTCTCGCCCTCCCTATATAACCTGTACACTAGTGACATCCCTAAACACGCTAAGGTGCAATTAGCTATGTTCGCGGACGACACAGCCCTTTATTATTCCCACATACGAGCCTGTAACGCGTCTAAAGCCCTCCAGGAGTCAGTTACCGCTCTCGGTAAATGGTTCTCCAAATGGAGAATAGAAGTTAATCCCGACAAAAGTCACGCCATCCAATTCGATATTAAAAGTGCAATGAAGCGTAGTTGCCCCCCAGTAATGAGCCCTATAAGCCTGGACGGCAACATGATCCCAGAGGTCACTCAGGTCAAATATTTAGGCGTAGTACTAAACAAGTCGATGTCGTTTTTGAGTCACATCAGTAATACATTACGTAAAGCGAAATTTGTACTCTACAAATTATATCCGCCAATTAATTCGCGAAGCAAAATGTCCCTAAGACATAGGCTTACATTGTATAAAGTTTGCATTAGAACGATACTCACTTATGCGCGCGTACCTTTCGCACAAATAAGCGAGTCTCAATTGGACCGTTTGCAAAGAGTCCAAAACCGGTTTCTACGCATGGCAATAGGCGTCCCCTGGTACATGCGTAACATCGACATGCATAGGGACTGCGAGCTCATCACCATTAAAGCCTATATCAAGGAACTCGTAGAGAGATTCTTTGATAAAGGCAAAAATCATCCAAACCTCCTTATCCAAAAGGCCCTGGATTATAACCACGACGCACATACTTTCCGACACCCGTACAAACGGCCTAAGCATATCTTAGCCGATCCCGTTGACCCGATCACAAAATACGTAACGTACTGTGTACAGTTACGTAAACACAATACACACGCACCTGCGAGTTTAGTATCGCACCGGGGTCGACGCCGGCGCCTACCCCGAGGTCCCACATCCGACACGACAACACGTATAGACGTACAGACCGACCCTAACACGGAACCGGATCCGAACCCGAGTTCGAGTTCGCATCCTAGTAGTCTAGGTACACTCCAAAATAGTGTCCGCGACCGCGATATTGATATAGAGAGCTCTACCAATACCGCGAACCTCATCGACATTAGGACTTACGCGCGCGAGTCATCCCGACCGCACGCGGAAGGGGAGAGGGACGGCCCTCTCAGTACCGATACCATTCAAAACAAGAGCTCCTCTATCGCGATAACTCGCACGCCGCTAGTTTTTGCTACCGCGCGCGAGCAACCTTACTCCTCAGCGAGTGAGGAAGGGGTCGGACCCCTTAGCAGGAGAGACCCGCGTCTCTCCTGTCATAAAAATAGCTCACAATCCGTAGCTGTCCCCAATATCCGCTCTGAACATCACCCGGGTGATGTTAGGGAGGGTCAAACCCTCCCATCGACTCTTACCAAATAAACTAGCCACCAGGCTAGTTATAGTCCGACGTTGCTACAGCGGTCTAAACCCGACACTTTGCGTAGACCCTTTCGGAAGAAAAAAAAAACTAAATATAAATGCTCAGCAAGTTAATACACATACGATGTACTCAGTAGAAATCAGATTAGCTACTAAGTGATTGATCCTCATTGTGAAAACTTTTTGCATTTTTTTAGCGTTCAATACAATCATAACGATTGACAGTATAGACAGGTTCTGTAGCTCGATAGTGAAGACCACGTGCGCAAGTTATTCGGTATGGTCCTCACGCACCGGAACACGCGCGCGCGACAAATCACACGGAACGCGGAGAAAGCCGGGTGACAGCGTATGTCATACCGCATAGGCATACCGACTGATATAAATATTCTCATACAAGCTTTTGGCCGCGGCTCCGCCTGCGTAAAGACAGTATAGCTATACTTTTTCGGGATAAAAAGTAGCCTATGTCACAGAATAGATAATAGTACAAGGTACAGAAGTCTCTCTGTTTTGATCTTCACAAATGCCGCCTTTTTATGTGCCTATATAATTATTATTAACAAACGGACCGCACGCGAGCAGCCGGAATTAAGCTCTCTGGCGCCGCGCGAAGGTCGACATTATTCCACACCTTGTCAGAAATTCCGAAAATAGGGTTGTCACTTGTCAATACTTTAATTAAATATCTTAGATTATACCACAGAATAGATAATAGTACAAGGTACAGAAGTCTCTCTGTTTTGATCTTCACAAATGCCGCCTTTTTATGTGCCTATATAATTATTATTAACAAACGTACCGCACGCGAGCAGCCGAAACTGAGCTCTCTGGCGCCGCGCGAAGGTCGACATTATTCCAAACCTTGTTAGATATTCCGAAAATAGGGTTGTCATTTGTCAATACTTTAATTAAATATCTTAGATTATACTATCAGATTTATACTAAACGACGATATAATATATAATAATGATACAATACATATTATATAGATACCATACAACATACCGACCGAACATAAATACCACGCAAGGTATACAAGCGGAAACTGTTATACCTACCTATTAGGTAAATGAATACCGAACATATAAATCAGTTTACACAGACACGACACGTGATTTTCTTTTGATGTAGGTATGGATTATATGTATGTATATGCAGCTACCTATTTTAAATAAGCATATAATATAAAACTTTTGTGTGTATATTTAATAATTATTGTTATAGATTTAGGTACCATGACAGTAGATATAAATGAGTAATGATTATCGTACCATTCGCTATCTTTCTCACTTGCCGGAACCGAGAAAAACTGACAATTGCTATTTTTTTCATTGTTCCGACAATCGGCGGCAATGCAGTATTTTTTTGGATACATATTTTTGCCAATTAAAATATGACACGCGTTTGCGACGTAAAGTGAGTCGTACTGCGTAAGAGGCGCGCGCGTGCGCCACGGCGCGGCCGGTCAGTGCGTGGCAAGTGGCAACCATTGAATCGCCCCAACGTTGGGGAGTCTCGGTATGTACTTGTAGCTCGGCGGCGGAACGGCGTAGTGACACCCCCCTGATTATACTATCAGATTTATACTCGACGACGATATAATATATAATAATGATATAATACATATTATATAGATAACATACAACATAGCGACCGAACATAAATACCTTGCGGCGGAAACTGTTATACCTACCTATATACCTATTAGGTAAATTAATACCGAACATATAAATCAGGTTACACAGACACGACACGTGATTTTCTTTTGATGTAGGTATGGATTATATGTATGTATATGCAGCTACCTACCGCCTATTTTAGATAAGCATATAATATAAAACTTTTGTGTGTATATTTAATAATTATTGTTATAGATTTAGGTACCATGACAGTAGATATAAATGAGTAATGATTATCGTACCATTCGCTATCTTTCTCACTTGCCGGAACCAAGAAAAACTGACAATTGCTATTTTTTTCATTGTTCCGACAATCGGCTGCAATGCAGTATTTTTTTGGTTACATATTTTTCCCAATTATAATATGACACGCGTTTGCGACGTAAAGTGAGTCGTACTGCGTAAGAGGCGCGCGCGTGTGCCACGGCGCGGCCGGTCAGTGCGTGGCAAGTGGCAACCATTGAATCGCCCCAACGTTGGGGAGTCTCGGTATGTACTTGTAGCTCGGCGGCGGAACGGCGTAGTGACACCCCCCTGCCTATGTGTTAATCCAGAACATAAAATACTACAATACCATCGAAATCCGTTCAGTAGTTTTTAAATGAAAGATTAACAAACATCCATCCATACATCCTCACAAACTTTTACATTTGTCGGTAATAGTAGTAGGATAAAACTAAACGTGCGTTTGTGATGTTTGTCGTAAATAAGGATATTGGCTACTTTTAATTCCAGCAAAATAAACGTTATCCCGACGGATAGATTTTTAAGCCGCGACGAAAATAAAGGGATATTTTAAGTTCGACGTGTTCTCTACTCGTATCTGCTGGACAATTCGGGGGTTACTTAAAGTTTTTAATTAAGTTTTTATTTCTACGCCAAATAAATCAGTGGAAATGATAATTAAATTTGATAATACACAAAAAAATTACAACGAGCAAGCGTAGCGAGCGAGCAGAAACACTCAAAGTTTGTGACACTCACACACCTCACACACTAGGGACACGACACGACACTGCGTACGAATTTTCTTGCGCGGTGCTCGGACCAAATCAAGTATGTAGATCATCAGATTCCGCACCAAATAAAGTCTGTTACGTACCAAATAAATTATTTGGTCTGAGGCTCGTGTTTGAAGGTCAGTTCACACCGAAACGAATCGATACGCGACGCGCACTGCAGTTTATCGCCGGTGTACCTCGACGTCGAGGTACACCGGAGCACCGGAGTTTATAGCCGGTTACACATTTGTTAGTAAAGCTTTAAGTTTTTGGTGCGTCTTCAAAGTAATAATAATAATATCTAATAATATCTATATACCCCTTACACCACGTCAACATGGCCCACCGCTAAGTATCCGAAAAACTTGTGTTACAGGGACCAGACCACGTGAAGTTTATTTAATACTTTTATGCTGTACATAATATTATAATAAGTATTTAAAATCGTTATTATATTATACACGTATTTAATACACATCCATGATCCAGGAACATTGAAAACTGTTTGTTACTTAGACAGGATTCGAACCCGCGACCTCCAGCTTGAGCGCTAACGCGCTAACCACTGAGCCACAGAATTCATGGAAGCATAATCATTATTATCGTCTCCCGATAGACTCATGTCTCACTTATGTTCCGACACGGGGGCAGGATATTCCTCGGGATGTTTGGAATTAGCATAATATTTCATAGAACACATAAAGTGCGGTCGTGAAGCGCGTAGAACATCGTACATTGACTATCGCTACTTGTCTCTATCACTCGCGAACGAATATATCGCTCTCCTATCGCGTACCTGTGTAAATGCGATAGCAATATATTCGTGCGCGAGTGAAAGAGACAAGTAGCGATGAGTCAATGTATGAAATTCAACGTGCTCCGCGACCGCACTTTAATCAGCATAACATTACATATATCAACCTGTACAATAACAATAGTAGGTATTAGGGAATTTCTACTCCTCGCTAAAATGCTTTCCGCGATTGTATTAATACCGTAGGTCTACAGTTCTAGACACGTATCCTCCTCCAGAAATAGACTCTAGATAATAGGGAAGGGGACGCAGGCGAGAAATACACGCGGAACAAACTGACTCGTAAATTATCGTGATAATAGCTAGAGTCATGCATAGATAAACGCCGAATTATAAAAGGAATAGGATACTAATAGGGTATTTTTTCCTGTATTTTTTATTACTTAAATGAACCGAGTGTTAGAATAGAATATAATAGAAAACACTTTATTTGCACAAAAAACACACACACACACAGATAAGAATAATTAAATAAAGGAACTGTACATAAAGGCGGTCTTTGAGGAACAAATAATAGGATTTTTTAAACCAAGAAAGGAAAAATAGCCTTTTAGATATTGAGGGGTTTTCGGATTAAAAATAATGTTATATTAGTAGATGAAGTACGTGAGTATTCCGACGCATTTTGATAGGGAGCCATTTTAGTTTGGTCCGGTAGTCCGATATATGATCGTATTTCCGAAGGCCAAATATGAACCGGATACACAAGTTTCAGCAGACGTTCTATAGAGGATAGAAGTTGTTCACTAAGGTCACAGTAGCTTACGTCAGCATAGTCTAAAGTTGGAAGTAGTAATGTTTGTGTAAGTGTGATCTTATTTGAGATAGGAAGGAAATTACTTAAGACGTCTGAGGGAAGCAGTGCAAGCAGCTTTTTGCGGGGTGTATGGACTTGTACGATCCATGACGGAGTGCGATCAAGATGAACCCCTAAATTTTTAACGGAGGAGCTGAAAGGAATGATTGATCCATCGATGATGATGTTCGGCAACTGGTTAAATTGCACTCTTGCAATCATCTGTCTGCTTCCAATGATAATGCATTGGGATTTGTGGGGTTTAGGTTAAGGCCATAGTTTTTGCTCCATTGATTTATTTTTGCAAGATCATCGACGGTTCGAGGAGGAGGTATGAAATTCATAGGATAGTGAGAAAAGTGAAGTCTGTAAATCTGTAAATCATCTACGCACATGTGGTATGAGGAAGAAATTATTAGTGGAACTGGGTTTATGAAAATGGAAAAATTAGAGGTGACAATACAATGCATTGCTATACACCGGCGAAAATATCACACCAAGATGTTGTAGTGCTATTAACTTTAATGCAAGTACTCTGAAAAATATAAAAATAACTTTGCCTGCTAGCTACTAGAGCTCAGAGTGATGTTGATATTATTAATGTATTCTTGCTGTGATGTTTAATAATATACATTCCCCTTTACTAATAAAAAGATTAACACAATGAATAACTTAAACAACGTTGCTGTCTTTGTCTGTCAAGTGACTTTTCCAACGCATCGGACAACGGATAACTTAACGTTGTTTAAGTTATCCGTTGTGTAAATCTTTTTACTAGTAAGGGGCCTACTGCTATAATATTATAATGAAGCTGAACCGTTACGAACGTTTTGTCAAAACATTTGCTGCTGCACACAACAGGTTCCCAAGGTGTAAGTTTTAAATCGAGTTTTGTCAAAACATTTGCTGCTGCACACAACAGGTTCCCAAGGTGTAAGTTTTAAATCGAGTTTTGTCAAAACATTTGCTGCTGCACACAACAGGTTCCCAAGGTGTAAGTTTTAAATCGAGTTTTGTCAAAACATTTGCTACTGCACACAACAGGTTCCCAAGGTGTAAGTTTTAAATCGAGTTTTGTCAAAACATTTGCTACTGCACACAACAGGTTCCCAAGGTGTAAGTTTTAAATCGAGTTTTGTCAAAACATTTGCTACTGCACACAACAGGTTCCCAAGGTGTAAGTTTTAAATCGAGTTTTGGCAAAACATTTGCTGCTGCACACAACAGGTTCCCAAGGTGTAAGTTTTAAATCGAGTTTTGTCAAAACATTTGCTGCTGCACACAACAGGTTCCCAAGGTGTAAGTTTTAAATCGAGTTTTGTCAAAACATTTGCTGCTGCACACAACAGGTTCCCAAGGTGTAAGTTTTAAATCGAGTTTTGTCAAAACATTTGCTACTGCACACAACAGGTTCCCAAGGTGTAAGTTTTAAATCGAGTTTTGTCAAAACATTTGCTACTGCACACAACAGGTTCCCAAGGTGTAAGTTTTAAATCGAGTTTTGTCAAAACATTTGCTACTGCACACAACAGGTTCCCAAGGTGTAAGTTTTAAATCGAGTTTTGGCAAAACATTTGCTGCTGCACACAACAGGTTCCCAAGGTGTAAGTTTTAAATCGAGTTTTGGCAAAACATTCTTGTTTATATTGACATTCAGAATTTACCAATAAACTTTTATGGCAATAATCACAATTGTTACAAAAAACTTCAACGTTAATTATATAGCCTAGTATCACCTAGTATATACCCCGGGTTAGTATTACGAATATATTGAAACTTATTATAAATAATTATTTATTTAATTATCTCATTAAAATTTAATTTTTAATAATAATAATAATAATAATAATATCTATGAACGCTTCACACCACGTCAATCTGGCCCCGTGCTAAGTATCCGAAGAACTTGTGTTACAGGTACCAGAAAACGGGAAGTATATTTAATACTTTTATACTATACATATATATAAGATTTTTATTATATTATACACATATTTAATACACATCCATGACCCAGGAACACAGAAAAACTTTTAGTTCCTTCGGCGGGATTCGAACCCGCGACCCCCGGCTTGAGCACCACCGTGCTGAACCACTGAGCCACAGAGGTCGTCAATTTCGTTATTAAAATTTATTCATTAACTAAGTTTGTTAAAATCGGACTAGTAGTTTAGGCGCTACGGTGGAACAAACATACATACATAGACTACCAAAATCATTACCCTTCCTTTTGGCCTCGCCGTAGTCGGGTGATAATAATCAAAAAGTTAAAAACTGTAACACGACTACGGTACACGGCTACATAATTGTAGCCTATAATAATTGTCTCGTCACCGACCATTAACGTTCAGATTTATTTCGTGTCAAGCGCAAGATTATCTACCCTTGTCCTTAAAACGTTACGTAGGATGAGGCCGAGGGTCTAAACTAGGAGTCGAACACGGAATAATTCTACCCACTGCCACAGATTACTAACTGCATTAAAATCCCGTCAATATGAAATGCTTACCTTATATACCTATGTTATAGGATGGTTAAAAGTTATAACACAATAAAGAAGCCCAAAGACGAGATTTACTTTATCTAAGTATTGAATAGATTAATTCAAAAATAATCCTGCTACTATTATTATAATTGTCAAAGTTTGTGAGGATGGATAGATGGATGGATGTTTGTTACTCTGTCACGCAAAAGCTACTGATCGGATTTTGATGAAATTTGGTATGGTAGTAATTTGAGCTCCGGATTAACACATAGGCTACTTTTTATCCCTAAAAAGTAGTGTTCCCGTGGGATACTGCATTTACGCGGGCGTTCGCCATAAAATTGCATCAAGTTTAATACAAGAATCAATCATGCAACATAGTGAATATTTTTGCGTGCAAAGAAACTCAATACAATTTTTGCGACATAAGTAATATTCTAACTTTCAAATGTCACGCTTCACTTGAAGGGCCAGCGGTTTGTCGAATTGCCTCATACACAATACACATTACATTCAAGCCCTTTACAAGAAAATATTCTAAATCTGATCTTGTTTTAAAGCGAAACATTTCGTTTGATATCAACTCTCAAGTAACCAAAATATTAATACAGATAATATGTTATATGTAAGTAGGTACTAGATAATACCCGCGACTTCGTACTAGCAAAAAGAAATCACACGAGAATCGTACATTTTGCTGCGATAAAAGTAGCCTATGTGCTAATCCATAGACTAAACTACTACCATACCAAATTTCTTTAAAATCTGTTCAGTAGTAAAGTAATAAAAATCAATACATGCGATATCCATACATCTATCCATATTAAGTAAATATCCATTTAATTGTAAATACCACTAGTGTGAACTATAACTAGCGAGATTATAAAATGTCGACAGATTGTCAAATTAACATTCTGCTTACAATTTTACGCATTTATAATAGTAAAGATAGTAAACAAGTAAGGATTATACCAGCCATACACACGTAACGGTTTACCTGCCAAGTTTGCCTGCACACTTATACCCGTCAGGTAAGCTTGAGCTGATACTGTATGGAAACCTGCACAGGCAATCTTGTCAGGTATAGCCTTAGGGTCAATTCACACCGAAACGAAACGATGGCTATTAAAAATTAAACTTTATTCATTACACAAGAAGATAAACTTTTCATTGTAAGAGTTCGAATGTCAAGTTTCACCGCGCTGCAAAGAGCATGTGCAGTGTATGACTGATGTCATATGAAACATGTATATTTTTGTGTAGTGCATAAAGTTAAATTTTGAATAGCTATCTTAAACATGCAGCACCGCGTAGCATATCGTCTCGTTTTGGTGCTAACTGACGCTTACGCGTATGGTTAGAATTACAATATCAACAATTAATAGATTAAACTATAGTAATTTGTGAATAAAAGAATGAGTTATGTGGACCGGTCGCGATATTATAAACAGTCCACACGTTTTTACATAACAGCATAGGGCTGCTGACTTATCATTTGAATCCATTAAATGATTTTTAATGATTATGACTCATCACTGACTCACTGATGATCAATAAAATTATATGGTACTTCCGAATGTCCTGGAAAGCTGAAATTTTGTACGTAAGGTTGTATTGGTACACAAACAACATAACAATTGTCAAAATTGAAACTTTATCCTCCAACCCCTAACAACTAGGGGATGAAGTCTCTTTAAAAATGCCATTCATCGCGTATGTGATGAACTATGTTAGTTATGTCGTCGTTCGTCGCTTGGATTGGAAACTAATTAACGTAATATTGAAATAATTATTTCCCGAGTATTTTGTAGTAATTTCAACGGAATGGCCAGGCCACATAACTTGACTTAGGTGTAGAGTTTGTGAAGTTAGGATTGTAGAGTTAAGACGTGTCTCTACACGTCAGAAGTCACGTCACGTCAGAGTCAGAAGCTTGGTTTTACATGAGATCTGATAACTTTTTGACAGTGCGATCTTGCCATCACTTTACATGAAAATGTTTTTGTAAAGATTCAATTTACTGCAAGGATTAAAATAGTGGGTAGAAACTCCACAAGAACTGCCCATAAAATTAAACATCTTTATTTCTATTCACCTATATCAAAAAGGTTTCTCACAAGTCACACACAGTTCAGCCAGTGCTGCCAACTCTGTTTTTGCGAGACTACTAAAGTCGCGCCGTTTCCTACAAAAACTACTAATATCCGAAACTATCAAAAATGCTACAAAGCTTGGAATTTTTTACAATTAAACGCCTACTAAAGAGAGCAAAAAACTACAAAATGTTGGTTGTAAAACTATTATTCATCAGTCATCACACAAGAAGATACACGTTTCATTGTAAGAATTCGAATGTCAAGTTGCACAGCGCATGTGCACTGTGCAGTATATGACTGACGAGTGATGTCACATGAAAGGTGTATCTTTTTGTGTAGTGAATAAAGTTAAATTTTCAATAGCTATTAAATGGAAAATTTAAAAATGCAAATCCATTCGCGTAGCGTCACGTATCATCGAGGTGTAAACTGACCCTAAGGGCTACGTCGCGATTTGATACCTCTCGACTCGTACTAAAGTCTAAACTCTAAAGGGGCTGATGTATGCCCATGGCCTAGTAATAACGAAAACCCTCCCATGGGGTATAAACTCGCAAAACCCACCCATGGGGCAGCCCTACACAATTAATAATAATTATTCATAGTAAATAGCGTTGCCATATTTTGTACATGAATATTTTATTAGATTAATAAAGTGTGTGGTGTTCACGCGTTTGTCGATGGCTTCTAAAGCTCGCTTGATCAGCTACTCCCGTACAAAAAGCTATCAAGGTCTGATCAAAGTGTGGTCTAGAAAAAAAGTGTATTACCATTTAATTTTTTGCTGTTACACGTAACAACAATCCACATCTGAAAAGCGACGGTGAATCATTATGTAAAAGCTTTAACACACGTACGGATTTAATTGTCAACTTAGAGGTTTCTCCCCAAAATTATGGACAAAAATCCTCTAGGAGGAGGGAGGAGAATTTTTTATGGTTATTTTTAGAGGTTTGTATTTTCTTGATTTTAATTAAATTATGTTATTGAACTGTCATATCGACAAACGATTTAAAAAGTTAACCTGTAGAAAATAAACTTTTGGAAGTATACGAGTATATATTTTAATATACATAATATAAAGGACAGAATAATATTACAGAACATTTATATTTTATTATTTGTTAACGTCTAAAAATAACTCTAAAAAATCATCCCCCTAGACGAATTTTTACCTAATTTAAGGGAGAAACCCGTAAGTTGGTAAACAAATCCGTGGTCAACTCCGGATCAAATCCGTACGTCTGTAAACACTTTAATAGAACAAGTTATGAGGATAAACTGTTTTTACAGTTGTACCTTGTAACTAAAATACTAATTGTAGTATTTTATATCTTAGCATACCTACTTAGTATTTACACATAACACAGTACATACTGAATACAAACATTGTAAGAACAATGTAATAATGTCAGTATGTCTTGTGGTACAATATAATATCGCTGTACTGTAAATAATATGTTATATTATGAGTTATGACGGATGGTGGCTCAGTGATTAGTGCCTCAGCGCTCAAGCCGGAGGAATTTTCAAAATCCTTTTTTGATGTATTGGGTATTATAATCCGAAATTGGTCTCGTTGTCACCAAAGCGGTGACCTAATGATGCCAATTGCCATCCATGAGGAATCGAAAGAACTCCTCGAAATTTAAATGGATACATATAGTGATTTTAACTTTGTCAGAATTAACCCAAGCATATGCTACCAATAAAAAGTAAGATTCATGAAAAAAGTAAGATGCATCAAGGTATACCCTGGATCCAAAAGTACTGAACAGAACTCCTCAGTCTTTAAAGATACGCGTTTGCAAATTTCAACATTGATTAAAAAACTGCAGCATATGCCATTATGTAACTTACAGTCATCAATAATCGTCATCATCATCATCTTATATACAATACCTAATGGAACCTTGGCGCGTATTCAATTATACATTCGATCGTTTATTTTAAATGTTCTTAAAATGTATTAATAATAATTTAACAAATATCGCTAAGAAGGGAACAATTATTATTATTTTTAAACAAAAAATTAAACCGACTTCACAATGTTGAAGATTCACTAAAGAAATAGTTTTAGCCAAATTTAAAAGGGAAATTATTTAGAATGGTGACAGGTGTCTCAAGAAGAGTCTGTTGCAGCTGTCGAAGTAGGATGGAAACCCATTTCCTCCTACCTACCGTCCTGCCGCCGAGAACCGCCTTCCTCACCTCCATAATATGAACAAGCAGAGGATGTGGAGCCCGCTCAATATGGGCTTTAAGTGAAGCCGTGGGTGCCGACGCGAGTGCACCCGTGATTATCAGACAGCCCAGCCTCTTTACACTATTTAAAAATTTGATACAGTTGAGCTATACAGTTTTTTGCCTTCGTAGTGTGGTATACCACACCATCGGCCTCACTATAGCTCTGCATAACCATACCATTGTCTTCGGCCGAAAGCCCCATTTAGAGCTAACAAGGAGCCCAGAGCACATCTCACCTTTTTTTATAATGTGCTCGATGTGTTTATTCCTAGTAAGTCCCTTATCTAGATAATTATATTTATATATTTATTATAGAGATATTTGACCTCGCTTACATACGTGGTAGTTTTCCTGAAGAGTGTTGGGGTTTTTAGTCCCTTCAACTCTTTTTGGTATTAGGTATCAAAACTGTCTTATTAGCGTTGACTGTTAGCTTGGCCCTTTTGCACCAATTTTCGACGACTCTCAGTACTGATTCCAGTGACCATTGATGCGCATTTCCCTACCGAACCGAAGTGTAACGTGCTTCGACCTCTTGATTTGTATCTCCTTCTTGCGTTGAGTGGTGATGATAATAATACAGCAACAATTCTTATACTCTCCTTTATTGGTGCTTACCACAGATACGTATTACATATTATGGGATATGCTTAACATAAAATATATGTCTACACTATGTATAGCCTTTTGGCCAACTGACAACTCGATAGGCTTTACTTTATGACATCTGTCAATGTCAATAATGACATTGACAGTTATATCTTACTGTTGACATATGTAACACGAAGCACTTCCAGTCTTAGCCGGAGTCCTGCCAGTAGATTTAGAGAAACAAAACAAACTAAATTATGCGAGCATTAGATGTTTCTATACAAAACCTTATTTCTGAGTGTCAGAAACGGTGGGACAATACTATCAAAGGGCGTCACCTTTATAATTTCTTTCCTTCGGCACGCGATCGACTCTCTAAGCATCGGATAGTAATAGATCACTACGTCGCACAGTTTATGACAAGTCACGGTAGTTTTAAAGCTAAACTTTATGCATTTAAATTAGTCTCATCTTCGCTATGTAAGTGTTCGACCGAGGGAAACCTTATGAACAAACTGCTCATCACATACTTCGGGAGTGTGATCTCTGGTATGACAAAAGATTTGAAATATTGCTTAGCGTCCATTGTTTTTCTGGGGTAGTGTATTATGAAGATATCGTGGGCTGCGCGAAGAACTTCCGTGCTTTGAAACGACGTACTTACCACAGATACGTATTACAATATGTAATGAGATATGCTTAACACAATATATACGTCTACACTATGTATAGCCTTTTGGCCAACTGAAATAAACTCGATAGGCTTTACTTCATGACATCTGTCAATGTCAATAATGACATTGACAGTTACATCTTACTGTTGACATATTTTGTAACAGGTATTATTATTGTATTTAACACTATTAGCAGTTTGGTGCATATGACTAAGCAGTTACTACGTAACCATTAGATCGATGCTTAATACTTCACTCATATTCGTCACACGGGCCACGGCACACCGTTTCACAGAAGGTCGTACGTCGTCTTGTCATGGTAATTTATCTGCATTGCACTGCATTGTTGTGGTAAGCAGCGCGAAACAATACAACTAAAAGTTAAAACTATATACATACGACGCGGTGTAAATTCAATTACAAAAAATTTGCTTACATGATTTACTGCTATTGTAACGACGTTCAGGCAGAAAAAACAATCTAGTAACGAAACTAATCTTCGCCACTGAGGCCAATTACCTCGCACTGTCAGCTGATTTGAAAAACTTACGGTACCTATGAAATCAGCTGTGAGGGTGAATCAGCGGACACGGTGAGATCAATGGCCTCAGCGGCGAAGCTTAGTTACTACTTAGTTAAGCGTTCCAACATAAAACTATTCCCTTGAAACTCTATTCTTAAACTCCAAAATAAGACACTTTGACTCCTCAACCTAATTCTCACCTCATTGAGGAGAGACACGAGCGGCGTGCCGCAATAACTTACATGAGTAGATATTGGACAGATGTGTAGTAAATACATAATGATATAATAATTATGTTAAAAATATAAATATATAATATACAAAAGATTGGAAATCTCATGATTCTGGTATTAATCTATATCTATACTAATATTATAAAGAGGAAAAGTTTGTTTGTTTATTTGCATTGAATAGGCTCCGAAAGTACTGGACTGATTTTGATGAAATTTGGTACAGACATAAAGTAGACCACGGGAAGGGATATAGGCTATTTTATCGCGGAAAAATGTACAGTTCCGCGAGAATAACTTTAGCGTGCACGAAGTCGCGGGCAAAATCTAGTATAATATGTATAATCTTCTCCCGAATAATATTATAATGTTATTATAACTTATAACTTATATTATTGCAAAAGTGACGACGGCTGTTGGCAAATGATTGCCTACGTATGCTCATAGCACTTGCCAACAGGCATCATTTAACCGTTTGCCACCACACACCACACTCCACACGCTCACGTGCTGTGGGACTTTGCCGTGTATAGTGTAATAATAGTGAGTACTGAGTAGGTACGTGTCGATTTGATATCGTTCAAGTACCAACGAAGGTAACAGACTTTTACAAAACGTAATCAATAATGTTATACCAATATCCTTTAAAATAATTAGAATAATATCAATGGACGCTTTCACACCACGTCAAGCCGGTCCCGTGGTAAGTTCTCAAAGAACTTGTGTTACGGGTACTTTTTATACTATACTTACTTCTATTTGAGATTTTTAATATACACATATTTAATACACACCCTGTCATACAATGACCTGGGTCATGGATGTATATTATAAGAAAAGCTTTCTAAAATAATAAGAAACTTTTTCTGGTCTGTATTGCAATCAAGTCGGAAGCTAACTATGTAGTTGTTTATCTGTTCGTCTTTCTTTAATATGTAATTGCGTGACAACAAACAATCTGTGATTAAGTCATATCAAAGCTTTGTAATAATTCACCTTGGGCTCCGACGATTATTCACATATGACAATACGTAACTTTTTTTTTATAAAAAAACTTAATCTTGACTACGCGAATTATATATAGCCTAATGACACCTCATTCATTTCAGCGCTAATATAAGCGCAACGGTGCAACAAACTTGTAACATCGACTGCCAAAATCATTACCCTTCCTTTTGGCTACGCGGTAGTCGGGCAAAAATGATCCAACTTCCGGACAATGTTAGACGAGTACCAGATAAAACTGAAACTATTTAAATAAATCTCCAACAAAACCCTTATCTGAATCACTACAACATCACTGAAGACGATCATCGTGCAGAAAACTAACTACATTTATCAACTTGTAACTACTTACAAAATACAATAAAGCACACATAATATTTAATCATAGAGAGCAAACAATTGCACACACACACACACACACACACACTCATACACACACATACCAAACACACAAATGCTTCTAACATTATTAAATAAAATAAAATAAAACAAAATTTGAAATGAAAAAAATGCAAAGATTCAAAATGCTAAAAAAATATAAAAGAATTATGTTACCTTTATTACAATCACTGTCGATGGACTCATACTGTAAACTGCTAGTGAATGTACATTGAGGAGCAGGCATACCTACAGCACAAGAGATTCTTAGTGTAGGGGTTGCGCAATTTTGTTATATGTGTACAATTTTACAATGTATTTTTTAAAATTTGTAAGAGACTTTAAGGGTAATAAGCAACTTTTTGAATTTGAACTTTTTGAATAAAAGAACAAAACCGGCCAAGTGAGAGTCGAACTCGCGCACGAAGGGTTCCGTTTCCGTACCATTATCTATACAACTATTACTTCTAATATCGAGCATAAACCTATGAAACTAACGATAAAGACATATATATGTGAAAACTTGAGCAACATAATCTTATGTCATATAATAAATATGTAATTCAAAGCATTACATATTATTATCGAACACAGGACGATTACGTAGAGGTATGCAAGTATCGGCCTCGGTAAATACCCTTGAGGCACGCCAACGGCTGCGAGCTAACGATTGTTGTCGCTGTAATATCCGAAGTTCAAAGTTATCTTTTACATGGCAGCTTGTGCTAGGGGTAGCACAATTGCAGAAGACGCCACGTGTGATACCTATATTATTATGTCGCGACAAAGTTGCCTGCACGACGTAACTTTGGGTTAAGAATTAAGGCTTTTCAGATTCGGTTGATACATAGCTTAGGAATTATGATTTAATTAATTTTATAGAATTGATGCCAGGCCCAAATTATCCCCTTAAATAAATAAAATGACGCTTTTTCAATGAAATCCTTTTAAAGCAGTGGTTTTTATGTTCGTGGTCCAGTGGTTTATTAGAGTTTGGCTCTCATGGGTTCGATCCCCGCGTTAGAACAATAAAAAATGTTGTTTTCAAGTCTGGTTAGGACAATGCAGGCTGATTACCTGATTGTCTAACAAGTGTGATCTCTCGCCAGTCGTGACGGCTGTCCGTCCCACTGGGCTACGAGAGTAAAGGAAGGGAGTGCTCTTGTGTATTGCGCACACACTTGGGTACTATAACTACTGCGTCCTGGTCTAGTTTCAATAAAACCGGCCACCGTGACATCATAGTTTTTGTTAAGACCATTGTCTTAACAAAAACTATGATGTCACGGTGGCCGGTTTTCTGTCAAGCCATTGCTTGACAGATTAATGCATGTTTTCACATCAATTCACGGTAATTATTTGTATTGTGAGTCATATTAAGTCATTACATATGAAATTGGCGTCAACATACAGGAATCAATAAAATATTTGAAGGCGCTTTGGACTGCCCCATCAAGTTGAAATTTTTCCCTTGCAAGAAGTTATCCAAATTTCGAAAAAATAATCATTATCATTACGTATGAGTACGAGTTCCACCGTGGCACCAGTGCTGCAGAAACGGCTCGAAGGATTAATGATATGTATGGCGGCGGTGTCGCAAAAGAAAACACAGTGCGTTTTTGGTTCCAACGTTTTCGTTCTGGAAATTTCGACCTGCAGAAGAAGCCCCGTGGACGGCCGGAGACTAAAGTTGATAATAAAGAATTGAAGGTTATTGTGGAAGCGGATGCATCGCAAACCACGTCCGAGTTAGCTGCAGGCTGCGGCGTTAGTGATAAAACTGTTTTAATCCACTTCAAGCAAATTGGGAAGGTGAAAAAGCTTGAAAGGTTGTGCGTGAAAAACCTCATGAATTGAGTGCAGCAAACCGACAAACGCGCGTCGAATGCTGCGTTTACAGTATTCAACCGGCACAATAATGAAGGGATTTTAAATCGAATCATTACCTGTGATGAAAAAGTGGATCTTGTACGATAATAGGAAACGCTCATCGCAATGGCTGAACCCTGGCGAACCAGCCAAAGCTTGCCCCAAACGAAAATTGACTCAAAAAAGTTACTTGTGACTGTTTGATCGACTAGTACAGCTTTCTTAAATCTGGCCAGACGATTACGGCAGATGTCTATTGCTAGCAACTGCTCAAAAAATCATGATGAAAAAGCTAGCTGCTAAACAACCGAGGTTGGTAATTCGCTCTAGGCCATTGCTGCTTCAGGACAACGCTAGACCACACACTGCATAACAAACGGCTACCAAATTAAAGGAGCTTCAATTGGAATATCTAAGACATCCACCGTTCTCCCCGGACCTTGCTCCAACAGATTACAATTTTTTTCGAAATTTGGATAACTACTTGCAAGGTAAAAAATTTAACTCCGATGCCATGATGAACTACCTATGAAATGACAAAAGTGCATAGATAGCAATGGTATATACTTTGATCAAATAAATATATTATGTTTAAAAAAATACGTTAACGCTAACGTTACAAATCGCCAATTTCATATATTGTAATTACCTAATATGTAGTGTTTGTAAACCGGTTTTAAATTCATATTGATAAAACAATCTCTAGTTTATACATAGGTAATATTAGTTCGGTGTCGATAGCATTATAGTTACGAAGTTATTATGCGCGTATTCCACCTTTAGGGTATTTTCCAAGTTTTTGGAAAATATATTTGCAATCTGGACCATTTCTTGTGAATTTCTTTCCTTTCCTTGCAAATCAGCAAAACAGTTTAAATAATTAATAAAGCCGCCAAAACGCCAAAATACACTGTCATGACGCATGGAGCTAGTAAATAGTACTTTGTACTAGCTCCATGTCATGAATCACCTTCTTATACCCCACCTGACAACTATCAAATCACACTAAACATGTCAAATCCTAGAATGATTTATTACTAATGAATATTACTATTTTAAAATGCCTTTTATATGTTGCTATACTATTATTATCGAAGAGAAACGCTGATATTGCGCACAAAACTTGAATCATACAAATGTACAGTACACTTCGACTGACAAATGTCATTTACTACTGGGCCTATATAGGCCGATGCTATTCATTACATATACCATATATAATGAATAGCAGAGGCCCGAGAATGCTTACTCGAGGAACACCCGACTCTACGTCTCTACATGCCGATTGGTACTGTTTTTTATAGCCGTATGCTGTTTTCTATTGCTAAGATAGCTTTCCAGTAGTTTATAAGCCGTCCCTCTAATACCAAATGTATAGAGCTTAGACAGTACTATTTTGTGAGTCACATGATCGAATGCGCTCGTCATGTCCATGAGTAGAGCACATATGTGTTGTCTTTTATCAACATCAAATCTAGAAAGTCATCTATAGCCTTAGTGGTGTTTATATTTTTGCGGAAACCAAATTGTTCTTTTGCTAAAATCTCATACTATTCAAAAGAACTCTAAATGTTCTCATACAATATATGTTCAATTATTTTGTGAAAATATAGGCAGCTGAGCATTAGGCCTGTAATTTGTTAATTTAGTTTTATCTTCTTTTTTATGAATGGGTTTTATGATAGAAATCTTAAAATCGTCTGGAAATGTGCCCTTAGATATTGCTAAATTAGTTATGTGATTCAATGGCGAAGCGAAGAATTGGGAAAATTGTTTAATAATAGTAGTGTTTAATATAAGCAATATTTAATGATAGTAGTTTAATAGTAGTAGTGCAGCTTGGATGTGAAGGCAGCAGCTGGCAGTGTTTGTCCTTCAAAGTTCAAAACAATTTATGATCACAATATTTCCAGACACGTGTTTATTTTTCAATATTGTAAAATAATCAATATTTTAAAATATTCAGTAGTGCACATAAATATATTGTTATCATTTCATAAAAGTAATGAAAGAACTTGCCAGTAACTCACTCACATATTCATAATATTGCCTAGTATTTATATTAGTACAGCCAGATTAACCCTACAAATGACACGCGTACAAAAATGGCAGTTCTAACATATTCGAATGGCGATGGCGCGGGCGGTAGAAGGAAGGAAACGTTACTAAGGACAGGAAAGTGCTGTGTCGAAACTGTTACCTTGTCGAGCTCACTTGCTATACTACGAAGGTAATACGTACATGAATGGGTTTGTACTTAGAGCCCTCATGCATGGAGACCAAAGGAGGACAATTTTAAAAGTGTCCGACAAAAGTAATCATATAAAGTTAACAATAAGACATGGAGTGTGGTGTTAGGTTTGAAGTGAGTTTATTAATTTAAATTTTTTGACGACTTCAGTAGTTAATTCAGAAAATCATGAAAATTCTAATTACCCGCATAGTCGAAAATATTGTTATAAATATAACCGAATAAGATGCTGATATTTTATTCTCCGTTTAGATTTTGCCGCTTTACACCCTTGCGACAGTAGCGCCACTCCCTATTTAACGCTTCTTTACGGACAATTTTCATGTATGGAGATGGCACTCCTTTACTCTAGTCTCTATAACCTTATGGTAGCTAGTTGATGATAGACCTGAAGTCGAACATGGACTATTGTAAAATCGTTCATCAAAAAGCGGTAAAAAACTAACAGCCTTTTTTAATTTCTGCTTTAAAATACGTTTTCTATTGCGGAAGGTTTGCATAAGCTCTAATGGCTTTAAAATGTCACGTCAGACTTGCGTCCCAGCACGCTTGCCTAGCGTGTGCAGGCGCAATAAGATCATTCTTTATTATAAACCCGGATACAAAACTATTTTTAAAATTAAAAGGAGTTTTTAACACGCATGCGAGAAAGTTAAAATGTTACGTAAACTTCGCGAAAAGTGGGTTAAATTGGCATTCGATAAACTTGTTGTGAATATACATTGACAACGGTCCTTATAGCCATTATATACCAGTCCTGGGGCCTTACTCCCGAAATTGATACGATATCGATTTACGAGTCTGCCCCCTTACTCTCGACACAATCGAGAATCGAATCAGTTCTATCTCAATAGATTTTGCTACTCCCGACACCTACACTAGCGCACGATCGTGCGCTAGTGTAGGTGTCTCTGTAGGTGTGTAGGCTCAATTTATAACTAACCTGGAGTTTAATGTAATGTGTAAAATTTAGAAAACCCGAGCATAGTAACAATATCAATTTACGACTTTTTATAACTATTTATTAACTTTGTTTATTCAAAGACAGATTGAGACAAACGAAGTCTCTATATGATACGTATAGATAATATTATGTAGACTTCATTTGTCCATCAGTCCCTGTCTTAAGTGAAAATATAATACATGAATTAGCGGGAAATTGTGTAAACAAATGCGTGAAGGTTTAAATAACTTTACACATAACGGTGATATAGTTTCAGTGAGTCGTTCTTCATAATATGAGTAGTTAAATCTGCGACTCACTCTCATGCGAGTTAAATAAATCATTTTTATGATGATAATTGCATCGAAATTCCTCACAATCCATGTCCATTGCTAATGTGTTGAAGTTGGTAAATCTTCGTAAATTTGCATTTCCCGAACGCGTATTCCATTAACTCCTTATATAACATTAAAAAATGCTGCAATACTGCAATACAAATCACGTAATTTAGATCAAATACACTAAAACTGGATACTGTAAATGAGACCTATTTAGCTATCGTGTAATTGGACGTTTATTTTCGATCCTGCCATTCGAGTCTAAGTCGATTGATTTCGTCGGGAGTACCAAGAGTTACGATCTAACGAACTTCGCGATCCAGGTTAGTTACAAATAAAGCCACCGCACGATAGTGCGCTAGTGTAGGTGTCGGGAGTATCAATAGCTATTGAGATCGAACTGATTCGATTCTCGATTGTGTCGAGAGTAAGGGGGCAGATCTTGCATTAGCAGGCAACCCTAAGGGCCAATCGCATTCATAACCAATCCCTAGCTGATACGTCTCGGTTAAAAACAGTCTTCTTCCTGTAAATTTTTATGATGCCGACGATTTCTGTCTAGCGTCTTTACTACCATAGTAACTACGAGGGGAGGTCCAAAAGTTCGCGGAATGGAGGGGATGGAGTGGGGATAGGGTAGCTCGCTTAGTGTCATACTAATTGAGCACTCATAATTAGTATATATATATATAAAATCTCAACCCTATAGCGCCATTCGTTTACGAGTACTCGCCTGCTAAACAAGTCAATCCGGAAGCAAACTGCAACTATGGAGAAAATTGAACATCGCGCTGTGATAAAATTCCTTACCAAGCAAGGAAAAAACGTTCAAACCATTTTAAATGAAATGGAAGCCGTTTATGGAGATCAGTGCCCTGGTAAAACAATAGTTTATAAGTGGCATGGACTTTTCAAACATGGTCGAGATTCAATTGAAGACGACCCTCGCTCTGGGCGGCCAGTTGAGGCCACCACATCAGACATCGTCGAAAAAGTCGAAAAACTTGTACTGGAAGACACACGTTTAAAGAAAAAACAATTATCTGCATTTGTTGGAGTATCAGATACAACCATTTTGCGGATCCTGCACGACCACTTGGGCATGACAAAAGTCAGTGCAAGATGGGTGCCGAGAATGCTCACGCCGCTTCAAAAACAGCAGCGCATCGACGCGTCTAAGCACTTTTTGGAGGTGTGTGGAGACAACCCTGTGCAGATTTTGGAGCGGATTGTTACTGGAGATGAAACATGGGTTCATCACTTTGAACCTGAATTAAAACAGGAGTCCATGCAATGGCACAAAAAGGGTACACCACCTCCCAAGAAATTCAAAGTGTCAGAATCGGCTGGAAAGTTGATGGCCACTGTTTTTTGGGATTGTGAGGGAATATTTCTGATTGATTATAAAGAAAAAGGTACCACTATAACCGGAGAATACTACGCCACAATATTGGAAAAGTTAAAGGAGGCAATTAAAGAAAAACGTCGTGGAAAATTGGCGAAAATATATAGATATATATATATATATATATATATATATATATATATATATATATATATATATATATATATATATATATATATATATATATATATATATATATATATATATATATATATATATATATATATATATATATATATATATATATATATATATATATATATATATATATATATATATATATATATATATATATATATATATTTACGCAAAGATGAGTATTCCTGCGACATGTCGCCAAAAACGTGAACTGCTGCTTCAGGACAACGCTAGACCATACACTGCACAACAGACGACTACCAAATTAGAGCTTCAATTGGAATGTCTAAGCTAAGACTCCTACTCCCCGGACCTTGCTCCAACAGATTACCATGTTTTCAAAATTTGGATAACATCTTGCAAGGAAAAAAATTCAACTCCGATGGGGCAGTCCAAAGCGCCTTCAAAGATTTGATTGATTCCTGTCCGAACGGGTTTTTTTTTAGTAAATGATTAAAAAAATCGACTTTATGTCCTTTACAAAACGCCAATTTCATATGTAATGACCTAATATTACAATTTTTAAGTGTGAGAGATTGACAAACGTCAAATTGTAACATAATTGTATCTATCAAACGCCCAGTAGCGTGTGTTAATAAATCTGCGGTAGTGTGTGTTGTTGTTATTTTGATTAATAATAGTTATTTCTTAGCTTTACTAAAAAAATACTAGCTTTCTGCACACCTTGTTCCACACAAACTTAACTTATGCCAAATATCATACTAATCCGTTCGCACAATTCACGTAAACTGTACTGAAAGTTTTTGCTTTACACAACGGATAACTTAAACAACGTTTCTATCTTTTGCTATCATGTGACATTTCAAACGTATCAGACAAAGACAGCAACGCTGTTTAAGTTGGCCGTTTAGTAGTTTTATTAGTAAGGGGGCTATTATGTAAACGGGGTCCTGACTGACTGATTCATCAACGCCGAGGCAAAACTCCTGAAGACAGAAACGTAATATTTGGACCGTGACTTCCCTTTGTGACGTAAGGTCCACTAGGAAAGGGATTTTGCGAAATTCATCCCCTAAACGGGTAAAAAGGGTTAACATCGTTTGTATGTAACTTTTTTGTTTGTGGTCAGATCAGTTTGGAATTTCGTGATAATGCTTTTTGACATGATTTACTAAAACTATAATTAAATATTTTCTAAAATTCGATCTCTTAAGGGGTAGAAAGGGGAGTAAACTTTGTATCGGGAAAAAATATTAAATGAGCATTTCGGATTGGAACTTTTTAAATGTAGTAACTTAAAGAAAATAAGTAAACACGAGTATCATGATTTTTAGATTCTTGATTCCCTTCATGATTTCCCTAAAGGGATCACCAGGGGTATGAATGTCTCTTTTTCAGAGTCAGACTCATGCTTGTCCATTTTACTATAGATACGTGTTGTATATTTTTGGAATAGTCTCCTCAAGCTCTTTATTTTAATACCAAACACCTTCTGCAGTCGGGTAATATATACCATATGTCACTCTCGCAACTGAGTGTTCATGTTCGCATCTAATGATACCTCATATTATGTTGGAATCCGTCAAACGGTTTAGGTTGCAGAGCGTATCAAAGAAATGGACATTAATTGATACATACATAAATACGCTCGAATAATTTTTATTTCGTTAGATCTTAGAATCTGTGGTTCAATTTTCGAAAAACAAAATTTTGAAATAAAAAAAATCGGACCAGTAGTTTAGACGCTACGAGGGAACAAACATACATAAATACATAGACTGCCAAAATTGTTATCTTTACTACTAGCTGTTTCCTGCGGCTCCGGCCGCATAAATATACTATCGGGTGTCCTGCGGGAATACTGTACTTTTCCGGGATAAAAAGTAGCCTATGTTTTAATCCAGAGCCTAAACTACTACCATACCAAATTTCATCAAAATCCGTTCAGTAGTTTTTGCGTGAACGAGTAACAAACATCCATTCATCCTTACAAACTTTCACAATATGTAGTGTAATATTAGTAGGATTGGCTTCGCCGTAGTCGGGTTAAAAGGGTTCCGTTTCCATTTAATATTTCCACGCAAACGAAGTTGAGGGCACCAGCTAGTATAGAATATTAGGGACAGGGAATTAGGGCTAAGTTCGTAAATCGTGGTCACTGGTCACCATAGCCGGGCACCGTTAATCAAATAGTTAACTTCGTTAATCGTTAATCCGCTACAAAAAAAGTTAGCTTCGTTAAACGTTACAGCGTTACATTCCGGAAGAATTAACGCAAGTTAACGTTAATCGTTAATCCGTTAATATGTGTAAAATTGCATCTTTATATCGTTGCGTTAGTGAACTTATAAAACCTGTTGGTTTAGGTTCTAATTCATTCATCAATTATTATCAACACGCAAATGATCACTGACAGTAATTTATAATAACAACAAACAAACAAACAAAACACTCGTCACTCTAAGCACTAGCGCTAAGTAATGAAATGATCAAACGAAACAAATCTCTTCGCAGTTTTCTTTCTCACTCGCACGCGCCCCGCAAAATATATCTAGTTTTGTTTTTGTTTCACGCGCTGCCCGCGCCGGCGGCACTTGTCGGTGCCGTGCGGTAACTATTAGGCATTGGATTAACGATTAACGGACTTCTGCACATTAACGGAAGTTAACGTGTCCGTTAACATTTTTAAAAGTTAACTTAAAAGTTAATCCGTTAATCAAAATGTTAATTTCGTTAATTAACGATTACCGGATTAACGAGTTAATGCCCAGCTATGTTGGTCACTGGTCAGTGGTCACATGTTGCTTGCAAATGTTAACAATCATTCATGAACTTTTAAAATGTTTCAATGTGATTTTGATTTGGCGAAACGCGGTAGCGACAACCACAATAAACAAAAATGTAAGTCTTTGTCAAGTCTCATACAGATGTATTGTTTTCGCGAAAAGTGAAAACAAGTCTTATTATAATGTTCACGTTTTTGGCGACATGTCGCAGGAATACTCATCTTTGCGTAAATATATATATATATATATATATATATATATATATATATATATATATATATATATATCTATATATATATATACCCTACTTCTACCCTAGCAACAAAACTACTTATCCGATTTTAATTTGATGAAGTGTCATTAGATTTACATTACACTACACGGTATTTAGGGCCTGGTCAGAGAAAAGCACTCCAATATGCGGATACTCAGTGCTCTGGAACCAGTGGATTTTAGGATAGGGGAGGAGGAGGAGGAGGAATTAGAATACTTATTAAATTTTGTAGCTACGTATATAAAAAAGAAGATACAATTTAAAGCCAGAGTGTAAGTGCTAGACAAAGGCTGGTTGATTTCTAGCTACAGGAAGCTCCCTAACCGCCCTAAGTGTTATTACACTACTTGATCGTAAGGGCGATAAGGGAGCAAGGCTTGCTGGGACCACTGCAGGAATTCTATTACACTGCTCTAAATAAGGGCAAGGGCTCTAAACAAGGGTCTCTGAATACCATGCAGTGTAATAGGCCTTTTACATAGTATATAATTATAATACTAGCTGTTTCCAGCGGCTCCGCCCGCGTAAATACCGCATCCCTCGGGAACACTACTTTTTCGGGATAAAAAGTAGCCTATGTTTTAATCCAGAGTCTAAACTGCTACCATACCGAATTTCATCGAAATCCGTTCAGTAGTTTTTGCGTGAAAGAGTAACAAACATCCACGCTTTCACATTTATAATAATATTATATATATATATTAGTAAGGAAGTAAGGAAAAGGATAAGGATGGTTCTAGTTTTTTATTTTTTTCATTGTCATAAATGTCATCAAATTCCGTAGAGATTATGTTTTGGAGTCTTCATTATTTTTAAGTTACCTATAAGGGTAAGGTAACCTTGAAAATAAATGGAGTAGAGGCCCTAGGGCCAAAGGGTGAATCCCACTCTGCACACTAATGCTAAATTTAATAATTTTTAGCAGTTTACAGTAATTGATTAATATGTTTTAGCAGTTTATAGCCATTATTTATAGGCCCATGATTATGTAGGTACTTTAACTGATTAAGGCCTAAGGGGCGAACAAGCAAAAGAATCGCCTAAATATGATAAACGATTACTACCCATACCTAATACAAAAAATGAAGGTACGGCTCGTATGTCTTCTCACGACGCGGACGGGCCCATGAAGGGGCCTTGGGCGGGGCCATGGTCAGCTTTGCCCGTCTACATGGGAAGAATCTAATGTGGTGATAACCCTGCTCTTTAAACGCCAATCTCGATGTCAAAAACAATCATACCAGCATTTACTACATACAGGTAATTTACTATAAAATAAATGTACAATTTGAATTGCCTCAAGGCTATGTAGTTTTTGTAGATCGCGTAAGCAAGTTTTTGAATATTGCTTGTGATAATATCGATTCTTTATAGACAGTAGTTAATTACAATGTTCCATTAGTTAACGACCTTAATTTATAAAAAAAAAGTGGTTTAAAAATTACCCTCTATTAAACTAAAAATAGTGCCAAATCATCATACGATTTTATATTCCTTAAAATGATAAAATAAAATAACATACCTTTTAATTAACAATATCCTTTCTATTCCAAATTCGAAATCACCGCAACGTCACTTAACACTCGCGAATTTTCCAAGATGGCGACGTGGTGCGCGTGCGCATTCTGAGCCGCGACTGGCGCCATAGATTATACAGATAATATATACTAGTAACTTGCGCACTGGCCACCGCGCAAGAGCGGGCAAGACGCAAGTGTCAGTGCGCAGAATTAGTGTCAGGTGTAGGGATGCCAGACGTCCCGTATTTTATGTATTATTTAGACCGCCCCCCGCGCCGGGACAAGCGCCGTCCCGTAAACCGAGCGATCTAGGATTTGAAAAAGTATCCCATATAGATAAATATGAACTCAGGCACCCTAAAACTAATCAAAAATGCAAAAACTATTTCGATCTTGAGAAAAATATTAAAAAATTGCCACAAATTAATTAATTTTGTTCTTTTTTGTCCCGGGTAAAAAACTGAAATCCCGTATTTTTGGCTTATGTATACATTTGTCCCTTATAGCATGAAAAAAAATCTGGCAACCCTAGTCAGGTGGGTTGCCATATTGAGAGTGAATGGATATTGGACAGAACTTCCTTTTTGCTGCCTTATGCACGATCTTTGCTGCCTTATTATGTGAGAAAGCAACTATTATACAGCTTGGCAAAAAAGAGAATAGCGCGGTGACAGCAGGAACAAAAAACATTTTCAACTGTATCATTTACTATGGTAAGTATGAAGTATGAACATTTTCGTGCAAACAGAAATTTGTCTCTGTCTGTCTGCATAAAGTAAGTAGCGACAAAATTTCCGAATAAGCTATCCGACACTTATTAGAAGTTTGTGAAACGAGCCCAAAGTTAATTAAGAGAATCAGGGTTCTGAATGGAGTATTAAACAGACACTCGCAACGAGTGTTATAATATTTCACATAAAAATAATCGAAACGATTGCAGCAAAATAACATAAAATCTGTTAAAGATTTGGCCTTGTGATTAAATGATCTGGAACATTCGATTGGCACTAGTCCTAGCAGGTTTCTGATTGCCTGCGATTCACTATACATAGGTACCTATTTATTTATATTAGTAAACTGATTTGGTTAATAAAGTAGTTTGCAAACCTAATTCAATAAAATATTAAAAGTTTGACCATAACTCTCTAGTTATTATATTAATAAAATAACTCTTATTGAACTCTTTCAATAAGAGTTATTTTATTTTATCTCGGACAAGACCTTTATGCCGAATGCCGATACATAGATACTCCGTTTTAAATTAACTCTATTGTAAATTGTAAATTAATTCAGAACGGGCTGTAACTTAAAGATCTGTATAACGCCAGTGACCTTGAGCGTCAAATCCCATACTAATTTTGTAGGCGACAAGGGCGTATCGCGCCGACCGGAGAATATTGAAATCGAATTGGGGGACCAACTTGCAAACCACTTTGGAGGCCGATTACTCGAAAATGGTCGACTTCGTAAAAAAGTCGTGTATGGAACCTTATTTTAAAAGACCTATTTAACGATACCACATGATGGGGTACAATGAAAAAAGATTTTTCATCCCCACTTCACATGTAAGGAGAGCCACCCCTAAAAAATAAAATAATTATTATTTTATAATGTCAAAACCGAGATCTGTACACAATCTATAACTGTACCAAATTTCATCCATTTACATTCATAATTACAAAAGGTAGATGCGCGGAAAGACAGACAGACAGACAGACAGACGGACGGACAGAGCGAAACTATAAGGGTTCCTTGTGTATTACGGAAACAAGGGTGGACTTAGCATATTTTTAAATCAATTTAAATAAAAATTTCAATTTATAAAAAGACAATCCTCGACTAAATATAATATAATGCAGATTAACATATATTTTTTTGGGGTTTTATCAATACGACTATGACTGAGAAAAAAGGTTTCAAATAACTCAAGTTTTTAGTTCTATC
Source organism: Phengaris arion (assembly GCA_963565745.1). Classification (NCBI taxonomy): domain Eukaryota; kingdom Metazoa; phylum Arthropoda; class Insecta; order Lepidoptera; family Lycaenidae; genus Phengaris; species Phengaris arion. The sequence continues at coordinate 1,694,254 of OY751446.1, read as the reverse complement.
CAGCGCACAACGCCTTTAGGTAGCCTCCGCCCTTCTATTCGACAGCGTGACCCACTGCTTAGTATGAATTAATATGGAGCAGTATACAAATGCCGCGACCGCGTCGGTATTCGCGCGATCGGTGGGCGTGGCTAGAAAACCCTGATTCGCTGGTTTGATGGTCGCGAACGCAGGTCGCTGTCGCTAAAGGTAGCCTTCCGATCTATGCGACCGCCGCGACCCGCAACCGCAACCAGCAAACCGGACAATCAGGTTCCCCGGCCACGCTCACTGGTCGCGCGTCGCGGGTCGCGGGGATTGCTTAGTGCTCCAAATAAATTCATACGCACGTAGTATATTATTATCTCTGTGTTCATACTAAGCAGTGGCTCCGCGAGACCGCGACCCTAATTCGGTCTCCGGTCGCGGTATCGCATCGCGCGTCACGTGCATCGGAAGGCTACCTTAAGATCGGAATGCTACCTTTTAGGCTGGGACTAAGTAATTATGCACCGGAATCCGGAAGGCCGTAGAAAATTTTGAGCATTGAAAATAGAACTTTGCGCTAATACAATAGAGTTGAAAATCGAAGTGTCAGGTGTCGAGCTGTCATATATGACATTGACTAGACACTCATGTGTTCGATTTTCAACTCTAATGTATTAGCGCAGAGTTCTATTTTAGGTGCTCTAAATTTTCATCGGCGTTCCGGATTCCGGAACATATAGCCCCAGCCTTAGCTTTCAATCTATCTCTATTGTATTCGAATATATCGAAGAATTCTATTTTCAATGCTCAGAATTTTCGACGTCCTTCCGGATTCCGGATCATATAGTCACAAGTCATAATTTTATGACAGTAACTTTGTAAATGTGACGTGACTACTGTCACGTCACATTTACAAAGTTCAATGGACGTGCGGAGTGTGCTAAATGTTAATAGTAGAATGTATGTCTAATTGAGGTATCCTATTATATAATAATTCTAAGAGATAATTATTAGATCTTCGGTAATTTACCTATTTCATAGTTTTCACATTATATTACCATCGCTTCAGTGTGACTTACTACAATTAAAATTGACGCCTGTCACTTACAAAAGTGACTCGTCAAAGTAATATTGCTATTATGTTTTTGTAGGAAAAGTAATTTATTACAATTACAGCATAACAACTGCAGTTAACACTTTAGACATCTTATAAATAAATATATTATATTCGCCAATTCTTGTAATTTTATTTTCTTGTTTATGATATGATAAATAGATGGTTTCATTAATCGTGTAACCAATAACAATGTAATCTTGTAAAATCTAATTAGAATGCGTCACGCAATATCGAGTGGGTTCGAAAGATAAAAGAGGTAACTAATCTATCTGATAACAGCATTCCTGTAACGGGTCCTTAGTTGATAAGTCATCTGTGTGTGGTGATGTTGTTTAGATTGGTGTGCTGGATCCTGGATTGACCTAAGCCTGTGCAACTGGTAAGGTACCTACTGATGCTTCCAGCTTTTAGGCTGAAATTTTATCTTAAGGCGTGTGTTATATCAGTGTTTACTTATGCAGTATATGATAGATATATTTTCAAACCATTGAGCTAATCGTAAAAGAATTTTCCTACTCAAGTACCAAAAGAAATTACATATTTTTCACTTTGTTTTTTTTTTTTTTAATTCAATAAAGGCTAGTAAATGGCTTTTCAGTTTTTGACTCTTGCAAATGCAATGTAGGTATATACATGATATTAATCTTTCTAACCTAACCATTGAATATACTATATAAGTAGACTGCTTATAAACTTTAACAGAGGAAAGATTTGATTTTTGTTTGTTTGCATTGAATAGGCACATAACTGAACTGAACTGGTTTGATGAAATTTGGCACAGATATAGAGTAAACCATGGGGAAGGACATTGGCTACTCTTTATCGCGGCAAAATGTATGGTTGCCGTGCGATTTCCTTTCGCGGATTATATATTATGATTTAATATTATTAATAAACGAGACTACGCTATCATTGCTGTCAAACTGTTACTTGAGACGCGGTTTTGTGAGTACAGTCAAATCTTGACTTGAGTACGGCTTGGGATACAGTACAATATTATTTGTTGTGTTTTTGGTTGTGATACAATTATGTAATTAAAATCTAAATACTTACGATTAAACAAACTCAGAATTTACACGCTCAACACAAAATAAAGTTATAAAAAAGACGCTTGTTGATACTTTCTATTCCCACATTGGTTACCGGATCCGCTAACCCATGATGCTGTCTTCGACTGTCAAGTGTTAAGAAAAATATTTTTGTCCACCTAATTCGCCACTTTTGACGTGGCTAGTTTCGGAACCGGTGGGAGGCATCATGTAGGACAATTCTAAAAGTGGTATTTAATAACCTACATGGAAATAAAAGTTTTGAGTTGACTTTTTAACTTTTAACAATAATTTGTTTTTAACATTTGATTTTAACGTATGTAACGCATGCTATGTGTGTTAAACTAGAACGATTTAGCGACTTTACTATGGCCGTATGTCCACCGCACACCCGTCGCCCGAGCGCCGTCATCCCGTCCGTCGAAATATCGCTTAGTTCGGCGCTACCGCTAGAAATCGGACCGAGATTGTGATGGGCCGAAGTGGCGTATACTATATATAATACTTATCACGTATAAACATGTCCACCGCCACCGTCACCCGGACGTCACCGAGAACATAACATCAAGATAAAAATGGCCAAGAAATTTAAATACGCCATTTATTCATTATAATAGAACTTGTCGAACGTTAAAATTTTGGAAAGAAATGCATGACATAAATGTTTTTCTGGAGCCGAACATTAAGGAGATGGACCAGAAGATTAAAGACGTAATCAGTACAATGTGCATATTAATGTAACGCACAGTAAGAACAAACTGAACCACCGAGATCGTCGCGGTGGACCACCAATCGCCGGCGCCGTCACGTCAACTTAATCTCGGCCTGAAATAATCTCGGCGTCGGTGACGTCTTCGACGATTTCAGTTACTTTCACAGTATAATGTCCTATGGCATTCTACTGTGGGGAAATGCTGCCGATATAAATACTATATTTGTGCTGAAGAAGCGAGCTGTTCGGGCAATCTATAAGCTGGCCCCCAACACGTCAGTGTTCTCAGTATGTTCTATCAAATGTATTATATGTTAAAAAAAATTAAGCCTATTCAAAAAGAAAAGTGACAACCACGATAGAAATACCCAAAATAAGCATAAGCTTGATGTACCAGTGACTAGACTTAGTAAAGTAAAGAATTCGTTTAAAGGCCAGTGTATACGCCTATACAATAAGATCCCAGAAAGCGTTCAAAATTTTTCAATCAATAAATAAAAAAAATAATTAAAGAACGTTTGTATGCTAAAGCCTATAATCAAGTTAATGATTTTATGAATGATAGCACACCTTGGGAATGAGGTGGCCCCCTGCAAGGCTGCTTCTAAGTTACATATATTATTGTACTCTTGTTATGTAATTTTACCCCGGCGCAACTTAACCTACTGTTACACTAGGTTACACTAGGTATAATGAGTATTGGCAGGCGGCGGTCTCTTTCTGTTCTCATTTCGCAGAATGAGGCCGCGGAGCGGGACAGAGAGATTGATCCATCCATTTTCTGGCAATAAAACAATTATGGATCTACCGCGAATATTTTAAGTCACACCGGTTCAGATACAGCAATCTTTCCATAGAACTACTGTTGTTGGTATCTAAAGGGTACAGCTACTGTTGTTGGTATCTATAGCGTACAGCTACTGTTGTTGGTATCTATAGCGTAGTTTAGGGTTACGTAGTTCACGTCTCGGAACCGTTTCACGTTTCGTCATGTCCGTCTATCCGTCTCTCCGTCTTCGGTTTACCTTCTAAACGGTTAGTGCTAGAAAGATGAAACTTTGCATGGATATTTGTGTGACTTCGACAAAGTGCTGAAATAAAATCAATAAAAATATTTTTTTCGGGGCTCCTCCCATACACGTAAAGTGGGGATGATTATTTTTTATCGCGTATCATTAGAAAGGTGTTTTAAAAACTTAGCGAGGTTTCTAAGACGATTCTTTATTTAGGCATCCGTTTGCGAGATATTCAACTTTAAAGCGCATTTTTTTGTGAAAATAGGGCTCCCCCACAAAAACCGCCGTAAAATTTTTAAAATTTTACGAAAAATTTTTAAAAATCTGAAAAAATTCATGATGGTAGTCCATGTGATGAACTTTATAGGAAAACTATAACGGCTTATATTACTTTGTTAGTTCAGGAGTTACAGAGACTTAACTTGTGAAACGTATTTACTTGGTAAACTTCGTACAAAAATAACGAAATGATAAGTAAACATGTAAAAATTGGTACAATGGTACGGAGCCCTACGTAGGCGAGTACGACTCGCACTTGGGCGATTTTATTTTATACGTGTAGACCAACCCTATTAAAAAAACCGATTTTACAAATAAAAAATTAAGGCCCGTAAATGTAGATTTTTGAGTTATTAGTTAAAATCGTAAAAGTAAATTAATTATGATAGCCGGGCACCGTTAATCAAATAGTTAACTTCGTTAATCGTTAAACCGCTACAAAAAAGTTAGCTTCGTTAAACGTTAAAGCGTTACATTTCAGAAGAATTAACGCAAGTTAACGTTAATCGTTAATCCGTTAATATGTGTAAAATTGCATCTTTATATCGTTGCGTTAGTGAACTTGTTGGTTTAGATTCTAATTCATTCATCAATTATCAACACGCAAATGATCACTGACAGTAATTTATAATAACAACAAACAAACAAACAAAACACTCGTCACTCTAAGCACCGGCGCTAAGTAATGAAATGATCAAACGAAACAAATCTCTTCGCAGTTTTCTTTCTCACTCGCACGCACCGGCAAAATATATCTAGTTTTGTTTTTGTTTCACTCGCTGCCACGCGCCGCCCGGCACTTGTCTGTGCCGTGCGGTAACTATTAGGCATTGGATTAACGATTAACGGACTTCTGCATATTAACGGAAGTTAACGTGTCCGTTAACATTTTTAAAAGTTAACTTAAAAGTTAATCCGTTAATCAAAATGTTAACTTCGTTAATTAACGATTAACGGATTAACGAGTTAATGCCCAGCTATGTTAATTATCGTTATGAAATTCTTTGTAATAGACTTATTAAAAATTCTAGTACTGAATTTCATGCTCCATTTATATCCCCATGGATTAAATATATTCAATGGTTGTTAACATGTGCCAGACATATTTTACTTTTTTTTTTCAAAAATCCGGCTGTAAAAATATAGGTTTTCAACGGTACATACCTCTGAATTTAGACACACTAGTAGACTAGACTAGACACACTAGTAGACTAGACTAGACACCCTAGTAGACTAGACTAGACACACTAGTAGACTAGACTAGACACACTAGTAGACCAGACTAGACACACTAGTAGACTAGACTAGACACACTAGTAGACTAGACTAGACACACTAGTAGACTAGACTAGACACCCTAGTAGACTAGACTAGACACACTAGTAGACTAGACTAGACACACTAGTAGACTAGACTAGACACACTAGTAGACTAGACTAGACACACTAGACACACTAGATACATTAGGAATTCTACTCTCGTATTTCTGTTGACCTTTTGAAATCTTTACAAAACTGTACTGTCACATTTTTCGGATTTCCAAAATACTGGTGCATAGTCCGTAGGTATTTACAATGAATGAATACATAAGAGTTATAAAATTGATTTAAGTATGTTATTGATATAATCTTAGAAAATCTTGCGGAAAAAGGTTAGGTAATGTTTTCCCTCATTTTAACTCCGCGTGTATCTTGGGTAAGTGCTATCTTATCTTCCAGCATCCTTATCAGTTAGTTCTACCACCGGCACCACTGTGAGCGACTAGCTATGACAAGAATTTAGGTATGTTTGTTAATACTTATTAATTATATACAATTTACACGTTTTTATGAATGTTAAAATATGACGTAAATAACTCCACACTCAACACCTAACACCTTCTTGAGGAAATATCAATTTTTATATAAAGAAGTTCTCTATTTGTGACAATTGTTAGTTTTGTAGGATTTACTTTCATTTGGTCTCAAAATGTTGGTACCGAAAAACAGCCAATTAATTTGAATGACTACTTGTGCTTCATACAGTAACCAAGTTCTCACAAAAAACATTTTTGTTTTCTTTGCATTCTCAATTAGTTACTACAATTATTATTTTCCTATTGTTATGTTGGCTTAAATTGTCACCTAACGCCAATAAAGTGCTACCACACCACAACCATTTCGCAACAACTAAGTAACCCAAATATTTTGTTTTCACATTGTGGCCTTATCAGAGATACAGAAATATCTTTTGTAAATTGTACTGTATCGTAGTTACGTACGTGAATAAGTAAACAGGTTATTATAGGGTTGTTGATTTGGAAAATATTTTAACATAATTAAAAGTCACAATAGATCCGATTGGGACGCAGTGACGTCAGGGCTCGATTTTGACCTGCCTTCGACAGTAATAAAAAAAACTTAATTACATATTTTATCTTTGACATCGATTTTTCATACTTCGTAAATCGTTTCAGGCAATTTTACCATAAACTAGTTTTGTTTTAAATGTTCTTTTAGTTAATTCATTTTTATCGATACCCGCAATTACATACTTTTACCCACAAATACACATTTTTTTGAATAGCGAACAGTAGAGGCTCATGTAAGCGGTATGCCAGCGCCGTACAATAATGTACCCTGTCGAAATTGAAGTCATAGGAATTGGCGTGGTGACGGGTTTTTTTTACTAACTTGGCGAACACCCGAGCGTAGGAGGCTGGGACTATATGCTCCGGAATCCGGAAGACAGTATACAATAGAACTATGCGCTAGTACAATAGAGTTGAAAATGGAAGTTTCGAGTGTCGAGCGATAAGAATATTTAAACTGTCTGCTGCTGCTACCCCTAACTCGACCAGCTAAATATGAGTTGGACGGTAAATTGCTTCGCTCTCGGCTGCAGTTTAATCTCTAATCTTATCGCTAACCTTTTCAATATCAGATTACGGTTTGTAATAAATTCATCATCATCAGACCGGCTCAGATTCAGCAATATACGATGAACTTAAAAAACAGATTTTTCAGTGCAATTTATGTAAACAAGTCTCTAACTTAAATCTATCAATAATCAAGCCTTTTAGATTGCATGACGTGCCAAAGTAAAAAGTTCGCATCCACTTACATACATACATATATACACTGGAAAAAACATAATCCACCCTATAATCTTCGTCAGTCGGGTGAAATCTTCCATCGACCAGTTAAAAGCCGCCCTCGCCACTACTGGGTCACTCCTCTGTGTGCTGAGTGCGAGTTTTTGTCACTAATCACTACTCGCCGTGAAGAAACTAAGCACAATTTGTATGGCATTGTTTGCCACTAGGGGCGCTGTTTCGATGCCATACAAATTGTAGTTAACTTCTTCACGGCGAGCAGTGACTAAAACTCGCACACAGCACACTGGTCTTAAAATGTTGTTGTGACCTTCCAAAAAATCCAATGTAGGTGATGCGGAAAAGGTAAAACAACCGATAAATTACTATTTCTCATAATATTATGCATAGAAAAGACCGAAGGAAAATAAATCACTTTTCTGACTCAGTGTCTGAGTTAGCTATCAAAAGAATAGTAAACACTTGTGCTATAAGTGGATGTTTATGAGGTATATGCGTCACTTGGTGCACACAGTGCACCTTTTCTCTTCAGTTTCTTGAAATCTTCATTACTAAGAAGTTACCTATATCTCTGTCGCCATAGTCTTGGGTTGGTACTTTCAGTAAAAGGGCACAAAGTCATAATAATCGTTTGGTGAGTAGATAGGTGCGATCGCATCCAAGCCCGGCTTACGACTTTGAAACTTGTTACCATAATTATAAGATCGAAATGTGGTCCACCGGGTTTGGCGGCGACTTTATTGTCCATGGACACTTGCAAACACTATCCAGAGAAGTCTATGAACTTGTCCATTGCCGGCTTTTAACCTCCAACATCGACTCTCCAACTCGTCGAAACGCAAACCAGTCGTTCTTACAAATACCGCCCCACTCGTGCTGAAGCACTGCTATCTCAAGAAATTACCTCGTTTTAGCAAAAGCCTCTTCCATTCCATCAACGTGTTAGGGAAAAGGTATCTCGTTTGATGAATTATTATCATTTATATTGTTTTGCTAGCTTTTGCCCGCGGCTCCGATCGCGTAAAGAAAGTATCCCAAAATCCCAATCCCAAACAATATTTTTTTTTCAGAATAACAGTAGCCTATGTTTTAATCCAGAGAGATTAAAGGACTGCCATACCAAATTTAATCAAAATCAGATCGTTGGTTTTTGCGTATAAGAGTAACAAACATCCATCCATCCCTCGATCCAACCATCCGTACATCAATCCTCACAAACTTTCACATTTTAATCGTAGAAACTTTCACATATGAATAGTAGAACGATTTCCTCTTTTCAGCCCCGTACAAGCAGCTGTGATGTGGGTTGAGGGTTGAGGTTGGCTCGAGCTGATCAATGGGGAAGCTTTGCGGCGCGCTGGCCAGGCGGCGGACCTACAGCGCCGAACGAGTCAACAACGGAGACCTAAAAAGGTACTTGATTACCAACATTTACTGCAAATAACTATTTGTAAGCACTGTTTTTCTGTTTTTGCTGAGATAAAAAGTTCATTTTAAGTTTTAAATTTAAACTTCCTGACTGTAATCATAGCCAAGTCCCAACAGATGGGGCAGGGGCCAGCGGTCACTCCTAAATATAGGGAGGACAAGGCTGTATTCGACCACGAATTTTGACGGGTGGTAAATATTTACAGATATTTGTAATGTGGTTGATGCTAAACTGTCAGGATGGAAATGCAGGTCTGTGATCTGCCTATAGGAAACCAGCACTCAGCTTACAGCTTATATAAATACATAAGCTATATGCATAAGCTATACTAATATATATAAGTATATGTAATAACTTCAACAATAACATATTTTAAATGGATCACAATAAAAACATTAGTAGGTGCGGCTATTAAGGCCTGTCGGGTAATATGGCCTAAGTCTTGGAAACACAACATAAAATAATCCCCACTGCCCGAAGTCACAGTCAATTAGGTAGATAACAATCAGAGATGGTGCCAGAAACATGTCACGTCTTGCTCAAGCACTCGCTGCCATCAGTTCCACGTCATTCACCCTGGACGGCGGACGCTCAAGCTCGTATTTTATTATAACAGTCCAATGAAATGTAAGTAATTTTTGTAATATTACACTTTGCTACATTATTTTGCAGTTTAATTGTCTGTTAGTTCATGTTTCAGAGGGTTGTGATGTTGGAATATTATAAATTAGACCGAATGATATTTTTTAAATTTTCTTCACAGAGTGGTCGGCGGGTATTAAGGCCTATAAAATTCAACCACCACTCTCTTTATTACTGTCACAGATTGTAAGCAGCACCAACGGGCTGCTAGGAGCAAGTGTTGTGAATGCAGCGAGTGGTACCATGGCGATTGCGTTGGTTTGTCAGAGGAGGACGATCATAATTTTTAGGATCCAGATCGTTTCTTATAATAAAAGTTATTTTTATGTCTTTGCTGTGTTATATGTATTATTTGTAGATCTTAATTACCTAGTAAAATATGTTTATTTTGTTCAATTTTGCAGATTAGTCTTAGGCCTTATTATACTACCATAGTTTAATAAGACCTTACGACAGTGTTTTTAAAAATGTTTTACTTTGACTATGTTTATGGCAGAAGTTGCCGTTTTTTAATTATAATTGTTAGTAATTGATATAAATATTTAATTAACATTAAAATTTGTTAATTCGTATAAATAGTTATTATTATTTATTTTAATTCCCGCTTAGCTAGGCCTTACTGGCCGCATTAACTATAATTGTTTTGCTAAAATCCGTCAAGTCGTTTGGGTGCAGGGCGTGCCAAACTAATAGGTGTACGATTAGATACGCTCAAAAAACATAACCCTGTCTTCTTCGTCAATCGGTTAGAAACATTCTTATAATGAGATGCGTGGTGTCCCAGATGTCTCTCGCTATGGGAGCTGGTGTCGCTCGGCGTGGGCAGTTCCGCGGGCGTGGGCGCGTACGTGGTGCTGGGCGGCGCGGCGGTGTCCACTGCCGGGCCGTCGGTCGTCATGTCGTATCTTCTCGCCGCCGTTGCTGCGCTGTTTGCGGGTGAGGTATTCTAACCGACGAGTGCATAAGCTTATATATTAGAGACAGGGCATATCGAGGCTAAAATGTCCACAAATTGACTGCCATTGGGGCACTCGAGTTTTATATATTCGACAATATAGAGGTCGGAGTTGCGCTGCAATATTACAACAAACGAGTAAAAATGTTAGACCCGAATATATAATATTAGGTATAAGTAAAACAAACATTTTTTAAATTAAAGTAAATAAGATATTTCATAATACGAGGGCGGCACTGAAAATTTCGGGAATCAAGGAAGTGACACAACATAACTATTTAAAAATGTATTTATTGCTTTTCGAAGTATTCTCCGCGAAATTTGACACATTTTTCCATACGATGGAACCAATCATTGAAGCAACCATTCCATTCGGAAGTTGGGGTCTCAAAAATGGCCGTTTTGTAGGCGTCCACAGCTTCTTCAGGTGATGAAAATCTCTGACCACACAATTTATTCTTTATTTTAGGGAAAGTATAGAAATCATTAGGGCTTAGGTCGGGGCTGTACGGCGGATGGTCTAATAATTCTATGATTTATTACTCTAAAAACTCTTTTGTTCTGTGCGCGGTGTGAGAACTCGCATTGTCGTGATGGAGGATGATGCGGCGGTTGCAGTTCTCTTTACGGAGTTCAGAAACGACCTGCGGCAAACAAATGTTAGCATACCATTTTTCATTAACCGTTCTTTGTCCCTCAAGAGGAATAGTCGCAACATGGCCGGTTTTGGAGACAATCGTGGCCACCATTTTTTTTGCAACACTCCGTGAACGAACAATTTTTGTTGGCTTTAACTCATTTTCGAACACCCAAACTCGTGACTGGTTTTTTGTTTCGGGTTCGTACGCGTATATCCAGGATTCGTCACCTGATACGATGTTGTATACAGCATTTGAAGATCCTGCGTGGAATCTTTCGAGAGTTCTGACGCACCAAGTAACGCGAGCCGCTTTTTGCTCTTCACAGAGCAAATGCGGTATCCATCGGGAAAACAACTTTTTTACACCTAATTGTTCATGCAAGATTATTTGTATTTGACTCATGCCAATGTCTAAAGTTGCCTGAATTTCGCGGTATGTCACATGTCGATCTTCCTCAATCAGCTTACGCACAGCATCAACGTTTTCTTGGGTGACTGCAGTTTTTGGACGACCTTGACGGGGATCATCACTGAGCTTGACACGTCCACGTTGAAATTCAGCAAACCAGCGATAAATTGTGGTTTTGGGTGGGGCTTCATCACCAAATGCAGAAATCATCCGGTCAACACACTGTTTTTGTGTTAAACCACTTCGAAAGTCATAATAAATCATCGCTCTAGAATTTTCTCGAGTCAATTCCATTTTCTCAACGACTAAGCAAGTTTGACAAGACCTTGTGACAAGACCGAGAATCTTTTTTTAAATAAATAAACGGTATTCGATTTTTAAAACCAAGGAGTTTTAAATTAAAAAGATTTTAAAATGACATGAACAGTGGAAATATTACATTCCCGATACTTTTAGTGCAGCCTATGTTATTTTCAAAATTAAAGCCTGTTATCACAGGTTACGGACGCCATTACAGGTCTTAGATTGATTGCTTACATCATAGTTCGATCGATTTTCAACGGATGGCGGTATATTTTCTTATATGAATAAATTAAATTGGCTAAATGTATACAATAATATGTCCTTGTGTATATGTCTATGGGCGTAGTAAGACTAAATCCTAATGCCCTGTTTCATTAAGTATGTTAGGGATTAGACAGAGCTTGTGATTATTCATACTTAACAGGTTACATTTAGTATCTGTCTTTATTTGGTTTCGTCAATAAAAAAATATTTATGATATGAAGCAATTTAAAAATGCTATAATTTAATGTATATTTAAAAAAATGTCTCGTCTCTTTCTTGCAAATGGCTACTAGGGTTGTCATGTCGTAATGCCAATATTTACCTCTCTATCAAATCATTTCTAACCTTTTTATCTCATTTTGATATCTGAAACATTACTAGAAGCACGTTGGCTTCAAATAGTCGTTCAGTGATATGTCTCGTTTGCTTTCGTTGGCACATATGTCGTATGTATTATCTAATAAATTCCAGTGAATTACTCGTTGTTTGATATCAAGAAAATCAAAACTCATTTAAATCCAAAAAGGTAAGGGGACCAACAATTATTATTATTAAAGAAGTAATTACCTATTGCCCTCTAGCTTTCTATACACATGACGGTATACAGGCATACCTGCACCAGATATACAGGTATACGAGTGTGTCAGGTAAGCTTGAGCCAAGTAGTATGGAAACCTGCACAGTTTTCTAACATACACGCCTAGTGTAGGGAAATCTGTCAGTGGCTAGCATTGAGCTTTTGGCGTGAACATTAGCTTTTCTGCCTTTATAACTATCACTATTAGTATTCAAGCATTTTGATGCTTGAAGATGCTCATCTTGATGCTCATGAGAGCATCTTCATATAAATTTGTTTATTGCAATCTTAGTTTCATAAACATGACGATTCCACAAGTTCCTTCTTTCTATCCTATCTCAGTCATAGCTTGTAGACAACCTTACGGTGAGCTGTAGAATTTATTTCTATGGACTTCAATAGAGTAGTATCTGTGCTTAACATAGACGTATATATTATAGACGAGGCATGTGGAAGCAAAAACTGTCCCCACTTTTGGGATTGTTTGAGGCCATTTTGACATTTAAGGTATGGTGAAATCAAGATGGCGTAACTTTTTAATGTATGAAGACTTGTTCTGTTAAATATATGTCATAACTCATACCCAACCTACTAGGCTGTGTTTGGCGGAAAAAAACGCTTGACGACGCTTGCTAGCGCTGACAAAAATTGAGTTCAAGTCTATATCACGTTTGAGTGGTTTCCAGGCGACTGCTCTATATCTATATAATATATGTATGTTTATTGTGTTTTCCAGGTTTTAATTTTTTTTTTTTAATTTTGACTGCAATTTGCAGGTTTATGTTACGGGGAGTGGTCAGCGCGGCTGCCGCTGGCGGGGTCGGCGTACAGCTACGCGCATGTAGCTCTGGGCGAGTTCGTGGCTTTCGTCGTCGGCTGGTGCCTCATATTGGAGGGACTGTTCGGTAGGTCCTGGAACATTCAGTACCTTCTGTTCCAGTAGTAAGTTCTGGAACCTTCAATACAATCTGTCTATATTAGAAACTAGGACCTAATTATTTAAGGCAACAACTTCTGCTTTAAAAAGTCTGTAATTGAAGAACATTGAACTAAATGAAACCATTTTCAATCTTTTTCTGTATCAGTCGGATAAAAATATAGTCAAGGTTTGAGAGATTGTAAGTTAGTAATGTTAATATGACCTTGAAACTTAAGTACAACATGTACCAACTATGATGATGTACCCCAGGAGCGGCGAGCCTGGCGCGCGGGCTGAGCATGTTCGTGGACTCTCTGTCTAACCACACGATGTCGGTGTGGTTTGAGTCCTTCGCGCCGATCTCGGTGGCTTCCTTCTCGCAGTACTTCGACTTCTTGGCGTTCTTCCTGGTCTTGGTTATGGGAGGTGAGCATCTTTTTGAGTGATAACGAAAAAAATGAAATCGTTCAAAGCATTTGCTGGCACTGGTCAGAATAACGAGAATGATTTAAAAAAATATAAGTTTTAGCATTTGATATTCATCTTTCAACTTACACTATATTATGTAAGTTTACATGAGCGATAAAAATATATGGTTCATTTAAACTGGCAAATGGTCCACCACACATTCCCACCACTGCAACTCCTGTGTAGCCAGTGTAACCAACCACAGAAATCTTTTATATCATCTCAGGGGTGTCCGAGGGACATGCTAAATCTGTCTTGGGAGTTGGGACCCGAAATATTAAAATATATGGCTTATGTGAATCCTCTAAGGAATAATGAGCCTGGGTTAAATGTTGCAGGTATCCTGTGTATCGGTGTCCGACGGTCGACCATGATCGACCACGTATTCACGGGAATCTCCATCGTTATTATCTTGTTTGTGATCATCGCTGGATCTTTTAAAGGTATGCTACCTGTTAGTTTGTGCTCCCCCATGTATGAATTAATCAAATCGTTAACAGCTATCTAATCGAGCCAAGTAACGGTCGCACCTGACTGATACCCAACATAAATCTACCTTTCAAATGCTGGTAATATTATACCTGGAAGAAACCGCTTTGAACGGTAAGACCGCCCGCCATTTTGTACATGTTTTAGAATCTCTGAAACGGCTGGACCGACTTTCACTGGCAGATAGCTGATGTTATCCTTATAACTTCTTCTTCTTCGGTCTAACACAGGATTATACTTTATCTTAGGGTTCCGTTTAAAAAAATAGGGTTCCGTTTCCGTCACTTCTAGCCTGACGAAGATGCGGGCACTAGCTAGTATACAATAAAACTGTACTGTTTTGATTTTCGTAATTTTATGTGCGAATGTAAAAATTATAAATAAATATTTCCAGCGGACTACACCAACTGGACGCTATCCTCCACTAACGTGACCGGCGCGGGCACCGGAGGTTTCTTCCCGTACGGCGTGTGGGGCACATTGAAGGGAGCCGCTGTGTGCTTCTACGGCTTCGTCGGCTTCGACCTGCTGACCTTCGCCGCTGAAGAGGTAACTATAGCTAACCAAGTTAAAAGAGCTCGTCCAAGAAAACCTGTCTGAACACAATCTTCGAAGGCATATGAATTATGAGGTAATTACAGCGAAATGAATAATGATGATAAACACTTCACAGCGGTGGTGCTGCACACAAGTTTTTCATTGACAATCGTACTCCACGCAACTCAAAATTATTTGCAGCTGCAGGCAGCAGGCTGCAGCTTCAATAACAAGAAACGCTGTTAATAATTGCGATGCGATGGATATCAAAGTAGTCATGAATTATCGCGTTAATTCATAATTCGTAAATTCAATCTTATACTTTAAACAACCCAATCACACATAATCATATAATCAGAAACGGAAACTGCAAGTATTTCAATGAAAGTAGTATGTAGGGGATTTTGGGGGAGAAAAATTGATTTAGCTTGGTCTTATCCCTGGAAAGCCATTTTTAAGTTATATAAGTTTTCTCTTTCGTCGTGAAATATATTCGACTCTATATCCAATATATTCGAAGGCATGGCTGACTTTGACGTTGATTTTTGCGTTGTTGGCAAAATGTCTCGGTTTTGAATTCCAGTCAACCGAATATTTTGCGATTTTTCTAATCTTCTAAAAATCCAGTTACCCAGGTACTAATTACTTACTATCGCAATTCATCAATTCTAGGTGCGGGAGCCGCGGCGGTCAATACCCATCGCAATACTGTGTGTGGTGGGGCTGCTACTGCTGATGTATGTCGGCACGGCGGCGGTCGTCACTATGATGGTGCCTTACTACTTGCAGGTACAGTGGGAAGTTAGTTGTAAGTTTGACGTGTGTCTGTCTGTGTGGCTGTGTATCTATCCGTAGCAGCTCCGAAACAGATAAACCCAATATTGATCTAGTTTTTTTTGTTTGTAAGCTAACATGATCGATATAGTTCTTAGCATAATTCATCAGCATCAGCTTACTCACTTCTTGACAATTCGAGGGTTCCTTGAAATGTATACTTTGTCTTCTTTTTTTTATTCTTTATTTTTTACTAGCTTTTGACCGCGACCCCGCCCGCGTAAATACGGGAAAAAATTGTTTTTCTTGGGATAAAAAGTAGCCTATAAACTACTACCATACCATATTCTTTAAAATCCGTTCAGTAGTTTTCTATCATATTTATTTCATCCATCCCTCCATCCTTATATCCCTTTAGACTTCACTTTTATAATAGTACCACTTTCAGTAGGAGACCTTGAGCGATGGTGGAGACAGTACGTAGAACCCCAAGGAATGCACAAAGAACATTTAGCTAACCTTTACATGTTATGTAGGTTAGGATATTATGTTAGTCTGTAATTTAAAAAAAAAACTTAAGTTACCTGAGGTACCCTGATTTCAGGACAAGCTGTCAACAGTAACATCGGCGTTCAGTTACGTGGGCCTGGAGTGGGCCAAGTGGGTAGCTGCTGTCGGTCTCGTATTCGGGATATTGGCCAGGTGATCAACACAACCCACAAGCACTTGTTTAACGCACAAGCAAAACATACTAGGTTATTTTAATGTCAAAAGAAAATCACCTGGACTATTCAAAATGTTACCCAGAGCAGTTTGCTATGTTCAATTTGGCTAATATTAAAAAAAATTAAAGACGAATCAAAATAAATTTGAAGGCATTTAAAGAGCGTTCGATAGTTCATACACTTCTTATATATCTCTATCTATACATACTGATTCCTCAAAGGAGTTCTACCGACATATTGTATTGAATATTGGACATTACTAACGATATACAAAAATGCTGTTTCAGCTTATTCGGCAGCATGTTCCCCATCCCTCGCCTGCTGTACGCGATGGCGAGCGACGGTCTGCTGTGCCCGTGCCTCGCCACTGTCAGCACGTCGCAGCAGACGCTCGTCTTCGCGACTGTACTGCCCACTGTTGTTATTGGTAAACACTCACTTACATAGGAGCGATACGGGGAACAGGTCTGCTTTGCCCGTGCCTCGCCACCGTCAGCACGTCGCACTTGTCTTCGCGGCTGTATTGTTATTAGTAAACACTGGCTTATATAGAAGCGATACGATTTTGATATTAGAGCGAATGGAGAATTGCGTAGATAACAATTAATAGCATTATTTTAATGTTCTCGGCACACTAATGATCAACGTTTATCGCTCGCAAGGGTGCAATTTGTTAAGCATATAAACCTACCTCTTGAATCACTCTATCTATTGCTAAAAACTGCAATCAAATCCGTGAAGTAGTTTAAAAGATCTAAGCGAATAGAAATGGAAGGGACTTCATTTTATACTTTGTAAAGATAATATTATTATTGCTGTTGTTTTTGTTGTCGACTGTTGCCCATGGAACATGGAGTAATAATTTAAACCTCATCGTCTACCAATATTTTAATTATCTTTAAATAGAAATCCACCTATATTTACAGCTGTGCTGGGAGCAATACTGGACCTGAGCGAGCTGATCATGATGATGTGCCTCGGAACTCTACTGGCCTACACTGTCGTTGCCGCTTGCGTCGTTGTATCAAGGTAATTATAATTATGCATTTTAGTTCCATCGTCTTATTCGTCGTCGTGCGCTTGAATAAGACTGACGCGTTTTGTACGGATGTGTTTTGTACGGATTTAAAAATGTCAACCAAGTGCGACAATTGCAATAAAAGTATTTCTAAGGCAAGACCGGGCCTAGAATGTAACAGATGTGAAAAAACAGTACATATCAATAATGTATGTACCGGCCTAACAAAGAAGCAGATAACCGCCTTGAGAGCAACGGAAAACTTGGAGTGGACATGTCGTGATTGCCAAATGAACACTACAGGACGACGCTCTATCATCATCCCTAGTGACGAAGAGGAAGAAGATGACGAATATGGGGCACAATCCGGAATGAAAATCGATATAAAAAAACTAACCAGTGATATATCTAAAGAGGTGGAGAAAGCTATAAAAAGGGAAATGAAGGACATTACTCACACTATGCAATTCTATTCCGATAAAATGGATGAACTCTTGAAAAAAATAGATACAATGCAGGGAAATTTAAATAATTTGCAAAAGAAGAATGCTGAGCTAACTAATCGAAATAACTTTTTAGAAGTGAGGGTAGGAGCATTGGAGCAACGAGTACAGGAAGCGGAGCAACGTAGCTTGCATAAATGCATTGAAATACACCACATGCCAACTAAAACAGGAGAAGATCTACTAAACATTGTAAGCAAAATCGCTGAAAAACTTAACCAGAACCCTTCGGATATAGGGGAAATAAAGCGCTTACCTGAGAGAAACGGTCACTCAGGGCCGATACAAGTAAAGCTTAAAAATGAACAAACACAGATGGCCTGGTTGACCTCATGTAAAACTAAACATCCAAAAATTTCTGCATCTGATATCTATGATGGCATTTCTAATTCCAGTAATCCGTTATTTATATGCGAAGCTCTTACTCATTACAACAAACGGCTACTATTTTACACCAAACAAGAGCTAAAAGATACCTACAAATACATATGGATCAAGAAAGGAGTGTTACGTGTGAAAAAAGAAGGAGAAAACACAAAAACATATATTATTCGGTCCAAAGAAGATGTTAAAAAAATTAAATTCATTGAGTCGTAAGTCCATTTCATAACATATATAAAGTAAAATTATAAAAATGAATATCTCTCTAGAAGATATCATTGAAATCAAAGATTGTGTAGATTTAAATAGTTTTTTAAAGATTGTTCCTAACAAGGTCCAATTACTATGTATACATATGAATATAAGATCAATAATCAAAAATTTCTCAAACTTAGAACAAATTATCTATTCTTCAACAACAACAATTGACGTAATAATGTTGACCGAAGTTAATATCCATGAAAACCTTTGTAATATGTATAATCTAAAGGGTTATAAAATGTATAGCAAATTACGAATAAATAAAAGAGGAGGTGGTATTATTTTATATGTAAAAAATAAGCATCAGTTTACTTTAGGCACTATTAATACACTACACTGCGAAACTATCATAGGATCAATCAAAACTTCTTCTAAATACTCGGCGACCTTATGTTGTGTCTACCGTCCTCCAAATAACAGTAAGCACCTATTTATAAGAGAACTCAACTCCTTGTTAAATACTGTAAATAACGAATCCGATATGTATTTGCTAGGTGATATAAATATTGATGTGTTACAGGAACGCCCTATAAAACATATATACAACACCACTTTGTACGAGTATGGCCTAGCGTGCGGGATCTCAGAATATACGCGTATTGAGTGGACTAAAAATTGTATTAGTAAATCTTGTATAGACCACATCTATGCACGATCACGCACGCTGGACCTTTACACGGCGGCGCTAGGAACTGCACTAGCAGACCATCGCATCATCGCACTCGCCACAGTAGGCACAGTAAGGCACAATGAAAACACACGAGCAGATATTAGCTACATAACTCGATACGACAGAAATACATTAATTAATAGTTTAAAAGCTTTGGACTGGAAGCCCATAAAAAAAATAATAAATCCAAATAAAATTTATGAAATGATTGTGAACAATATTAAAAACTGTTATAACGAATCCCAAATTAAGTTAAAAATCAATAAAAGCAGTAATAAAAATAATAATACATGGATTAATAATAAAATTATAAAGGCATGTAAATACAGAGACAAATTACATTTAAAATGGATACGTGACACATCAAATATGATATTAAAACAACGATACAATTCTGCCAGAAACTACGCTACTAAATTAATTACTATAAACAAAAATAAAAAAATTAAGGAACAAATTTTGAATTATAAAAATAGACCTAGACAACTGTGGAAACTCTTAAATGAAATTTCTGGGAGAGCAAAGCCTACGGCGGACACTATAATTTTAAACGCATTTTCAAGTAATAGTAGTACGATTAAAAATATTGCGTCCAGCTTTGCAAAAACCTTCTCAGAAAGTGGCTTAAATTATTTAAAAACATGTAACGTGAAATTACTAAACAAAAATCATTATACTTCACCAGCCAATGTTACCTTCAGGTTTCAACAAGCGTCTGCCAAAACAATATTACGAGAAATAAGGTCGTTAAATAATCTCAAAGCCCCGGGTATAGATGGCATTAGAGCTCAGGATTTGAAAATAATTGCAACGGAAATCGCAGATATTATAGCCCACTTCATTAATATGTCTATTAAATATGGAGTCTACCATCGCGACTTAAAGACGGGTATTGTAAGGCCTATATACAAAAAAGGTTTACAGACTGATTGGAATAACTACCGTCCGATAACAATACTATCCATCATAGACAAACTCGTAGAAAAGTCCATATCCAAACACATTTATAAGTTTTTTAAAGAAAATAGAATAATAACGGAAAAACAATACGGTTTTCAACCAGGTAAAAGTGCCACTCAATTACTTTCTGAATTTACTGACAAAGTTTACGACCACCTTAACAAAAAAGATCATATTTTACTAGTATTTGTTGATTATACGAAAGCGTTTGACACTTTGAGACATAGTACGCTTATTGAAAAACTCGATGACTGCGGCATACGAGGACCTCTGAATGAGTGGTGTCGAGACTATCTTAAGGATAGGTCCTTCGTAGTAAAAGTTGGTGACGTTTTCAGTGAAAAGGTGCCTATTGACGAAGGAACCGCGCAAGGCTCAGTTATAGGGCCCCTACACTACATAACATACGTTAATGACGCCATCAATGTCGTCAATAATTGTGACATGTACCAATTTGCCGATGACACATGTTTGGTTTCCGCCAATAAGGACATGAACATAGCCATAAAGAACCTTCAAAAGGATTTTACACTACTGACTAAGTGGTCTCATGATGCGGGACTAGCGATTAATGCAAATAAGACAAAAATTATTTATGTTAGCTCCAGCCAAAATCGTAGTACCATATCTCCGGAAATAATAGCGCACAGTCATAATTGCCTACATAATAATGCCTACACAATTTGTAATTGTGAGTCAATAGAAGTAGTGAGCAAACATAAATATCTCGGTCTAATAATCGATGACAAATTTAAATGGACGGATCATATTAACTCAGTTTGCGACAAACTACGAGCAATGTTAGCTAAGTTTAGAATCATAAAAAAGAACATTCCATATACCATGATTTTAACACTATACAAAGCCCTGGGTGAAGCCACAATATATTACGGCCTAAGTAGCTACGGGAGGACGTTTAAATCGCATCTCGATCAAATTTACGACCTACAGCTTCGCATCCTAAAAACGATAGTGCCTGCAAAGCTTAAGACTAATAACTGTGAAGAACTTTTTATCAAAACTAATATATTACCCATACATGACCAGGTAAAATATATTTTACTAAAAGAAAACTTTTTTAACGAGAACTATCTAAATATAATACACCATTATAAACAAACTCGTAGTGCGTCAAAAATCAAATATTTAGTTCCACGATATTGTAACCTCTACGGCAAACAAATGTTGCAATATCAAGTACCTAACTTAATAAATAATCTTCCTGATAACCTTATAAAAGAAATAAATGAAACGAATATTAAATATAAATTAAAAAACTATTACCTCTCAAAATTATTAGTAGTATAATATAAAATTCATCACAAACAAAGTAAATAAAACCCGAGCTTAAGAATTATTATTTTTTTTTTTTTTTTTTTTTTTTTTTTTTTTTTTTTTTTAAATATCCTAGATAATAAATAATATTATGCTGAAGCAATTTATGCCCGTGTGTTTCCATTGTGTGATGAGGATGCGGCCGCGCGGTGTATTGGCGGTATTGTAGTTCTACCTACGGTTATGACTTTTTTAGATTTCGTAAACATTAGAATGTGTGTAACCTTAAAAATATATTGCTAAACTTAGTAATAACATAATTAAGATATAAGCATTGTCTAACTAAATATAACTAGTTATTAAAAATTAAAATGAGCTACCGACAACGAATAGCAGTGTGCGGAAAAACCAGCAATGGTTTATGTCACACTGTATAGTTTAAGCTTAATGTTTGTATTCTTAGTTTATAAATAAATAAATAAAAAAAAAAAAAATCACTCTGTGCAAAATTTTAACTCCTTGGCCATTTATTATTAACATAATATACGGCCGAAACTATCGAAATTATGAGTCGAACATGTTATATAATTATATGTTGACTACATTACAATTACCACGTTAATTTTTTTTTTCGGGAAAAGTCGTTTTTCATAATATACCTATCGTCTGTCACTTACATAAAAAACCATTATTGTCGAGGGACATTTAGAATGTGGTTATGGTACCTTTATTTCAAAATGCGTGCAATCTATAATAATGGTACATATTACATATAATGGTATATTATTACACTTTCTTTATAAAGGAATATTATATATTTTCTTTTGTTTCAGATATCGTTCAAAGTTTGACGTAGCCGGCTCTGGATATTGGAAGCATATGATAGGATGTGGAGAGAAATTACCATGCAAGACTACTACTAACATCATTATCATAAATCTCTTACTATTTGGTGAGTTATCTTTGTATATTTTTTTAGAAATTTTTCGAAATGTTTCTAAATAAGCAGTAGATCATATGCCCAAAATATCCGTAATAGATTTTGAACAACCTTACTATTCAAAATTTCAAACGGGATACCGCAAGGGAGCACGCTTGGTCCGAATATCTTCCTAATGTGTAGCAACAAAATAATTTACGTTTGTATATTATGTTCTTCAAAAGCAAGCCCTCATGTTTGTTAAAACCATTAAGGCTCTTGAAATTGGCAAAAAAAAAAAAAAAACAGTCAATAGCCCTAACTTCAATTGCAATAGTAAAGGTAGACTTTAAAATATTAAAATAGAATGTTAAATTTTACAGCCGTGTTTTGCTTTGCCATTGGACTGATAATGCGGTTGGTAGACAATCCGCTGATATACGTGATAGTACTGCACCTGCTGGCGGTGTTGACTGTAGTGAGCATGACCTTGCAGCCAAATATACAGGAGGAGGTTGCGTTTAAGGTGAGATAGCTTTTCGAAAACTAAGATGCACGCAAATGTGTGCTTGCAGGTTGTGGGTATCTTTTCGCGGGATTTTGCTAACATAATATTAATTAAATTGTATGCTGTGGATTTCCGCAAAGTAACGCCTGATTCTATTAATTATTTAAAAACTTTTGTCGGTCGTCTTATGATATAATTTGTCGTTTTATTTTGGTTTTAGAAGAATTTTAATCGTCTAATTATTACAATAAACATTTTGCAGACTCCCCTAGTGCCGATAATTCCGTGCATCAGCATTTACCTCAACATCCAGCTGATGGTTCATCTGAACTTACAAACTTGGATAAGAGTTATAATTTGGATTGCAATCGGTAAGAAATAAGAATATGTAGAACTTTTACGACATAAATTAAACATCACGCGTATTTGTACTACATTTTCGTTACTTTTAGTAAAATACGACTAAAATAGGTAAAATACGTTTATCACTGGGACTTACGAGAGTTCAATGCGTATTGAATGCTTGGTCATATTTTAAAATAACACGTAAAATGCATTCAGGTAATATAATTTTGTAATAATATAAATTGTTAATTTATTGTATTCCAGGTATACCAGTTTACTTACTATGTATGTGCTGCTTTAGAAAAAAAGAAAAAGACCACGGAAACCTTGAGAATAATCTTAAACAGTCTTCTCAGGTAAACGGAAAACCTCCGGTACAGATTTATATTGAATCGCCGACTCCTCCTGGTACTACCAAAGGTAGCATTAGTGGAGGTAACAAAATAACACATAACCCGATTATTGAAGAAATAACTGTGGACAATAACACTCTTAAGCAGCCGATTGTAACTGAAGAAATTATCGTGCAGCACGCGTTTGTTGAAAATAATGCTGAAAAGGAAGCAAAAATTATAGACTTGCTCGATCAAGTTCTGCAGGCCGAGGAAGATTCTTATGGAGAAATATTTAGTTTAAAAGAAAAGAAAGATGAGGATGTCGTATCAGTAACTGATGAACCAGTTTTACAGAGGAAGTCCATAAGCGAGCTGTCAGATGCAGATTCAGACGCATCTATGGGTAATCTGGTATTATCTAAATATGATGTGGTGGCACAGGTACACAGAGAAGACTTACCGATGCTGACAGAAGAAGATGAAAAAAACGAACTAGACGCAATAAAAGAAAATACTGAAGAAATAACGGACCATGAAGACGTTACTGCCTTCAATGATAGTGATTCTAGAACTGATGAGTCCGGTTACTCAGATACGATAGACAAATCAGGACTAAACGAATCAATTGGCGATTCTAAAGAAGATATACCAAATATACCGATTCCACCACCACTCGATGAAAACTATTTCATAAATCCAACCTTTAAAAAATCGTACACTGTCTCTGCTAGAACGTCAAGGTCTAGACCTGTTGAATTTGAAGAAGAGAATAAACCGAGAGAAAGTGTCAAATCAAACAATTCATTCGACGATACTCCAATGGTGTTTGGAAGTGACAAGCAATTACATTTTATGTCAAAACTTAACAATCTATTTCAGAATAAAATGTCATCTAGTAACGAAGCAGATGAGCAAAGGAGACGATCCAATTCTACCGGAGATGCCGTTGAAACCAACGAAATCACTTGGACTAGAGAAAGACCTTCCATTCCTTCGAACCTTATGAAAGATATAGCATCTAGAGAAGCATTACAGAACTTACGACCTGTTGAAATAGATGAAAATAAAGTGGACTCTGATAGCGAGGAAGAGAATAGTTTAAGCAGAAATGATCTTAAAACAAAACTAGAATCAATATTTGCAGCTGGAGGTCCAAAACTATCCAAGTCTAGAGTGATGCAGTCAAATCCACCGACTCCCGAAGAAGCTTATCAAACCGATACATCAAGTTCGGAAAGTATTACGAAACTGCCACATATGGAGAAAAACGATACTCTAAAACGACAGAAAACTAAATTCGGTGAGGTGTTAAATTCTTTCCGACTAACATTCACTAAGGACGATGAAATATTATAGTACACAAAATATTGCTTTATGCTACAAAATAACGATACTGATATCTATAATCACGCTGTTTGCGTGCGCTTGTAACTTTACAGCTTTTATTTGTGTGGCAGTGACGCAGCCCACTACCCGTACGTCAAATGTACGTACGTCATAATACGTTACCTACATAGTTGAACTATCTATAACATGGAGGTCGCTTTAATGTACTTTTAGTATCTAGCAAATATATTAATTTTGATATTCGAACAATACTGAGACTATAGATAGTAATATAAGAATCGGGTTTACCCTAGTTTTGTTTAAGTGCCTTATTTATTAGTAGGAGTTTTAATAATAATAGAGTTTATGTAAGATATAATTTAGATGGTAAGAAGGTACTCTTTACTTTTATACCTATTTATTCTGTAATAACAATACATATTTTGTAATATTTATGATGATGTTTATAAAAATACACTCATTTGTTGTGAATAAAATACATAAATTATTTTTTTGGTATGTTAACCCAGTAAAGACTGAAGCATCAGAATATTGAAACGGTAATAAAATATTAAATTGTATTAATATCACGATAATTGTTTTATTAAATTAAAATATTCATCAAAAAATTTAGTTCATCTCACTCTTGTATAACTCCTCGGTAAAGTCTTTTAGTTCCATTTCGTTGACACAATTTAGGATAAGTTCGTCGACCATCTTTTCAGACACACTGAAAACAAAGTGAATGATTTCAAACGAACTGAAAATAATATTGTATGAACGAATTGCATCACGATACTGAAAATAAGTCAATGAAGCTCGCTAATTTTAGTTTTCAACTCGACTAATTTCAAAAGACAATAAAATCTTGTATTACTTTCGATCTAATAACTACAATTTTCATAAAAAACTATAGCCCGACTACGTCAATTATAAAGCCTATGTTACCCGGGCTATTATTACGAATATATTGACACCTCATTTATTAAAAATGGACCAGTAGTTTTGGCGCTACGATGGAACAAACATACATACATGTCTATGTATGTATGTTTGTTCCATTTATTGATTATGATTATGATTTATTCTGAGAAGCCTAATGGAAGGGTAATTAATGATTTTGGCAGTCTTGCCAAAATCATTAATTACCCTTCCATTAGGCTTCGCCGTAGTCGGGTAAAAAGGCTCACTTAAAGCATTTGTAACTTTTTCTACATCATTGAAGAAATAATTTACCTGCTGATCATTTCCAATGGTTTACCCAGAGAGCTGTTGGCGTACAAGGCGCTGCTGAGCATGTACTGCATGTAGTTACTTCTGTACCGCAGCAGTCTTTCGATCACCTCCTCCGGTACGTCCAAAGTCATTCGGTACTCGTCTTCGTTATCTGGTGTATTTGATGATACTTCATTTGGCGATTTTATTTGTTTTTTCCCTGGTATCAGCTGCAAAATTGGAGGAAATATTTACAATTGCTAAAGTATTAACTTTCTTGCAACAAATACATAAAAAAAAAAAAATTGGCTGTCGCCGATGTGTTTACCTCTTCTTTTCTAGGAGTCGCTTTTAGTGGGCTCGTGCTTTTAACGCAAACGAGTTGAACGTTTTTAGGACCTTCGCCACAGTTGTTTCTGTTACTGAAATAGAAATGACTATTATTTCAACGCTTTTTTTCCATTTTTCTTGTATCAAGTTATGCGTGACTACAGCTTTAGTCTCGAATATAAGAGCTTTAGATCGAATAAATTAGTATAATGCCTGCTGTTTTCAAAAAGCTAACCGCGATTTAGCAGAATGTCTTCAAGAAAGCATTCAAGGCAATTAATGGAATCTGTAGGTGATATATCACGGGCAAATTAAAATTTATAGTGCTATGACGTCATCAGGGGAGTAGCTGGCTCCAGAGGGTAGAGTCGTCTAGACGTGTACAGTGCCATTTGCCTTATGCTCGTGTCACATTGCTATTATAAGATTAATTAATATATTATTCCCTAAAGGATAATTGCATGGAGTATGTTTAATTTCAGTAGTTGTTACATGTTACATTATTAGACAAGGTCATTCTAATTAAGTTATTATGTTATAGCCATAGACGTATATGTTATAGACGAGGCATGTCGAGGCAAAAACTGTACCCAAATAAATGGCCCCACTTTTGGGGTTAATTGGGGCCATTTTGACATTTGTTATGGAGAAATCAAGGTAAAATGTCAGCCACATTTGAGGTATGGTGAAGTCAAGATGGCGAAACTTTTTCTTGTATGAATATTTGTTCTATCAAATGCACGTCATAGTCATCTTTAGTTTTAAAATTTTTGGTAATAGCTTTATTCTGAGAAGTATGTTAGGGAACGTACCCATGTCACAGGCTACTTTTTAACGCGGTATAATGTACGGTTCTTAGGGGATTACGCGCACGATAATGTTATTTAGTGGGAGTACATTAATATAATAACACTTATAGACTTTATATGGAGTAATTGCCGACGTTTTGATTGACACGACCTCGCTCAGACGATGTTGAAGTCATGTGCTATTTCGTCAACAATGTTGTTAACGTCATTTCGGCAACTTCTACATCGTATGAGCTAACTGAAAAGAAAATTATGTTGGATGACTGCAATACTTATGCTGCAACTGCATTAGTAACGCACGATAGCTTCTACTAGAAATGTTTTAAAAAGACTAGCACCATTGTAACCGCTTGACAGGACTGACACGACTATTATCACTAGCCGCGAACTTCGAGGCAGCAGCTAAACAGGCATGTGAATAAATATATTCCAGAGAAAGAACCACCACAAAAAAACACATTGTCCAATCAGAACAAGTCGTTAAACTCAATACCTACCTCAAATAAAATAAAAACTCTCTCAAATGGACTCAAGTTATCAACAACATCTGACAACGATACGTGCAAATAAGGATAAAATCAAACAGCTAAACTCTTGCGTGCTACCAGCTCATGAAGTCCCGACCTTGTGGCACTACTTAGCCTGATGGATCCAGACCGGTGGCTCCATCGTACAATGAGCATACTTCATGATTTTCTGAAAATTGCGTCCCTGAATTTCTACCTTTTTTAGATTTAAGTATTTAATTTGAATACGTGAAGCAATAACTTTGCAATCCTTTTTACGACAAATAATGTGAACGGAGGAGTATGAAATTTGGCACAGTTAAAGGTTTATATTATGAAGGAGGCGCGATCTACACATTTTTAAAATAAAATAATAAATAAGTTTACACTCACCACTTCAGATACACTTGTTTTTTTGGCATACAAGAAGGATTTTTAGCTTTTGCATATCTTAACTATCAGAACAGTAGACGCTATCAGAACGCAGGCTAATGTTTTCAAACATAAAAAATATGACGTTGTTATTTGCCGCATAAAAAGCCAAATGTGGCTCTCATTGTAAACGCAGGCTAACACCATTTACTGGCAGTTGCAAGTTAGTTTCCGCGCGGAACATTCCAGACGTTCCGCCCTCTGCCCTTGACATTGGACACGGAATGGGTAAAAATAGGCGAGACAGATCCAACTGGTACTAAAAGTTCACGGCGAATAAAATGTTTGAGGGAAAGTTAACGTAAGGCTTTCATAAAGAATTAATAAAAAAATAATTAAATAAAATTAAAAAATATATTTTTATATATATTTATTAAATAAAAATAAAAAAAAAACCTCTGACTACTGGCGACCACGGGTATCTGCAACACCAGAGGAGGTACATCATTTTATATATTACCGATTTAATGTTAGTATGTTGATGGATTTACGATTCTCTGTACTCTTTGATACATCAACAGTAGAAAAGACTCCATGAATTTTATATAAGTAATCGTATTGAACACATAATGCTACCAATTCCGAATGTCACTATTTTACCGTGCATTAAAGTAGGATTGGCAACCCCTAATAAAATAGGATTTGAAGTTGGAAAAACAGGACGCAGTATTAGAGTTAACGTAAAAGTTCAATTTATATATAATTAAAATAGATTAAAGGAAACATGTAATGGTAATAATCATATTTTTTCATATTAAAGTATTTGGATAAAATATAATTAGAAAGAAAAATGGTAAAAGTGACTTGCGAATTTTAAAATACATGACCTTATCAGGGGACTTTAAACAACCAGGACGTTGTTTTAAAACTATCCTGGACACCCCAGAACACTGCAAAAATTAGGAGATGTCCTGGGAAACCAGGACGGTTGACAACCCTACATTTAAGTAATACAATGATGACGGGTATTTGAGCTCAAGCCGGAGGTCGCGGGTTCGAATCCCGCTAAAGGAACAAAAAAGTTATCTATGTTCCAGGGACATGGACGTGTATTAACTATGTGTATAATATAATAAAAATCTGAAATAGATTGTCAAATAGTCTTACAATAATGTCAAGTAATCCACATCATGGCGGTCCAAGACGAATAGTTAGTTTCGTTACGTTCAGTCATTTACTTGAAAATTTGATCATTTTTGACAGACGATTTCCCGGCAGCCATTTTAAAAATATGGCCTTTTAGAAATGTTGATTTCTATTGACCTTACTATATTACCACGGATACAGTTACCATGGATTAAGAACTATTTTGCAACGAACTGTTTTATAGCATAGAATATTCCTTCTTTAAAATTATTTCTTCGGATCGCCATGCTAAGCCCGCTGAAGCTATACGGCAGTAGAAAGCGATGATATCAGAACTGAGCTCACTGGCCCTCGCCCGGCAGACAATGGGTCACGTAGGGGTCGGACGTGGTGCACGCGTGGCCAACAGATCCTCATTACCATTCTGCATAATTAATATGCAAGTGACCTCTAACAAAGGACTCCCCTAAGAAACGGTCTTCCTAATTTATTATCTCATACTTCTACAGTTATAAATGTGAAAGTTTGTAAGGATGGACGGATGGATGGATGGATGGATGGATGGTTGTTTATGACTCTCTCACGCAAAAACTACTGAATGGGTTTTGATTAAATTTGGTATGGCATAGTTTGGGCTCTGGATTAACACATAGGCTATTTTTATCTCGAAAAAGTGCTGTATTCCCGTGGGTCGTGGATCTTGTATTTACATTTTACGTGCAACTAAGAAAACAACATAGTTATGATACTACACATCGGATGGACCGGCAAACGAGCAAATCTGATTGACAAAGCTCTGTATTCACTTTTTTATTTGGTTTGAGACCCGAGACCATTCGTAGTCTATTTCATAAACAATGATCATTATAAACACTATTAATTTAAGTTCTAGAATTTAATCGATTACGAATTTAGATAGAAGGATAATAAAACTGCACGCAGGCACTTGACGTAATTGTTTTTGATATGATAACATATCGACTTTCCAATATTTCCAATTCAATGGAAACATAATTGGTTAATCTGAAGGTCGGTCCTGCTAATCAAATTCAATAATAATACAAACCCGATATACTCATAAACGTTAAACCAACGTCAAACCCGTTTTGGTTGGTCCAAACTACAAAGATCAGTTTATGACAACAAGACTATTCATTTATAATTCAATAAAAGTAAAACGAAAGTGTAAGTTAATTAAGAGAGTTGGGGTCCTGGTGCATATTGTGTGCAGTTTACATAATTGAGACCTGGAAGTAAAACCTTCAAAATGTGCCATTCTATAGCATACTCTCAGATGTTACATCATATTAATGTGCATTGTACCAACAGGGAATCTTATTAATAAGCAGGTAGAGAGTTCTCATAATTTATAGGACGGAATACAGTCCCAATACAATTGTCAGTGACATGTCAGTTTGGTATCATAATGTTTAATTTATATTTAATTTAAAGTTTAATTATAATACGGACAAATTATGACAACGGTCAACAGCTTATAAATTAGATTCCCTGATGTCTTTCTTTACTGTCGCTCTTTCATTACAAAATATATTCAGTTTCAATACAAATGCACTAAAAGTTTACACTTCAAAAATGCCGAGAAAATGTTAGCAAACATTTATTTTCCTTAGTTTTTCATAACAACTAAATTAATCTGCGTAATATCAGTACAGGAAAAACAGTACGTCGAAGTTAGATAATAATTTATCGAATTCCTTTCATGGAAATGTGATTAACTCATATCCGCTAAAGGCTATACTATCGTTATTTTGGATTGGGAGACATAGCTCTCGTTTCCACGATCAATTACTCTAAAATAACTCTCGTGGGAACGTAGGCCTGTTCCACAATCTACTGATAAGAGTCAGATAGCTTATTTGCATGTTTTGTCTCTGTCGCTCGATATAAAGAAAGCAGCGACAAAACTTCTGAATAAGCTATCCAGTTCAATACAGTTACAACTCCAAGATATCTATTTAAGTGGTTATTTTATGATTTTTTTAATCGAGAAAATTTACAGAAAACGTGTTTTGAAAACGTAGGTTACTAATATGATGAAGATTAACATATATTTTTTTGTTGCAC
This sequence comes from Phengaris arion, assembly GCA_963565745.1. Lineage (NCBI taxonomy): Eukaryota > Metazoa > Arthropoda > Insecta > Lepidoptera > Lycaenidae > Phengaris > Phengaris arion. The sequence goes on along the minus strand of OY751446.1, from coordinate 1,662,925 downwards.
TAAAATGTATCCATTCGTCTGAAAAAAAATATTTAAAAGTCTATTTTTACGATGTAGAGCGCCTTAAATATTAATCGTTATATTAAATATCATTAATACTAAATATCATGCCGAGTTTTGCCGGGGAATTCAATGGGTGACGTTGTGGTTTTTGTGTTTCATTCATAAATTTGTGTTACTTCGGTTCTTAATGTGTAATATTGGTAGATTATCCATTAAACAATCGTTACAATTATTAAAGTGGTACAACTTAAAAAAACGTGCTATTTTGTGTTCCTCCAAAACTCCCTAGGAACTTTCAGTAAAGCTTCTACCACTTTACTGAATCAACTGACTTGACTCATTGACTGCACTGATTATTATTTTTGACTGACTAGACTTTACACTTGACGATTTAGGAATACGGTGTTGAAAATTGAAACGAAAATTCTATTTCCCGCCTTTTAACTTGACACTGGCAAATGGTTTTAAGACGATGCCGTATATTAAAAAAAAAACAAACATGCCTTTAAAGGAGGAGAGAGCGAAGAGAAACAAGCTATTAGAGCAATTTTAAGTAAAATAAGCAATTCTTTTATATTTTAATTAAGGTCAGTGCTTACGTTTCTTTAATAAACTCCCAGAAAATATCAAAAAATTGTGAATAAATTAAAAAAAGTAGATAAAAGACATTTGTGTGCCAAAGGTTATTATAAAGTTAAATATTTCACGGAGGACAGCACACCCTGGGAATAAGATGACCCTATGAGGCAAATACTATTTACTAACTAAACAATGTACTTCTGTACTGTAATTTACTGTAAATATTGTCATTTAATTTATATATATATACACCTCTTTATATTATTAGTATAAATTATTATTGGGTTAATTTTTTTTATTATTTAAATGCATATTAATTCCTGTACCTCTGACTCATATCGTGTCTCATATATTCTGTGATCGTGTCTAGGAATGTTGAGATTCTCTGTATATACTAGTAACATGAGAATTGACCTTGTATGCGACCATACGCAGAGAATTAGGAAGGAATCGCATACAATAATGCAATAATGATACGTCCCAGGTAACTACATACCTGAGCTGTAAGCAGCAGCAGCCGAAGTTCTGATCAATTAAAAAAAATATCGGTTGTCTGTAAAGTCGGTTTACTGACGATACTTGAACGTGACAACGTCAACAACAACAACAATAATAATAAAATGCGAGGTAGCGCTGGTACTTGGTAACGGTAACAGGTAACGGTACTTGGTAACTACTTGGTAACGCTTGAGTCATGTTTTTTTGTGCGTGCAGCCGGCTCCATCGAATTATAAGACGTTATCACGTCAAAAAAGGAACAAAAATCTGACCGGAATACGAACCCAGAAATTCTGAATTTTCGAACAATGCAAAAATTATACATACGCGTCTGCCAACTGACAATATAGTCGAAATTATTGATAGAAATAGGGATCTGTACAATTGAATCTGACCGTAAATAAAGAAACAATACCGCTCTATAGTACTACCAATTTTAATGTCACCTAATTACCGTGCAATAAATAAAAACAATGACCCATTAATTTGGACGCATTAAATCTATTTGTTTACGTTTACATTAAACAGGATCTAAAAAAGAGTACTACTCTATTGTTAGCTAGAGCTAAGCCAATAGCTAAAGCATAATCAGGGGCGTAGCTACGGCTGTATCAGCCGATCAATTATATGGGGCCCCCGGCAAATATTTACTCTCCACTTTCCCCCATAGCCATTTTTGATACGGGGCGCCCCGTAGGGTCGCTACACTCCTGAGCATAATAATATTATGACATAATCGTTATCAAATATCGCCGGTCCAGGCAACGTGGGGTGTTGCCTGGTCCAAATGGACCACCTGAGTCAGGCACGTGGGCCGGCGATGGGCAGCACGGAGCTGGCCAAATCCAGCGCCGGCATTCACTCACCGTTGCCCAAGTTTGGGCATAAGTGGGCGTGACTTCTGTACAGTCGGTGAGAAAAATAGGTGGAAGACACGAAATATCCATAATTAACTTGCCCGTGACTTCGCCCGCGTGAAAATGTACACAAAATCTTTATGAGTTATAGTCCAAAGCCTTCCTCAAGAATCTATTGGTGAAAGGAAATGTGTGCAATAGCAATACGGCCGAATACTGAAACGATAGTCAAGTGACGTTCAAGCCACATGCTGTCCTTGTCATTTCGGCTAGCAGAGACAGCGACAGCCTGTGAATACGAGGGCTCTTATTTTCGATTAGCGTTTCAGTATTCGGCCGTTTGAGTTATTTACTCGGAATCTTAAAAAACACCTTCAAGGAAATATAGTATCCCGGGGGATTTGAGGCAGAAGCATCGATCTAGCTAGGTCTTGTAAAAGTCAAATTGGTCAACAATTTTCATTCAAAGATGGTATTTTATACATTTTCTGAACGTCGTCTATATGATGCCTATATGTTGTTATATATATGAAACATATATATATACAGTTGTTTTATTTTTAAATATTTGTAACATTCCGGGGCTTCATTTGAGCTCTGGTAATTTGTTCTGTACTAGTGGAAACTTGTAATTGCCACATTTTTTAATATATATATATATATATATATATATATATATATATATATATATATATATATACATATATACATATATATATATATATATATATATATATATATATATATATATATATATATATATATATATATATATATATATATATATATATATATATGTCTTGCCATACCTAGTCATACCTAGCCTAGCCATGCCAGAAGAAGCTGGTTTGGGTTCATTTGTGCCCGCTCCAAGGCTCGAGGTAAATCATCGTAGAAACAGGTTAACTTTTGCTCAGGAACATCGACTTTGGAACGCGGACCAATGGAGTAAGGTATTGTTTAGTGATGTGTGCAGAATTCTCTTAAATCAAATTGACGGCAGGCAAAGAATATACAGACGCAAAGGAGAAAGATACATTCAGACAAATTTTGAAACTACAGTTGCATACGGTGGTGGACCAATAATGGTTTGGGCGGGAATTTGTTTGGGAGCTCACACAGACTTGGTAGTGATTGACAGAGGGAGTCTGACTGCAGACCGCTATATCAGAGAAGTTTTAGAAGAAAACGTCGTATCGTTTGCCCCATATATCGGTGACGATTTTGTTTTAATGCAAGATAATGCTCGACCGCATACCGCTCGGGTAACTCAAGCTTATCTTAATAATATGAATATCACTGATATGGAGTGGCCGGCGAGATCACCGGATATGAACCCAATAGAGCACGTTTGGGACTTGCTGAAAAGAAAAGTTCAGTCCAGAATTCCAGCTCCTGCCAACGTGAACAGGTGAACTGCGAATAGCCGTAGTTGAGGAATGGCGGAGACTATCCCAGGAGACCATCGATAACATCATTCTCAGTATGCCTAGACGGGTAGAAACTTTGATAAGAGCACGTGGAGGAAATACGCGATATTAATCACCATTTTTCTAATTTAATTAATTGTTATTTTAATATTAAAATTAAAACAGTAATCATGGTAGCACTGTAGAGCGTGCTCAATGAATCTAAATGTGTACGACTGAAGGACTTGTATCCATATTCCACTGTCATGAATAATGTCATGAAAAAATGCCGAGTGAATAATTGTCGTATTACTAGGCGACATGTAGTTATTATTAAATTCGTATTAAATACAATCTTATCATGTAAAGCGTGCGAGAAAAATGCGAGAATACTGTGCTTATTATTTTTTTTTTTTAATTTTTTTTTTTTTTTAATTTTTTTTTTGTTCCCCCTACCATAAGCAGGGCCAATTTTTTGCTTGTTTTTTGTTTACAATTTATTTTTAATTTTTTAATTACAATTTTTATTCTTACATTTCCGTTTCTATTACTATCACATTACATTTCTCTTTTCTAATTACATTTCTATTTTTACATTTACACTTCTACATCTCATTTATCTACTTTACACAATTTGCTTTGCACAAAATTTTACATCACATTTTTGCATTTTCTCAATTTCTTTCTACATTTCTCTTTCTTTCTTGCTTACTTATATAACTCTATTTCTTACTTTCAATTTGTACATTTCCTTACTTTACTTTGCATCTATCACTACGTTGACATTCACTTACACTACTTTTATTTTGACTACTGTGCTTATTTGCAGTCTGTTTTTCGCGCCGACTGTACCTACATTTAAATTTTTTTCAATAACATTCTCAGCGCCTATTAATTAAGAAAAGGACACAATATGTTCGTTGTTAATTATTCCTTCTTTATTTATTTATCGCTGAATTCGGTAGCACGCAAGGTTTAAAGCCTTGCATTTCTTTATTTTGTGCTTAAATATTTAGGGATGTGTGTAATGTGTATTAAAATCTTGAAATTCGCATCACCTCGATTATGATTCAATGTTTTATTGCATATTTTCTAAGATCTTTGTGTATAGCACATGTGATTTTTATGTTGCGTTTGATCTTCCTTCGATTCAAAGAAAAAAAATCGCACATGCTGGGTTGTAAAAAATTTCTGTCGCAGATAAATAGGTACCGTTACTAATTGCTCATTAGACATAATATTTATTAATTATTGGTATGACTCCAGTAATTGTTGACTCCAGTTTAGAAAATTTTAGTTTAGAAAATGCAGTGTCAGCACATAAATTGTAGAGAATTTTTTATAGTTCATTTTTATACCGCATGTTTTCATCGTAAAACTAGTCGGAAAGTAGATAGCATCCAAAAACTACACCAACGTGTAATTTTTTCAAGGTGGCGGGCGCTAGCGGTCATGGTGGGAAAGTTGAATTTCGAAAAGAGCACATCGGAATCTATAAAATGACCAATTCTCAAAACTCCCGCGAAACAAAAATGACTGGGGTTATACCGTATATTATAAGCAAGGTAAGTAAGTGGTATTAACTTACCTTGCATCGCCGCTGCATATCTCTGGAACTTCTTTGATAACACTATTATTTTCATCAGCTACCTGGAACAATCACAATAAAATTAACTTTTCAGTGATACATGTGTGTATTCCCTTCCCCGTTATGTATATTCTTAAAAACTAACATCTCCACTTGGTGGATCTCACACGGGACCAGATTGACGTGGTGTGAAGCGTCCATAGATATTATTATTATTATTATTATACTAATAGAAGCTACGAGTGGGTTGTCAGTCTTTTCTACAATCGTGCAATGCTTCGGCATAAGCGGGCCGGGTCCATCTCAACTCGGATAAGCGTAGCACGGCCTCACAGAAAACCGGCATGAAATAGCGTCGCTTTGTGTTTCGCCGAGTGTGAGATGTTACCGGGGGCCCAAAGAGAGTTGACGCTTTTGAGAACCAGGAAGGTGAGAAATGCGCTACACCAGAGGAGTTACAAGTGTAACTCTTCTGGTGTTGCGAGTGTCCCCGATCCCGATCCGTCTGTTCCTTTCCTGGTCAATCTCATTAAAAAATATATACCTATATCTAATCATTATTTTCACACTGTCATCAAGGTCATGCCATAGGTCAAGGAATTTTTTGGCATGCAAAGTTTTCACATGTTTTCTATAGAGCTCCTAGTACGCTTGGGATTCGAACCCGCGCCCCCGCAGCCGTGCAGCCGGCGAACGCATCGCTTGCGTCACCCCGCTCACCCGCGATAACGCGCCTTTATTTTCGGTCGCGGCTAGTGATGTGCTATCGAGAACGCGTGTCGATATAGTTCATTTGATTCACAAACAAAATCCAAGAGCATTCCAAGATTTATTTATTTTATCATAGACGAAGTCATCAATTTGATTGTCCTAAATGAATCAATAGTCGTGCCCACATTGTGTATTGATTGGCAGTTGGCACAAATTAAACGTCAGGTAGGATTCGGTTCGGTTCGGTTCGGTTACTTTCACGTTTCACAACAACGTAATAAACCTTTAAGAATACAGGATAATTTTTATAGAAAGGATTTTATTCTGGTAAGATACTTGTTTTGCAAGAATATTTGCAAACGTCTAAATTTAAAACGATTAAAAAATTGAATTAAAACCGACTTCCAATGTAAAACTTCTCAAAAAAGTATGAAATAAAACTTATTTCCTAAATAATTCCTTTTGAATTCGTCTAAAATTTTAATTATTTATCCACACACTCTTCATAATTTTGAAGTCGGAACGTACGTACGAAGTGGATAAATAATTAAAATTTTAGACGAATTCAAAAGGAATTATTTAGGAAATAAGTTTTATTTCATACTTTTTTGTGCATTTTTATTACTTTGGACGTAGTTTTTAATTTTTTGTTTAATAATAATATTTTTTCTCTTTTTAGTTATATTATTAATTAATATAACTAAAAAATAGTTATATATTAATACATTTTAACTTACTTTTTAGTGACATAGACTACTTCAGAAAAAGTAGAAATCACCATATGTGTCCATATAAATTTCGAGGAGTTCTCTCATGGATCCCATCTTCAGGTCACCACTTTGGTGAAAACGGGACCAACTTGGGATTGTACCCTTTACATAGACGGCGGAATTATCGTTAAACATACAATATATATATATACAGCCAAATGCATAAACGGAGGCGGTTCCTTTTTTTGGAAGTTTGTTTATTATTCAAGAGACTAATGTCACTAATAAAATGTATAATTACGAACTTTTAGATTTGTATTTAATTTTCTACATTATTTACTTGTGGGAATAGGGTGGATGCCCCAAAGGGATATCTCCGACCGAGCGAGGTGCTATGCTCGGTCGGGCCGAAGCCCACTTGTATGAATGTCAGATATCGTATATATAGTGCCGATCTTTGAAAACTTCGATAGCACGATTTAGGATTGTGGCGCTTATTGTTCCGCCGCCACATACTCAATAATATATTTTATTTACCTACATTTTGTTTATTGAATAGCTACCAGCCGGTATATAATAATATATATTGAGTACATTTATTTTACACTATAATGTCCACATTTTTCAATCACTGCATAAAGTTCACACTTCACAATTTAAAGTCTGATTTTTATTATTGTTGTCCCTGTACCATCTGCGCAGCGCTGCCGCGAGACAGCACTGGCAGGGTCGCCATGCAATGTGAAGGCTTGGTGCGTCCAATGAAAGATGTTGTGCTCGCGAATAACGTTTATTAACTCACACATTAAATGAACTTACATAACAATACATAGGGAGGTGATACACACACTACAAAATGTTTTAAACGTTTATTTAACGGATTCAGGCGGCGTTGAATTAAATACTACTTTAGTTATTTGCATTTATAAATTATTATACTTATTATTTTATTACTTACGTAGATACTTCTATTATTGTTTACAAAAGTAAAGTAAGTAGATAAGTTGGAAATAAAAAACAAATCTTGACTCGAGTTATTACGACCACGGGACTGAAACAGACCGCTACACCTCTACGATATCGGCTGTCGGTCCTACTTCTATTATAAATGGGAAAGTTTGTGAGGATGGATGGATGTTTGTTACTCTTGCACGCAAAAACTACTCAACGGATTTTGATGAAATTTGCCATGGTAGTAGTTTAAGCTCCGGATTAATAAATATGCTCCTTTTATGCTCGAAAAAGTACAGTGTTCTCGTGGGATACTGCATTTACGCGGGTGGAGCCGCGGCTCCTACTAGTCGACAGTAAGGATGGGAGATCCTCGCAAAAATATCGACTATCGAGTAACGGAAGTCACGTCACTCGAAAGTTTCGCGAAGAGGCTCAGACCTCAGTTGTAACTCCGTAACAGTGGTGTTTGGGTGTGTGCACGGACATTGGACATCATGGTGAGTACACATAATCTTGCGACTACTATAAATGTGAAAGTTTGTGAGGATGGATGGAAGTTTGTTACTCTTTCACGCAAAAATTACTGAACAAATTTCATTGAAATTTAGTAACGTATACTCTGGATTAAAATAAAGCCTACATTTTATGACGAAAAAAAAGTGATCCTGTGAAATACTGTATTTACGTGGGCGGAACCGCGGTCAAAATCTAGTATAAACATACATACATACATAAAATACAACAATTAAAATAAATATATCAACATAATATAATAGACAACACAAAAATAATTTATGCACGAAATTATATTCACAAATGATATTCATCACTACAACATTGAAAATGAATGCAGAATTTTAGAATTTAAATATAGAATTCATAGTTTTTTTATACATATTGTAGGAGTTACAAGAAATACGTAATTTGTATTTTAAAAATAATGTGGAAACTGCTGGAAAATTATAACATACATATTTTCGGTTTCCTTGCTACAGTTTTTGTGTAATATAATTTATTATTTATTTAAATATAATAAAGAACCAAACATGCGACAAAGTTTGTGTGATCATTATTCACGCTGAAACGGCTGAACCGATTTTAAAGAAATTCAGTATGGTAGTAGACTAGGCTTTGGATTAACACATGGGCTACTTTTCCTCCCGAAAAAGTGTAGGGTTCTCGCGGGAATTCCTTACGCGCGAATTAAGTTGCGGGTTACAGCTAAAATATAAACAAGTTGAGGTGTTCGTACGGTCCCGGACAAAACAGGTGAAGCACATTTCGCCCTTATTACTATAGCAATAAGATTCATAAGTGGTACATCGCAAGAGTGTAACAGAACGGTAACAAACATCTAATATTATACCAAGGACCGCTGGAGCATCTATTGTGCCAATTAAATTATTTATATTTTGTGAACGGCGCAAGGTCAATGTAAAACACAGAATTTATATACCAGTTACCAGTTAATACGTTCAGCGAAATACATCTAAATAAAAGTACCTGGGAGAACAAGCTTTGCTCGGAGTTCTAGTAGACTTAAAAAATAAAAAGAATCACAAATATATTCGTCTGACCGGGATTCGAACCCGAGACATCAATTTGCCAACAACACAAAAATTATCCATACGCATACCAAACTGCCATTTGGACTGACATTAATAGAGCCAAAAATATTGATATATTGTTGCACGACGAAAGAAAAGACGCACCTATATAACATGAAAATTTAGCATTTTCCCCGGGATAATAGCTAGCTACATCGTTTTTTCTCCCCCAACACCCTGCATACTAGATTTCATGGAAATACTTGCGGCCGTTTCCAAGATTCTAATTTATACATATGCAAGAATTGACATTTCATGTAAAAATGTTGTGCGATATTCTCAGTCGATTGAGCATTTTAGTTCTGTTAGTTCAGTTTAGCGGACGGTGCATCCGAAAACGACAAAACTTTGTGAGTTTAAACGATAAAAGTTATTTTAGATTAAAATAATAGTTCTATTCAAAGCCCGAGATTTGCCACCTTCCGTGTGCCTGATAATGCCGATTTTTAGTAGACGAAACTCGATAATTCCTCCTGATGGCAATATTTCAACGCACTTGTCCTACAAAACTTTGGTCAGAAATCAATACAAAAATCGTCGATTTTTGTATTGGACACTTTTGTATGTATTGTATGTTTTCTTTATTTTAATTACAGTAACATAACCACTACCGGGATTGATAACAAATAAACAAACAAACAAACTTTTTCAACCCCAATTCTCGTAATTAACTTAAAGTTTAATTTTGCTTTTATTGAATTATAAATAAATCGTCTTGCTATCAGATTTATAGAGTCTGGACCAATCGAAATGGCGGGCTCATTCTGTATCTTGCGACAGCCGGAAATTGTACATAATCAGCTACCGGGTTTGTTAAAACTGCAAAATGCTATTCTCATTAACGTCAAACGAACGTCAAAGTCAAAACCTAATCGCAGGACGCAATCAGCAGAATTGACGTTCTGGTAGAGTACACATTCAAGTATTCCATTTACTAGGCTATTTCGTCCTTTTTCTTTACACCCGTACGTATTTATATTATGACGGAAAAACGAATCTGATAGAAAGCGTCAAAATATGTACTTGAACTTTATGAAGCGGGCGATACTCTGCCACAATATGATATTATTGCGACAACAGTATCAATAATTCGTGTTGTATTATCAGATATATATGATAATAATTTGATAATATACAATTATTTATCGGATTTCGTACAATCCGTGTGATAATATGTTGAATTTATCGTTGCTATTGCAGAACTTTACTATACATAATATAGCTGTAATAACTGAGTGGCGCTACACAACTTTTCCAATTTTATATATTTATAATGGATCGAGAGTAGCCTTTGCGATTTTTCGAAACTTTAAATGTTCATAGCTCCAGAACTATTAATTTGATAAAACAATTCCTAAGATCTTTTTTTATTTGTTATTTACTAAATAATATAAAAAATAATGACCGGTTAAAACATAACAATAGGGCCATGTAAATAAGAGCGGAACGTATGAAAAATATTTTTTTCTGTGATCCGCCGATTCGAGCTGCTCTAACAGGGGTTATTTAAAAAAACTTAGTACATAAGTACATGACAGGAGAGAAAAAGTATATATTTTTTTAAATAATTGTATTTGCGTAAAAAATTGAAACCGCTTGAGTAATTTTATCTTTTACCTCAAAATACAAGGTGAAAAAAAAGCAATAAAATTATATTAATGTCTACTATCACTATAAACAGTGTTTAATCAAAACCAGCGCAGCCCGTTTTATCGTGCATTTGTTTTTCTCGGCTTATTACGAGGGCGGGTCAATAAGTCCGTGACTTTTGGAATAAAACACAGATTTTTTGATAAATAAATCATTTTATTTTTCAACGTAGTCCCCCTTGAGCTCTATACACTTTGTCCAACGCTTCTCCAATTTTTTTATCCCTTCCAAAAAATATGATTTGTCGAGGTCCTCAAAATAGGCCTTTGTTTGCGAGATGACTTCATCATTGGAGTCAAATCTTTTTCCACCGAGCCATTTTTTCAGGTTTGGGAACAAGAAGTAGTCACTCGGAGCCAAATCTGGAGAATAGGGTGGATGTGGGAGCAATTCATAGCCCAATTCATGGATTTTTGCCATGGCAACTGCACATGTGTGCACCCTTGCATTGTCTTGGTGAAAAAGAACTTTTTTCTTGGCAAAATGAGGTCGGTTTTTTTTCAAATCCTCATTGAAGCGGTCCAATAAGTTGGCATAATATTCCCCATTAATTGTTCTTCCCTTTTGAAGATAATCAATGTGGATTATCCCACGTGCATCCCAAAAAACAGTCGCCATAACTTTATTGGCTGACAAACCCACCTTGGCCTTCTTTGGCGCCGATTCACCCTTAGAAACCCACTGTTTTGACTGTTGTTTGGTCTCTGGTGTGTTGTGATGGATCCATGTTTCGTCCACGGTTACAAAACTGCGCAAAAACCCCTCCATATTGTGATTAAACAACGCCAAACCTTCCTGTGAAGTTGTTACACGATTGCGTTTGTGGTCGACTTGCGGAAAGCTTTCTCATGCCCAAGTGATCATTCAAAATTGAAACCACTGAGCCATGCGAGATGCCTATGGCTTCCACAATCTCTTGCACTTTCAATCTTCGGTCGGCCAACACCATATCGTGAATTTTTTCGATTGTTTCGGGTGAAGAGACCTCAACTGGGCGTCCAGGACGTTCGGCATCTTCAGTGCTTGTACGGCCACAACGAAATTCAGTAAACCACTTTTTTACCATTGAAATCGATGGTGCAGAATCCCCATAGTATTTATCAAGCTTAGCCTTGGTCTCGGTAATGGTTTTTTTTCGCAAAAAATAATGCTTAATAAGCACACGAAATTCACTTTTTTCCATTGTTTCCTTAAGTTACTGGATAGTCTGATAAAGATAGCTGTAAAACACAAACTAACTGACGCAGCAAGTTCAAATTTTGATAGGAGTCAACTGACAGATGCCTGTTGACAGGAGTAGTGTTGCTTTTTCAGTAAGGAGGTTAGAAATTCAAAAAGTCACGGACTTATTGACCCGCCCTAGTATAATGTAACAAAACTAATTTGCACAAGCTGATAAGAGAATTTGTTTGTAATACTGTAAATGCAAGCTACTATGTCTACACACTTGATAGTTTCATATTGTAGGAATGATCCTTCAATATATAAAAGTATACCGACACGAACAGGTTTGTTCGTCAGAAGGGGCGCCATGTCTGTACAGTGTAGTGTAGAGCCGCCATTAAAGACAAAGTCTAGTCTAGTGGAGAAGCGGCGAGAGGAAGCGAGAAGGCGTCTTACTCTTACGGACTCAACAAACAAAATGTCAAGATGACAAATGTCAAACCTCGACTGCCCCAAACAGCCCAAAATGTAGGGCAGTTCAAGTGTGGACACTTTATGTCTCCATGTGCCTCGTCTCTTAATATAAAGTCACCATACCATCTAAGTTAAAATATTAGGTCATTACATATGAAATTGGCGTTTTGTAAAGGAGGAACCTAAAGTCGATTGTTTTTAAACATAATATATTTATTTATTCAAAGTATATCCATCCATTGCTATCTATGCACTTTTGCCGTCTCCATTTTCCATTCGGACAGGAATCAATAAAATCTTTGAAGGCGCTTTGGACTGCCCCATCGGAGTTGAATTTTTTCCCTTGAAAAAATGGTAATCTGTTAGAGCAAGGTTCGGGTAGTACGGTGGATGTCTTAGACATTCCAATTGGCTTCAATTCTCTCCTCTAATTTCGTAGCCGTCTGTTGTGTCAGTGATAAAACTGTTTGTTCATGATGGAAAAGCTAGCTGCTAATCAGCCGAGGTTGGTCATTCGCTCTAGGCCACTGCTGCTTCAGGACAACGCTAGACCACACACATCATTAATCCTTCGAGCCGTTTCTGCAGCACTGGTGCCACGGTGGAACTCGTACTCGAAAATAATACGATATTTTAAGTTTTCCATTTTGTTAACAGAGTGACGCAAATAATAAACCAAAAGAGGAAAAAACAAATGAATTACGGTTTTCGAAACACAATGTATGCATGAGTAAATAGCGGTATAAATTTAAAATTGGAGTTCCTAAACAAAGAAGATATATTTGAGATCAAAGTGGCCAGTACGACAAAACGCCAATTTCATATGTAAGGACCTATTAATAAAATATTACAATAGTTTGAACATTCCAAAAACGCAAATATTTTGGCAAACATGTAGAAAATGGAAGTAGGTATAGCATTGTCATATTTATATTTAAAGGAAAACGAAGGAAGGTCACAAATGAATCACAATATATTTCTGGACTGCGCCTATTGGTAGCGCAGATAGTTCATAGTGCTGTTTCGTATTATTAGTTATTGCACTAATATTATAAACTGGCTCTTACGCGTCACTTAGTCCGCGCGGTTCCACATTGCTACCCCGTGGGGGTACGAGGGCGGGTCAATAAGTCCGTGACTTTTGGAATAAAACACAGATTTTTTGATAAATGAATCATTTTATTTTTCAACGTAGTCCCCCTTGAGCTCTATACACTTTGTCCAACGCTTCTCCAATTTTTTTATCCCTTCCAAAAAATATGATTTGTCGAGGTCCTCAAAATAGGCCTTTGTTTGCGAGATGACTTCATCATTGGAGTCAAATCTTTTTCCACCGAGCCATTTTTTCAGGTTTGGGAACAAGAAGTAGTCACTCGGAGCCAAATCTTGAGAATAGGGTGGATGTGGGAGCAATTCATAGTCCAATTCATGGATTTTTGCCATGGCAACTGCACATGTGTGCACCCTTGCATTGTCTTGGTGAAAAAGAACTTTTTTCTTGGCCAAATGAGGTCGGTTTTGTTTTCAAATCCTCATTGAAGCGGTCCAATAAGTTGGCATAATATTCCCCATTAATTGTTCTTCCCTTTTGAAGATAGTCAATGTGGATTATCCCACGTGCATCCCAAAAAACAGTCGCCATAACTTTATTGGCTGACAAACCCACCTTGGCCTTCTTTGGCGCCGATTCACCCTTAGAAACACACTGTTTTGACTGTTGTTTGGTCTCTGGTGTATTGTGATGGATCCATATTTCGTGCACGATTAAAAGACTCCTCCATATTGTGATTAAACAACGCCAAACCTTCCTGTGAAGTTGTTACACGATTGCGTTTGTGGTCGACTGTGAGCAAACGCGGCACCCATCGTGCGGAAAGCTTTCTCATGCCCAAGTGATCATTCAAAATTGAAACCACTGAGCCATGCGAGATGCCTATGGCTTCCACAATCTCTTGCACTTTCAATCTTCGGTCGGCCAACACCATATCGTGAATTTTTTCGATTGTTTCGGGTGTAGAGACCTCAACTGGGCGTCCAGGACGTTCGGCATCTTCAGTGCTTGTAAGGCCACAACGAAATTCAGTAAACCACTTTTTTACCATTGAAATCGATGGTGCAGAGTCCCCATAGTATTTATCAAGCTTAGCCTTGGTCTCGGTAATGGTTTTTTTTCGCAAAAAATAATGCTTAATAAGCACACGAAATTCACTTTTTTCCATTGTTTCCTTAAGTTACTGGATAGTCTGATAAAGATAGCTGTAAAACACAAACTAACTGACGCAGCAAGTTCAAATTTTGATAGGAGTCAACTGACAGATGCCTGTTGACAGGAGTAGTGTTGCTTTTTCAGTAAGGAGGTTAGAAATTCAAAAAGTCACGGACTTATTGACCCGCCTTAGTATATTTTTGGGAAAAACCTATCTCAACTGATTTCGACGTCATGTTAACTATCTGCGTGCCAAAATTCAATGCCATCCGTTCAGTTCTTGATATTTCACTATGCTAAACTGTGGTCCCCCATTTCATCCCTTTGGAGGAGGTATTTAAAAAAACAAAAACAAAAACACGTACTCAATATTTTTTTATATTACCTCCATTCCATACATCGAGACTGATTTTAAATAATTTTCATATAAATCCGCAGTTTCTTCAAACTATTGATTTTAGTATACTATTCCTTTTGTAAGCTGTCTTACTGTTCACTAGCACGTACACATTTATGTTTATAAAATATTACTGTCAAGTAGGTACCCGACCCACACAAATAGTGGTTATCTTGACCCGGACAGAAAATAAATTGTTCTTCGTGTACCTAATAATAATATTATTATTTAATCCAATTGTAACGGATGTTTCGACCATCTTATCTTATCTGTACCCAGATAGAGTTATAGACCATTCCATAAAGCTAATCCTTTTCACCTTGGTTACGAATAACACGGGCTCTTATCCTAGGAAGTAATAATCGTCATAAACTATTGTTATTATCCTTGTTTACTAAATTACTAAAGTACGGTCGCGGAGCACGTACCATTACGTACATTGACTCAGCGTTACTCGTCTCTTTCACTAGCGCACGAATATATTGCTATCGCGCTCCTATCACGTTTACACAGGAGCGCGATAGCAATATATTCGTTCGCGAGTGATGGAGACAAGTAGCGAGTGCTCCGCGACCGCACTTTACATATCTTCAGTGACTCTTGTGTGTGGGTTTTCATGTTGTAAGGGTTGGTATGTAGTAGGTGTAGTTGTTGGAAACTGTTAGTAGGTTATGTAGCTAGTTATAATATTATTCCCATTTCATAGTTAGGACAGAACGTCTGTTGGGTCAGCTACTAGTGTAATAGAAATCTTTTGGAAAAAATTGTTTTTTGGGAATATTTTCTCTTAACTTCCCAATAACTTTGAATAAGCTCTTCTTTTTCTTCTTAATAACTTTGGTTGGTGACTTCGTTGGTTTTTATTTCTTCGAGCATGCCTGTGTTTTTGCGAGCAAATGTAGGCGGCTATTGTGGGTGATATTTTTGTTAACGTAAAAGTACCAACTCACTTATGAACTACCGATTGTGCTGAAGGTCGATTATTATTCGATAAGCTATCTGTGAACCACCGCAACGATTTACATATTACAACACTCGTCAACAGTAATCAAACAATAATATTTTCGCAACGAGGATAATAATTGCGAATGCCCCGGTCAACAGTCGTCCGACATTATCAGATGGGACAAGACGTTGCAATAAGTATGTTTCGTTTACCCCCTCTCGTAACCAAAAACCAACTGTTCCACCTGTCTACTTCCCGAGTCCGTGTCCTCTTGCCCCCAAATAGCCTTTAGTCTATTCGCGTTAAGAGGACAGTGAAATATCAAAAAAATAATCCAAAGTTGACCAATGACGCTTATGCTGTGTTTACACTAACCAATTACATTAAGCCATTTTGACATAATGTGTATACGGGATTTATTGACATTTACTGCCTTTTTAACGTGAATAGACGATAATAATATCAGGCCGTAGCTATACCAGTTGCAACATCGGTAAGTTCTAAGTAAGTTCACATACGAATTACGAACGAATAGAAATCAGCTGCCATTTGGTGGCGAATTTATTACCTTACTAGCATTTGCGAGAAACTTCGTCTGCGAGGTCATTGCATCCCCGCGTGGGATGATTTTTGAAAAATCTCTTTTTAACGGATGTCTACATTATAATAACTATCTGCGTGATAAGATTCAACGCAATGCACCCAGCGGGCTTAGTTAGCATGGCGATCCGAAGGAATAATTTTAAAGAAATATTCTATCCAAAACAGTTTGTCGCAAAATATTTCTTAATCCATGGTAACGCGGTCGTCAATAGAAGTCAACATTTCTAAATAGCCATATTTTTAAAATGGCTGCCGGGAAAAAATCTGTCAAAAATGATAAAATTTTCATTTAAATGACTGAACGTAAAGAAACTATTTGTCTTGGACCGCCATGATGTGGAGTAGTTGACATTATTGTAAGACTATTTGACATTGAAATAAGAAAACGTTTCTACCTTAGCTGTCGAAAGAGGCCATTTTGTGAGCTCATGCTCGGGAAGAAAAGAAATGTCTATAACGATTCAATCTGTCATTTCGTCGATTCTACGCTGTTTCCAGTGTGCGCATGCTGAGCCTGCTGTTGTTGATAAATTAGTTCAGTGTTCCCGCGGGATGCCCGCAACTATATTCAAGCGGGCAGAGCCACGGGAAAAAGCTCGTCATCAATAAAGACATCGTCCATAAAATCTGTACACTTACACATTTTTAAGAGCCCAAAAAATGCTTAGCGTACTTACGTTTGGGTTGTTTTCACCCGGCTACGGCGAAGGCGAAAGGATAGTCAATGACTTTGGCAGTACACTATGTATGTATGTATTTGTTACACCGTACCGCCTAAACTACTAATCCGATTTTAATAGTAGCCCGCTGCCCGGGTAATATAGGCTATGTAAGGTCTAAAAAAATCTATTACAGATATTTCGGGCACATGATTTACTGCTCATGTGAAGACATTTAGGCAGAAAAATAATTGTCCTACTCGAAAAAAATATTATTTCTTTATATGGGCGAGTTTGCGTATAGCGGAGAGTCACCCATACACGAGATGATTTTTTACTTTGAGTATGAAAAATATGTTTTTGCCTAAACGTCTTTACACGAGCAGTGAATCCTGTGCCCGAAGCGGAGACGTTCTGGAATTTCTTTGGAATTTTCGGGTTTTAGTTTTAAAAAAAAATATTTATTTAATTGATTATTTTATTTATTTTATAGACATTAAAAATGTCGTAATTTATTAGGAGGTACCTACGCAAGTGTCCACCATTATGGCCATTCCAATAAAAAATCATTAAGATTGCAAAAAGTCATAAAGATAATAGAAATAGACAAAATTGGAGTTAAATAAGCTTTTAAATATTTTTCTCGTATATAACAATGAGCAGAGTGCTATGTGCTAGTTTAAGTCACTGCTCGCTGTGAAGAAGTTAACTACAATTTGTATGGCATCGAAACAGCGCCCCTAGTGGCAAACAATGGCAACTAAATCGATGCCATACAAATTGTACTTAGCTTCTTCACGGCGAGCAGTGACAAATACTCGCACACAGCACTCTGTGTGCTGTGTGCGAGTTTGTATGCGAGAGGTAGTTTCTGCCTGACACTATGAATATGTATACTATTATTATGAAAACTGGCATAATACCGCAGAGTAGAAAATATCTTATACACTTTACGTACAGAGAAACAGCTTTAACACCACGATCCAAAGCGATACAAACTTGAAAATTTTGACGTGCCCTTCAACGGCCCATAATTTTTCCACACAATCGTGGACACACTGTGTGCTTGTAGTAATGTAATCAAATCGATAGCTAACTATGTATCTGTTAATCTGTTCCTTTTTCTTGAATCTGTGATAATACTGCGCCAATGAGCCGTGAAACAACTAAAACGTTGGAACGTTCCAGTGACAGAGATACCTGCCCACGGGGAGCACGCGGGGGACCGTGTGTAGAGACGTCGCGCGTCGGTATTTCTGGCCGAGCTCGTGGAAATAGATTTTTATGCGCCTACGTTGCGATTTATATGTGCCGTGGGCGGAGTTTTTAAATTCACAAGTAGTGTAAACGGTAGTGCAGCATTTAATGGGTGTTCAGAAGATGTAGTTAGTTCTTAATTCTTCAGCAGTTTGAGAACGCCCGCAGTTGGCTACTTTCTATCTAGACCCTAGAGTTTAGAAAGGTTAGGAAACCCCGCGTTGCCAGATAACCTTTAATTGTATAAATATCATACTCCTCCGTTCGCACATTCTCGTAAATCTGTATATTACCATAATTATATTTATTTTTATCAAGTTTATAATATACATTTTCATAGCTCACCTTAAGACTGAAGTAAATAATTCAATATCTCCCACATGTATTCTATTCTTGTTTGTAATATATCTGATCCTAAGGGTCACACCGCGACGATACGCGACGCTACATTAAAAAAAAGCTATTCATAACTATACTTTATTCGCTACACAAAAAGATACATGTTACATATTATGACGTCAGTCAAACACTGCACATGCTCTGTGCAGCGCGGTGCGCGGTGCAACTTGAATAAAGTTCTCGTCTCGTTTCGGTGTGAACTGACGCTTAGGGAGTCGAACAAGAATAATAGAAGTTGATATTCGAAAAAGTACTACAACCAGCGAACAATCCTCCAGCTACCTCTGTGGCTCAGTGGTTGAGCGTGTTGGTGCTCAAACCGGGGGTCGCGGGTTCGAATCCCGCCGAAGGAACAAGGAGTTTTTCTGTGTATAATATAATAATTAATCTTAAATAGTAGGTACATACCTAGTCTTGCCATAAATACTGAAACAAAGAAAAAAATAATTTTCTATTGCAATAAGTAACTTTATTACTTTTACAGTGTGTTAGTTTAATACATAAATATAAAACAATTTAAAATATAAAAAGCTTATGGGAATATATGCGAAGTGGTCTTCATTAGCTGCAATACAGTCCTTTAAACGTTGAGGCCAGTTATCAATAGAAGCACGCACTCTTTCCATGGGATAATTCTTCACTGCCAATCGTACGGATTGTTTTAGGGACTCCAAATTATCATGGCGGTTAAAGCAAGCCGTACTCTCTAAAACTGACCATAAATCATAATGTAGCGGATTAAGATCGAGACTAGACGACAGCCAGTCTTCAGCTCTGATGAAGCCAGAAACGTTCGTTTCCAACCAAGACTGCATAGATCGAGCTTTATGACCCGGCGCCGAGTCTTGCTGGAAGGACCATTCTTGGTTATTGAACATGGTGTT
The DNA here is from genome assembly GCA_963565745.1 of Phengaris arion. Classification (NCBI taxonomy): domain Eukaryota; kingdom Metazoa; phylum Arthropoda; class Insecta; order Lepidoptera; family Lycaenidae; genus Phengaris; species Phengaris arion. Next base: position 1,643,370 of record OY751446.1, on the reverse strand, counting down.
GTTAAGGGGCTTCACTACCTTTTCAAAAATGGTACCTTGATACACTTGTGCCGATGTTTTGATTCCTTTTTCACAAAAGTATGGCTCAGTCACTCCTTCATAGCTAATACCAATAAAGCACTAAAGTGCGATAGTGCTCAACTGCCCACGTTGCACTCTGTCGACTGATTGGGAAGCTTCTTTAGAGCCTTGAGCATAAATACGGTAATTTTGTTTGTTAAAACGTTGCTCAATTTTAAAAAAATTCTCATCCGTAAACAAAATTTTTCTTTGACCTCCCTTTGCGTACCGCTTCAGTAGTTGTTTCGATTTTGCCACCCTATTCTTTAAATTATGAGTTAAGAAATGACCAGTACGTCTCTTATATGCTGCAAGTCCTTAGTCATCTTTTAAAATACACGACATAGTTCTAGGTGCTATCTTCATCTCCCGAGATAAAATCTTTTGCTTTCGGACAGGATTTCTTCGAATTCTTTCTCTTACTGCCTTGATCACCTTTTTCGTACGAACACTACGTGGACGGCCAGATCTTTTTCTGTCACAAACAGAGGAGGTCACATATGTACCTATTAATAACCCGGTACACAAACATTTTACTAATACCAAGCGTATGGAGAGTATTAAAAATTGCATTTGGCGATTGCGATGCACAGCGATTTGGTTTTCTTTATCACCCGACTCCATTTTAATACCGCAAAATATTCTATAATGTATTGGCGCCAAAATGAGAAAACAATGAACAATTAAAAATTACAGATTCCAAATTCAAATGTTTATGTTGTTGTTTATTTTTAATTGTAACAGTATTTAGTAGTATAAAAGTATTTCCGTTGTCTGGTACCCGTAACACAAGTTCGTCGAGAGCCAATTTTTAAACCTGTCAAATCTTTTCTCGTAATATCTTCAAATTCGATCCGCAGCGTGGTTCCAGTGTCAGAGATATTGGTCTCGTGCACACTCAATTTGATGCGGGTATGAGTGAGACACCATACGAGAAGAGACCCAAGCCCCAGTAAAACTCTACCGGTGGCGGTAGATGTTATTGCTTATAGTCCTAAGCTAATGATAAACTTAGTTTATAGTGACACCCAAATTAATGCCCATAATACACATCTCTTACAGTAGACATACACCATACTGCCTGTCGTTCGATCGGCAAGGAGCTGCAGGCTTGATCCAATCTGCAGCTCGTCTATGCACACCACAATCGTATAACCGCCATGCCAATTTACGCCCATACACGCTGAGTTCTAACTGATGCAGCAGCATCATGCCAATTGGAAGATAGCAAAGAATATATATTACTAACGTAAAGAACCGTCATTCGATAGACTTACACGATTGACAGCTCGCCGCTATGTGTGCGTGGCTAGACAAATGCCGGGGGTGCGCGCGACGAGCCGGGCGTGAGTTTTTTTCAGTCAGGACTTCCGTTCACGGGGCTGGCCGCTGGTCGTTTCGTGCTTTGACATAATTGACAATATAATTTCATAATATTTATGATAGGTTTGGGCGCGACGTTTAAAATTATTTCGGTGCCAGCCTAATAGGCTCAAGTCAACATGGCTGACATCCGCCGGTGCTCGAGCTGTCAATTGTAGAGAGTGTCGCCCCAGTGACGATAGGCAGTATGGTGTATGGCTACCATTAGTGGTCACTAGTCTCAAATCCTCAATCACTACTAAGACCACCCCACGCTTACTGGAGAGAGTCACCAAGGTTGACCTGAGTCTGGCGTCGCGCCAGGAGTCTTACGTTTTTATTGAGACACACAATCAATTGTCATCGCCTTGACTGCAGCCATGGAGTGGACATAGTATGAAGTTCTCACTTCTAAAATTAGAAAAAAACTAGTCATCGGTATTTGACGATGGGCAAAAATGTATGAAAACTGGGACCAATCTCCGATAGCAATAAGATAATATTATATTGCCGTTGGACAGGTCTTTTCAATGTGAGCAAACCATTGACAATGAGAATGAAAAAGTATTTCTGAAGACAGACACGATTTTTTTAGTATAGATCCTACTTACTATTATAAATGTAAAAGGTTGTGAGAATGGATGGATGGATGTTTAATAATCTTTGACGCAAAAACTACTGAACGGATTTCGATGAAATTTGGTATGTTAGTAGTTTAGGCTCTGGATTAAAGAGGTTACGTTTTATTCCCGAAAATGCACAGTACTCCCGTGAGGTGCCCGATACTATATTTACGCGGGCGGAGCCGCGGGATAAAACTAGTATTAGACATGTTTCACTTTTATACTTATGTACAGCTATCAGATATAAAGGTTGAAATAATATATTTTAGAAAGAAACATTAAAAATCACAATAATTATATTATGTATTAGGTTGGAATAACGTTAGGTTAGGTTAGGTTAGCCTAACCAATGGTCAATAGTATGACGATCCTAATATCACGATATTGCGATAAAGCTGCCTAATCTTATACTTTAAACGAGCTAATCTTGTATAAATATAATCATAATCTCGGAAACAGCTGCAAGTATTTTCATGAAATTTAGTATGCTGGTAGTTTTGTTGCGGAAAAATCGATCTAGCTAGATCTTATCCCTAGGAAACTGCTCATTTCTAAGTTATATAATAATATGTTTTTTATTTCCTCTCGCAACAATATAATATGAATAATTTCGACTCTAATATATTAGTCTAACGGTTAATTTTTGCGTTTTTCGGAAATTCGGTATGTGGTTCTCTAGTTAACTCTTATTTAACTCTAGTAAAATATTTGTTTGATTCTCTTTAATTTTTTTAAAGCTACTAGAGCTCCGAGCTAAGCTCGCTTGCCCAGGCACTGCCCATTACACCATCAACATTATCCACAGTGTAATACGCCTTATTGACATCAAAGCGAACATTGCAACAGGAGCTCTCTAGCTGAATGGAGGCTGATGATGATGAGTCAGTAGCGCGTGGTACAAACACAGCGGACAAACAATACCCCTCGCCTTGACCTTGTGCCGGAGCGCCCCACGTCCGCCGACCGCCGCACACGGCACACGTCACAAGCTGACGGCTACAACGTGGATTTTTAACGAATGATTGTAATAAAAATAAAGTTTTTAAGTAACTCCTGAATTGTCAAGCAGCGAGCTAATGATGATGAATAGGCGAGATGACTACATCTAAAATATTTCGTTTCATTAATATACTCAGAAATATTGAGTCATTAAATAAATAAATCTTTATTTCAGACTAGTTTTGCCCGTAGCTTTGTTAGTAACAATTAGCAGAAACGTATGTTAGTAAACGTATTTAAATTACGCATTACTAAACACACCGGCATATTTAGCGGAACACAAAAATTATGGTTTTATTTTAAAATATAGCTAGCCTATTATAGCTTGAAACGATCTCGATCATGTCAGATTTCACAGACATTTGTGACATGACAGACAGACGTGACAGACATGAATTTAGTGTCTACCTTTTTATTTTCTTATATCGTGTATATTATTCTGTTTACATAGCTAGGCTATTCAAAGAAAAATAACTCTTTATTTCCAAATGAAACTTAATTTTAAGCTATTCTCGGAAAGTCGACGTAACAAGCTGCCACTGGTTCAACACCAACCCGCCGAGAAAAACGGGCGAAACAAACTCGGGAAAATATTAGGTATAATATTCACCCTTAAATTCCGAAGGGCCACAATTATGCGTAGGTACTTGTGCCAGATCCGCTTTATGGTTTTGATTGAATGAAAATTTAGGTAATTGTAGCTTTAGGGACGATTCACGCCGAAATGGCAGCGGAGCGGCCAGGAGCATAGCTGTCATATAATTTTAAATTTTATCTTCATTACTATAAAACACAGTTTCGCTTGAGTCAGCCGCCGCCGCTTAAGATATACAGTTTGTTAACGATCATCCAAAAACTAAATTATTGGAACGAAGTTCCTTATGGCGCGTTGCGAATTGTATTAGGGCTTGACGGATTATTAGGTACGACACTTTTTGCCACTCGAAATCACAATGTAATAACGACTATTAAGAATGATACAAAAAACGACCTTATCACCTTGACAATAATGTAGAATTTTGCAATTACACATTGTGACTGTTACATATTGTGACTAGCTAGCCGGGCCTTAGGTAGGCGAGCGGTGGGACGAAAGAGCGCTTGATGTTATTACTCAGTACGGAGCCGGACTTCGCGGCGGCAACACTGCGAGCAGCAAGCAACCCGCCCCCTCACCCCTGTCCCTACCTAAGGCGCGGCCAACTAGTTCCGCGCGCACTATATATACTTGGTTCAACTATTTGTTTTGTATAATATAATATATTATATCTATACAGATAAACAAAATTGAAGTGTCTGTTTGTAATTTCAAATTAACAGCTTTTATTTTCACTTAATGCATTTAAAAGTATGATCGGTAATTACAATAAAATATAAATTGTTAACATTTTTCCGTCCGTCTGTTAGTCTGTATATATTCTTCAATTCTTCATTATCAACTATATATTTATATTACAACATATATATTATAACTTCGTTCCATCCGGGTGTCTTGTGTGTTGGTGCCTTGACACCTCTAAGTTTTTTCATTATGACCCAACTTAAACTTGAATTATTTAATTTGTAATTGTACGAGCAATGAGTATATTATGTTTGTATAATACTATTTGATTTCCAAGTGCAAGCCACCACGCTATCAGTTTGTGTCCTACACCTCATGCGGATGAGTTCGTAGAAGTCTCCTTAAGCGTCAGTTCACACCGACACACGTACTATATATACATACTGTATACTGTATATATAGTACATCATAATCAGCTAGGAACATGTTAATGACTTCATAATATTAATTAATCGATTTTATCTAAGCAAGTGCATTCTGCGATTGTTTATTAATTAAAATAAATGCTCATAATAATATCATTATGTTATGTAGTTAATCATAACCCAGTATAATACGAGCTACATACTAAACTGGTATGCAATTATGAAATATCTTATGGAATACTAATATATCTACAGTTATGATACATGTATCTTATTTTTTGTTAATATTCAATTGCATCAGAACGACCGCTACATTCTAAGGGCCTTTTTCACATCACAATCGCCTAATAAGTGACGAATAGCTTATCCGGAAGTTTTGTCGCCGCTTACTTTATACTGAGCGACAGTGACAATACTTCCGGATAAGCTATTCGACACTTGTAAGGCGATTGTGAAACGACCTAAGTATAAAAGCGAAAGAAACCTTGACCAACGCCGTCTCCCGATTCGGAATTTAGTGACGATAAAAGCTACGCTTGTCAAACAATACGATATAACCATAGTATAAACACACAACTCTGGTAGCTAGTAGCTGTTTACGGCCGGTTTTAATAACCTATCTACAAATTACTATTTCTTGGAAACGTCTCCTTTGATGTCAGCGACCACCTCGTTGTCAGCGATCTCGCTGTCACAGACAAAGATTCCATATCTGAGTTAGTTTATTGAATCGCAAAAAACCGGCAAATGATACCAGAGTGACGTTCCTAACAAATAGTTATTGGTAGATAGGTTATTGAAACCGACCGTTAGTCAACAAAGATAAGTCATAAAACCAAAGCAGAACGCTTTTCAGTCACATATGTTACGATCGGAGTATTATCGGATGATGTCATTTTTAAATCGACACCGGTATCAGATCGCCTTACTATCGGCACTTAACTCCAAGGACGGTGCAGCTATATTTAGGACGGCTAAACGCGGCGTTAAATTATCCTGATCACTTTAAAGACAAGACAAACTTAGTAGCTAGAGTTGAGCCTGCGCTAATGACATTCTTGTGGTCCTTTAAGGAGATCTTTTAGCGCCGTTGAGGGTAGGCCCAGGATAGTCCCGACAGTTCGATGGTCCCTGCTAATAGAGACGGGGCTGAGATCCCTTTAGGGTCTGGAAACACACTACCTGAGGCTGGGACTATATTTCGTAAAATCCAGAGGGCCGAAGAAAATTCCTAGCATTGAAAATATAACTTTTTAACAATAGAGTTGAAAATCGAACACAAGAGTGTCGAGTCAAAATGTCAATGTCAAATGTGACAGTTGTCAAATCGTGTGATCGATTTTCAGCTCTATTGTATTAGTTCAGAGTTCTATTTTCAATGCTCAGAATTTTTCCCGGCCTACCGTATTCCGGACAATATAGTCCAGCCTTAATGTTCTTCACGGGCTGAGATTCACCAACAGCAAGCCCGACGTAGTATTGTTACAGCTAATAATCTTTGTTTGTTTCGCAAATCGAAACTAAGGACCTCTATTCCAGAAACTTTTGAATGCACCGAGACTAGGAATTGACATTTAAATAAATAACTTTTGACAATGATTAACATAAGTAATATTTGTTGCAGGCAACCAGAGACGCGGGAATAGCAATCTGCAATGGCTGCAACGCCCAAATCCAAGGCAGAGTAAGTTAACTTAGGATACAAGTTTGCAATTTCAAGGACAAGAAGATTCGATTATTTATAAACGAATCCCTCATATAAACTTTAGCTGCAGAGTTATGACAAGTTCTGAAATGTTTTAAAGTTTAGGGCAAAGAAAAATGAAAGATTGTGCTGAGGTTACCTTGGGTTCTGTAATAAAAGTTGATGGGAAGCTGGAGGCACATTTATTGCTTGTGTTAACCACGGTGACCCATCTGTTGGTTGTATTTGCTGCTGATCCGCCTACTCCCTACCACCTCGAAACAACTGATAAAATCATCTATTATCCCTTCCAGATCGTGACAGCGCTGAACAAGAAGTGGCACCCGGAGCACTTCACGTGCAAGAGCTGCCGGAAACCCATCGATGGCGCCAAGTTCCACCAACACGACGGCTTCGTGCACTGCGTGCCGTGCTATGCGCAGTACTACAGCCCAAGGTGCCATGGCTGCGGGGACCCTATCACTGATGTGAGTGACATTAGTCATTACTGATACATTATTTTTATGAAATGGACCAGGAACCGCGCAGACGGATCGCCTAATTGTAAGCGATTAGCGCCGCCCATGGACACTCGCAACACCAGAGGAGTAACAGTTCTAACTCCTCTAGTGTTGCGCGCAAGTGCTTCCTGGTCCTTGAAATCCCCAACCGTGAGGCCGTGGTATTTAACCGGTCGAACCGGCCCATTCGTGCCGAAGCATAGCTCTCGCACGTTTTTATACTTCTTCAATTGTCAGTCCCAGGCGCGAGTTATACACCTTTTTAGACAGAAAGTTTTCTCTAGCGGTTGCCAGTGACATACACTTTAATAAACTCCCGAAAAAGGATCCATTCCATCGGCGACTAAGATACACATCGTCTTGCCACATGGCTTCAACCTCCAAGGTTCCCCTAGGATATGCCTATGTCACTTTGATATACATACTTCCAAAAAGACGCGACTAATAGTAATAGAGTTTCAAAGTCGAATTAAGAAAAATATGTTTTCATATAAAAAAATGTAATAAGATCTAATTTTACTTACGAGGGCGGGTCAATAAGTCCGTGACTTTTGGAATAAAACACAGATTTTTTGATAAATAAATCATTTTATTTTTCAACGTAGTCCCCCTTGAGCTCTATACACTTTGTCCAACGCTTCTCCATTTTTTTTATCCCTTCCAAAAAATATGATTTGTCGAGGTCCTCAAAATAGGCCTTTGTTTGCGAGATGACTTCATCATTGGAGTCAAATCTTTTTCCACCGAGCCATTTTTTCAGGTTTGGGAACAAGAAGTAGTCACTCGGAGCCAAATCTGGAGAATAGGGTAGATGTGGGAGCAATTCATAGCCCAATTCATGGATTTTTGCCATGGCAACTGCACATGTGTGCACCCTTGCATTGTCTTGGTGAAAAAGAACTTTTTTCTTGGCCAAATGAGGTCGGTTTTTTTTCAAATCCTCATTGAAGCGGTCCAATAAGTTGGCATAATATTCCCCATTAATTGTTCTTCCCTTTTGAAGATAGTCAATGTGGATTATCCCACGTGCATCCCAAAAAACAGTCGCCATAACTTTATTGGCTGACAAACCCACCTTGGCCTTCTTTGGCGCCGATTCACCCTTAGAAACCCACTGTTTTGACTGTTGTTTGGTCTCTGGTGTGTTGTGATGGATCCATGTTTCGTCCACGGTTAAAAAACTCCTCCATATTGTGATTAAACAACGCCAAACCTTCCTGTGAAGTTGTTACACGATTGCGTTTGTGGTCGACTTGCGGAAAGCTTTCTCATGCCCAAGTGATCATTCAAAATTGAAACAACTGAGCCATGCGAGATGCCTATGGCTTCCACAATCTCTTGCACTTTCAATCTTCGGTCGGCCAACACCATATCGTGAATTTTTTCGATTGTTTCGGGAGTAGAGACCTCAACTGGGCGTCCAGGACGTTCGGCATCTTCAGTGCTTGTACGGCAACAACGAAATTCAGTAAACCACTTTTTTACCATTGAAATCGATGGTGCAGAATCTCCATAGTATTTATCAAGCTTAGCCTTGGTCTCGGTAATGGTTTTTTTTTTCGCAAAAAATAATGCTTAATAAGCACACGAAACCATTGTTTCCTTAAGTTACTGGATAGTCTGATAAAGATAGCTGTAAAACACAAACTAACTGACGCAGCAAGTTCAAATTTTGATAGGAGTCAACTGATAGATACCTGTTGACAGGAGTAGTGTTGCTTTTTCAGTAAGGAGGTTAGAAATTCAAAAAGTCACGGACTTATTGACCCGCCCTAGTACTTATGACAAAGTTCATCAGACGATATTTTATTTTTTGAGCATTATTCTATAATTTGAGACATACATTAAACGCACACATATATTAAACAATATGAATCCATCACAGACAAGTCAATCCGGTTCCAACGGAAGTGGGGTCAGTAAAAAAGCTGATCATCTGCACTTTTAAATACTAGAATTTAAAAAAAAAAACATACGGAAATGACTAATACTGAGTCGGCTGTCGGGGAAAATGATACGAAAATATATGACGCAACCTCACCTAATATAGAACGGTTTTGTGATAATACCGACGCCTACAAACACCGTGAAATTATAATGAGGTAATTGTGATGACTTTAGGGACATTTGGAAGTAGGCGAGCGTAAGCTACTCTCAAATCCTCTTCCCATTTAGGAGTTTTCTTAGGGATGCTGTGTTCAAAGATAATGGCGAGAATAATATTGATAAAACTAGGGTTACTTTATTGCAAATAGCCACTGCCTAGCATAGCGATGTGATTACGAATATAAACATGACAATATGGATCATCTCTCCAGCACTTTAATTTTGCAAGCAATTGGAAATATGCATAGAACGGAAAATTAACTTAAAACATATTATGATACTAAGCTGAAAAAATTAGCAAGATATGCCCATATCTTGCTAATTTTTTCAGCTTAGTATTTTATTTAGTATCAGTATTAGTATTTTTCAGCTTAGTAGTATTAGTCAAAGTTTTTAAACTATCTCTTTCTAGCAAAACGAAACTTACGTACGAACTTTCTATGCACGTCGTACAATGTGACGTCACGAGTTACACATCGTATCTCTCGGTCTTATTGACTACTCTAAACGTTCGTATCTTTCTTACTTTCAATGATATCCAGAAACTGATTGTACCACACGTTTTATCAAACAGGATACTAGACATATTCAAAAAATACGTGCATATTCCATATGCAGCTGTTATGTCTGTAAAATCACAATACTGAGACATAGTGGAAACTTTCAATGATACTTATCATTGAAAGTTGAATTGAAAAAAAATGATACTTATCCTCTTTAAAACGGTAGAGCAGATAGATTCATTTTCTACTCTGGGTCCACATAAAATGCTATTTAAAATACCAACACCGAATGCCAGGCCACAATAATGTCGAGAATCTAGTTCACTAGTAAACAGACGAAGCAATTAATCGAGCGAACTAATCGACAATAAAAACCATATCGAATACATTAACGCCCGATACGGCGAGACGGAATAAACAAACGCTTAGTAATATAAGGGTTGTCAGTTGCTTGGTTCCAACAAGAAGGAAACGAAGGAATGACAGAAAAGGACAGAAGGAATGACAGAAGAATGAGGTACAACTTGCAACAAAGATTAAAGCGCGGACTGGGGAATAAGAGAAAGTTGACTTATATAGAAATAGGTACAAAACCAGAAGGTCGATTCTGTTAATTAAATACAGTTACAATTATGTTATTCTTACAAACGTCAAACCAACCTCAAACGCGTTTTGATTGGACCAAACTCCAAAAATTAGCAAAGTGTAAGTTAATTACGAGAAATCGGGTTCAGGGACCAATTTATACATAAATAATATTAACATTTACATTAATAATCGAAAGTAAAAAACTATAACCCGACTACGCAAATTGTATAAGCCTATATCATTTGCCCCATTATTATGATCAAATTGACACCTCATTCGGTAAAATCAGATCATTAGTTTAGGCAATACGAAGGAACAAATATACATGATATACTGCCATAATCATTGTCCTTCCTTTTGGCTTCGCCGTTGTTGGGTAAAAAGAAAATTCGCACCATGATAGCTGAGCCTTCACTATCTAGTATCTACTGGCAGGTGTCCGATAGCTTATTTGCATGTTTTGTCTCTGTCGCTCGACATAAAGTAAGCAGCGACAAAACATCCGAATAAGCCATTCGACACTTATAAAAAGAAATGAAACAGGCTCTTATTCTACCATTTTTAGCGTCAGTTCAAAACGAGACGATACGCGACGAGGGTCGCGGCGCTGCATTTTTAAGATAGCGACTCAAAATTGAACTTTATTCACTACACAAGAAGACTCACGTTTAATAACAAGAGTTCCATGTTCGGAAAAAGTGTTATGTTATATTTAGGGATTCTGCGTCCTCGTTAATCATTATTTTAAAGCTATTATCATTGAAATTTCGTGTCATTGTAGACCCTAGTGGGACGATTTAGCATTCATTTTATTTGGCCTATATTTGGTGTTAACAGTGATGACTGCTGATGCCAAATGTTAAAATATGGCCCGCCCTTATAAGGGCACAATGTTTTAAGTCCACGTTTTTTGACACGTGGCCCATGAATCTTAGGGTTTAGAGGCTACATTCCACCCTATCAGGCAGTAAGGGTACTTCTATATTAGTTCCCAAATTTTTTTGGACGTAAGTTACACTTGTAAATCCTCTTGTTTTGCGAGTGTGCATTGGCGGCGGTAATTGCTTACCATCAGGCGATCGGTCTGCTCGTTTGGTGGTCGATTTCATTAAAAAAAATGACGTTAACATATAATGTAAATATTATGACTGTTTATACTAGCGGCCCGTTTCAATAACCTATCTATCTATAACTAGGTATTTGTTAAAAATGTCGCCATTCAATCATTTGACGGTTTTTTGCGATACTAGTTTGACGTTTCTAACAAATAGTTACTGGTAGATAGGTTATTGAAACGGGCCATTAATGAATGTATTTTTATGTATCTATCGATATTAGTCTTGACATACAAACTAACATACTGACAATATGTCATACAAATATCGTAGTCTAAACAATTTGATTCACCATTCGCCTGACGCCTGTGGCCTGTGATTCATCCGTATTATCTTAAACTTTGTTTATGTAAGATATACTGTGGCTTATATTACTTGTATTCCAACTTCGGTATTATTTAGACATTGCATTATAACAACCTTTCCTTCTACTTATAAGTTTAAGGTCAGAAAGTCGATATGATTTTGTGGCAAGTATTGTAATCTTCGTTTAAGGATTCTTATCAGGATCCCATCTTCCTAAATGCTATTTCACTTGACTGAGGGTCTGTTTCATAATTTACTGATAAGTGTCAGATAGCTTATTTGCATGTTTCGTTTCTGTCGCTCGATTTATTCGGCTTATTCGGAAGTTTTGAAGCTGTACTTTATGTCGCAGCAACAAAACTTCCGAATAAGCTATCCGAAACTCATTATATGCCCGTTTCAATATAAACGCTTAAAACCGTCAGATGATTGAATGACGACGTTTTTAAGAAATAGTTATAGATAGATAGGTTATTGAAAGGGGTCGTAAAAGATTGTGAAACAGTCCCTTAATTTAATTACTGAATTATATAGGGCCAGCGCAGACAGAGAGGAGCGCAGCGGAGAGGATTTTATTAACGCACTTGAAAATCAACTTTAAAATTAATAAAATAAAGTGCATACATGCTTAAACCTGACAAAAAATACTTGCGCGTCCTCGATGATACGCCCGATATAAAATAGAGAATGCCCGAGACCGCGCGAGGATTATTCTTTTCTGTCTGCGCTAACCCTTAGCAGGTCTGAATTTAGTGAGTTGAAATACGCGCTTATGTCACACGAAAATACTGGCACACCTACAGGGACAACATATAATATTTGTTGTATTACCTAGTTTGACAGAATGCGTATAAATCTGCAACACCAGAGGCATCATAGGCGCTATACGTTTCATCGTCTGATAAAGTGCTTATTTAAAATCTAATGTCAACTGTGTATTATTAATATTATTATTTACAATACTTTTATTTTCATTGGACAGGGAATATTTTAGTCAAAATAAATGTTTTATCCTCGTTTTGAATTGTCGTCATCAGTCACTAGTCACCGGGAATTATAGTCGAGTTCACGAGACAGAATAAAAAATGTAAACAAACATTTAGGAGGTTGCAACCATTGGATCAGATTGAAAAAACAGATTGGTCACTTCGTCGACTATAACAAATCTGTCGAATTGTAATTAAAAATGGCGCCTTACGGATGACTGACCACTCATGTGTCAGGACTCAGGCGCAAGATTATAACCCGACCAAGAGAATTTGCATAATAGTTGCAAATAACGCTTCTGTTAACGCTTTGTTAACGCAATGTATTTATAAATATTTTCATTTTGACAGCATTTAGTTATTATTAGATTCGTTTTATATCGATTTTCAGCTCTATTGTATTAGTCCAGAGTTCTATTTTCAATGCTCAGAATTTTCCCCGGCCTACCGTATTCCGGACAATATAGTCCCAGCCTAAGTTGTAACATGACGGAATTTCTCGAATACGCAAATTAAGACAATTCCATCCACGTGATACAACCTGCGCTTTCGTTGTGAGCTGTGACACCATGTATGGTGCGCGACCACACACATCCTACGTTACTGACTCACGCGTACACGTCTGGCGGCGAAGGTTGGAAGGTTTTATCGACTTATCGAATATGCTAATTGGTCAAATGATTATGATTGAAGTCCACAATTTGACGGCAAATAAAAGTGAAACAACGATATTATTTACAGATTCTTGGAAAGTAAGAAATGTTAGTTCTCTTCGCGTGATAAGAAGACAGTGAGTTGTCAAAAAAAAAAAATCAAAATTGACCAATGACGCATAAGCCATGTTCACATTAACCAATTAACGTAGGCCATTTTGACATATTATGAACGCATTATATTCGACATATTACTGCCTTCTTAACGTGAATAGACTATAGGGTTATGTTTAGGTGTATAATGTGTATTATTCCCTTTCGAAACAGGGCCTTTAGTCAAGATGCATTCGATAATTTCGACGGCGAAGTTCGAAAACAAAATGTATGGGATTTGCCATAAGGCATCGCAAGCGACATGTCACTTAGTTTTAGACACATTTTTGATTTCGAACTTCGCCGTCGAAGTTATCGAACGCATTTTGACTAAACTAAATACTTGACCGGAATTCCTTTCCCAACAAGAACCTCAATTTTCGCAATTAACTAACACTTTCATTTTACTTTTATTGAATTATAAATGAATCGCCTTGATATCATTCACTGATTTTTGGAGTCTGGACCAATCAAAACGGGTTTGACGTTTATAAGAATACCATTTTGCAGTTTTAACATATCGAGACTGGATCGTAACTGTCTTAATGCAGGATTCAGTTAGCAGAATCGACCTTCAGATAATAATCAGATATCGTAAACAATAGCTACGAATTTAAATGTCAATTGTGTACTATCGACAAAGTTCCCGCTCGACCAGTTCCTAAACATTTTCCTTTGCACTAGGACGCCTCGAAATATTTAACACAAAGTGACCGCAATGACTGCAGACGTGTTTGTACTACGTATTTACACGTCGGTCGGGCGGCAACTTGCTCGATGGGACGTACCGTGCAATAAAGAAATACAATGGCACAATCATTTGGTCGAATGTAATGTTTTTGTTTACGTTCAGATTAAATTGGATATGAACAGAGTAACTTTATTTTGCCGATTTTTGCTATATGACGTTACGAATGATGTAAAGCGTCCATGGGCGACGGTGGGCGCTTTCTATGAGGCGGCCGTCTTCCCATTTTTCCTTTTTAAAATAAAATATATATATTGTCCTCTCTATTAATTAGTTGTTTATTTCCGATTGTGAACACTAGTATCGTGAACGACTTACTATTACGAGAGGTCGCCCTGTAGTCAAAATTATCCCATAATAAATCATATACAGGCTGTTTTTCCAGTCAATGTCAGTGCCCAAACTTTCAAGAGTGAATAATTGAATATACTCTTGAATATAAGCAACTTTTACTATGGGATTAAATTTTCTACTTGAAAAAAAAACAGCTGTTTCCTACAAAAGGGCTACGGCCCTTACGGCATTTTGTAGGAAACAGCTGATTTTTTTTTCAAGTAGAAAAGTTGATCGCATAGTAAAAGTTGCTTATATTCAAGAGTATATTTCACTCCTGAAAGTATGGATCCGTCTGGAGAAACACCTGTATATTATAAACTTTATAAGGGTTCCTTTGGATAGAAAAAATAAAATATGTAAATATTGGGACAGATTAAAAAAGTCTACATGTAACAAAATTGTAATGTTTGTACACGTGTGTACCATACACACGGTAGTGTGCGTTAATGATCTGAGATAGTGTGTGTTTTTGTTACTTTTATTAATTTGATGTATTTCCAAGCATTATTTTAAAAATATTAGCTTCCCACACACCTTTCTCCGCTTAATTTTTAACTGTGCCAAATTTCATAATCCTCCGTTCGCACGACTCTCGTAAAACTGTACTACTGAAAGTTTCTGCTTCACCTATCAATATAATAAAATGACTTTAAAGTATCTAGTCAATCGTATCGAGCTGTTAGCTCCAATGATGTCATTCACAATGGCTATTATAATATACTGTTTTCCGTTTGTATCAGTAGTCAGTACATAATTATAATTAGCTTTATGAGATGGAGCTGGAGCTCCATAATAATGAAAATAAGGAAAACCAATTTCTGAAAAATCAGTAACCTGTATGTAGGGGACTGTATAATTCCACAGGGTTTCAACCGCCGGCTCAGATTAGACTTGAAGATAGCAAGGTTAGGTACACGGATTTGGGCAGAGCCGGGGCGATAATAAAAACACTATTTGAGGAGAACGCTTTTCACTTTTTTCGCTTTGCTTACCTGGCTCATGGCAATGCCGTATAGAGAGCCCCGCCCGTACGCCTCTTTCGGGCTGATTTGCTATCTCGTTTTTACCTCTCTGTACGGCTATTTTTCATAATTTTCCCTACTTGTCATGAGCCAGGTAAAGCAAAACGCGTTGTGTGAAATTCTTTATTGTCATAACCATGTATATAAACCCTTATCTACTAGGTATCTTATTCTATAAAAAAGATATTTTACAATTTATGGTTCACCATACAAGAAATGTTCTACATTTTTACCATTATAACTACTTAACCCTTTATTATATAACCTAAATCGTTATTCTATACATTAGGTATTATGTTTATTCATATAAATCAAAAGAAGCTACGTTAAAATTTACTTTAGTTAAAAATATATAAGCAAAATAACCTGCACTTGATAAAACACCATTTAACACTATTTTTGTACACTGATGCCATATAAATCTATACATACCGTCACTAAGTATTCACTATTATAGTTTTATGTACTGTTTTAAATCACTCGTTTATCGTTCACATTTAAATTCACTTATGTATTACGTTACGAGGCCGCTGTCCTTAACACTGTATCCGTATTACACAAATCACAGTCGAAAGTAATTGGAACGACGAACGAAACAAAAACTGTTGGATTATATAGTGCAAAAATTAATATGACCAACAATGTTCCTTTGTTCTACCTGTGCAATCTATTGTATATTTGACTTAACTTTGACTAAACTTTAATATTGTATATTTACGTTACGGGATCTTATAAGACGGACGTATTGCTTCCAAGTGAACGAATATAAAATAAATATTTCAATATTTAATTAACAGCAGAAAAAAGTATTTTATTTTGACCCCATACCTAATATAAATACCAATTTACCTTAAGGTCTATAATAATAATAGGGATGTTACCTACTGTGGAATATCACATTTTTTTAAATTTGTTCATTAAAGATACATAAATCTAAAAGAAATAGGTATTTAGATTGACGCGATTAAAAATTATAAGAAAATAAAAAAATATTGCCCATCTCTTTCTCGCAAAACGATTTATTACGTCACAAGTTACTACCGCCATACATTTTATATGTCACAGGCCGATAGGTATATCGCTCTCTTTCATAATGTAAATTTAAATTGTTTGTATCTTGTTATTTTTTAAGATATACGAAAATGGGTTCTAGATTGTTTTATTTACATGTTGTCTAACATAGAATAGAATAAAAAATTTTTTTGGGCAACATGCCTATTTATTTATTCCCGGTTTCTAAAAATTTTTCATAATCTCTACATAAACTAAATTTATCTGGCGGAGTCCCAAATGATCCATCTAGTTGTCACTAGATGGATCATTTTCAAATTCGAGGATATCATATTTTGTTTTGCTATAATTTGGCAATGTAATGGTTATATGACAAATGTTTGTTAATTTGGCAGTGAAATGGAGATTTAAACAGTTTTAACTAATAAAAGTAACCATTGTAGAGTTTTTTAAATTCCTTTCTGTGTCAGTGACATCGTTAATTACGAGTTATGCAACTAACAAACGGATCTCATTGGTCGGTTTAGTTAAACTTAGTATATACCTATATATTGACACTTTTTTGTTCAGAAACAAGTTATCAAACCAAAATATAAGCGTGATTGCGTCTGGATTACAACGGCATAGGTCGCGTGTCTGCAAGAGGTGGGGTAAATACTGTAATATATTGTAACTCTTTTCAACTAATATACCGTGTGTATCATTATAAAAATATATGATTAACAATTTATTGATTATCTCTACTTCTTCATGGATCTGAATTTAAATTATTACGGGAAATGAAATTTGTATTCTAGTAGTATAATGGTTTGTGGTCGGGACTTTTTTTTTTAATTGGGCAAAAACTCCCAACGTCTTTTTGCGCTAATCTTTCCATTCAAAGACCTTCATCCACCTACAGAGACAGACGTACACAAATACCCCAAAATCTGCGACCTATTTAACGACATCGTAAAATCAACTGAAATATTATCACCTCACCTTGTATAATATTTTGGCACACCTGTTCCAAGTTCTAATATAAACCAACAAATTATAAGGCCGACGACCTCTTTCCAGAATAGTTTTTAAATATTAAAAAATATATTTCTATTAGGGCCCCCATCCTCCCAGCGTCCTAGGTATTTAACTTCATTGTATATATTACTAGCTGACCTCGCAAACGTTGTTTTGCCATTGTATTTTTAATGCCACATTATATTAAAATAAAAATAAAATAAAAATATCTAGGGGTGGATTACCCTTATCATTTAGGGGTTTGAAAAAATAGATTACGACCGATTCTTAGACCGCAAAAACAGCAAAAATTTTTGCATAAGTATCATTCAAGCCGTTTTGGAGGAATGTGTCCTCGAACATGACAGGAGAATTTTATATATTAGATAGAGGTATGAAAATATATTTCCAAATGAAACTGTTGAAGAAGAAAAAAAAAAGAAAAGAAAAAATGAAGCGTAATGGATATCATTGTTGCATAAAGTTATGTTGTTAACAAAATCGATTTTCGAATTCGTGTTCGCCGTCAAACACAAACGAGTATCTGAATTTTATATTGATTTATGGTCGATTCATTACTCACAATCCCTATTGAGTTTTGACATTCCGTTTAGCAGTGAAAAACATGAATGAAAATTTTATTTAACTAAAACTTTTAACTATTGTATTTAATATAATTAAAATAACAATAACGAGTTACGAGGGTTCCGTAATACTCAAGGAACCCTTATAGTTTCTACCCCATCTTTGGTTTAAAACTACTTTATTACAAATTTAACCATTTTTGAGTAATCGGTCTCCAAAGTGGTATAAGTTAAAGTATAATAATAATAATAATGAGGTAACGGCAATGCGAGGTAACGCTGGTACTTGGTAACGGTAACAGTACTTGGAAACGCATGAGTCATGTTTTTTCGTGCGTGCAGCCGGCTCCACCGATTTATAAGACGTTATCACGTCAAAAATTAATCCGCGATTTGTACGTGGCGTGAAACGGAAATGTTCAATCTGTTCAAATTAGCTTTAGCTTTCGAATAACTAAAGTGTAGTTGTCAAGGCTCAAGCTAAACACATTCAAATATTTTTAATAACACTTATGTGACATATCACATAGACTATGTGATACCTATATATTTCTATATATACATAGGACACCTTCTCGCTTAAACGTAGACTACAATAAACTAGAATATACCATGCTATTAAAATGATATTGCTGTTGAAAAAGGTGAAGATGACATTATTCTCGGCTATTACACTGATAATATAGATAATAATGATTACAATGACGACGACGATGATGATGATGATGAATATAATCGTGCTAATGTTAATGAAGATACATAACAGCCTCCGTGGTCTAGTGGTTAGAGCTTGGCTCTCGACTCGGAAGTCGTGGGTTCGATTCCCACATTGGAAGAACAAAAATGCTGTTTCCAAGTTTGGTTACGACGATGCAGGCTGATCACCTGATTGTCCGACAAGAGATGATCCATGCGTCGGATGGGCATGTAAAATGTCGGATCTGCGCCTAATCTCTCGCCAGTCGTGTCGGTTATCTGTCCCACTGGGTTATGCAAAGGAAGAGAGAGTGTTCTTGTGTACTGCGCACACACTTGGACACTATAAAATTACTCCTGCGTAATTGGCCTGGTTTGAATGAAACCGGCCACCGTCACCAGAATCGGTGTGGGGAGTTATGTATTATTATTAATGAATATGCTAACAATAATGATGGTGTTACAGCGCGTGATCCAAGCCCTGGGCGTGTCGTGGCACGCGCACCACTTCGTGTGCGGCGGCTGCAGGAAGGAGCTCGGAGGCGGTGGCTTCATGGAGCAGGTCAGTACATACAAAGTGCCATTCCTCACAGACGGACACGTAGGCAAAGAATATATATTATTACTAACGTAATGAACCGTCATTCGATAGACTTTCGATAGACTTCCAATGACGGTTCATACGCAGCTATGTGTGCGTCGCCTTCTTCATACTATCAAAGTATAGTACGTGTAGACTCGATCGTAGTGCATAAAATGACCGACAGATGTCAGACCGAGAGAAATCATGAATCGATTAAAGCCCCGACTAAACAGCATGGCTTTATTTTTCTCCAACTCCTTAAACATTAAACTAACAGTATATCAAAAGTTTTCGGGATAAAAAAACCACTTTTAATAAATTTGTATATTGACTTGACCCGCTTCTGACCAGCGGTCCTGTAGTGTCGTGTTGGGGTGCAATAGGAGAAGTATAAGACAAGGTTTCATCTTTCCTCAAGAACCTACTCTAAATTTCCTATTAGCTCTCCATTTATTGATACGCATGAAGAGTATCATAGACACCCTAATTTCCACACAGACCTGAGACCCCCTCGTAAGAACTTATGTATGGGCTCACGCTTTATTTATACCACCTGACGCAAAAAGAACGTATCCGTGTATCTGTCAGTCAGTTTGTAACATTAATATCCTTTAGGCCTAACGAAATACCCGATTTTTATGCGTCTTTTAATGTTTGAAAACTGATTTGATCGAGATGGTTCTTAGCTAAACGTTAGTTAATTTTGTGTTATGTTGCAGGCGGGACGGCCGTACTGCTCGGTGTGCTACGCGGAGCAGTTCGCGGCGCGCTGCGCGGGCTGCGGCCGGCCCATCGTTGACAAGGCCATCATTGCGCTGGACGCCAAGTGGCACCGCGAGTGCTTCACGTGCAAGGTGCGTGTGATACGGGAAGTCACGTGGCGGCTCCGTGGTTCAGTGATGTAGAGCTTGGCTCTCGGCTCCGGAGATCGCGGGTTCGATCCTCGCGTTGGACCAACAAAAAAATGTTGATTTCATGTCTGGTCATGACACTCAATGCAATCTGATTGTCTGATAAGAAAGATGACCCATGCATCGGATGAACGTGTAAAGAGTCGGTTCTGCGCCTGATCTCTCGCCAGTCGTGTCGGTCATCCATCCCACTGGGTTACGAGGGCAAAGGAAAAGAGAGTGCTCTTGTGTATTGCGCACACAATTGGGCACTATAAAAATAACTCCTACTTAGCTGGCCTGGTTTCAATGAAACCGGCCACCGTCGCTGAAAGCGGTGTGGGGAGCTATTATCCTTTAGGAGCTCACACAGACGAACAACACTGAGCCATCTTTATTTTGTAGTGTAACTTGTTGCTGAGACTATATTGTTCGGAATCTGGAAGGCCGGAGAAAATTCTGAGCATTGAAAATAGAACTCTGGACTAATATAGGTAGACAATAGAGTTGAAAACCGAACCAGCCTAAAACAATGTAATTTTACAATGAAATGTAAAGTGTAATGTGGCATTACACTGAAGCTTAATATGAGAATTGAGAAGTCCGTGCGCTGAGTGCCGTGATGTGTCAATTCTCTTTATGAACATTACATTTTATTTCCAGCAACTGGCAACTGCATTAAAGCATTAGTCGTGACTTGAGGTGAGACAGGGTATAAGGAAGGCTCTAACGCGCTAAGCCTAAAGCCTGTCTAATGCTAGGCTTGGTATTTACTGTAGGATCATATCATATTAAGGGCCTGTTTCACGATCGCCGTATAAACATCGACTAGCCTATAGCTTATCCTAAGGTCTGTTTCATAATCTAGCCTATAGATTATGAAACAGACCTTAAGCATATTGATATTTAATACCTAGACTGAACAATCATTTCATATTAAGCCTTTTGGGATTTAAACTACATATTGATTAAATATTTCAAAATTTAAATCACGTTCAACTGTAAAGTTTGTACAACATAAATTCTATATTATTATTATTATAAAAAAACACTATTTACTATTATAATAGTTTTTGATTGCGCATTTTTGTAATAAAAGGAACTAACTTTGCCTACATTGAGCAATAGTCTAGAATCTAGATTGAGTTTTTTAAAGCAAAATAAATCATTTGATATAGACTAGGAGGGCTTTACAATAACAGTAACAATTCCTAATATACTTATTAAAAAGCGCGTTAAAATAAAAGCGAAACTTCAGACCTCTAAAATTTATGATTACGGCTTAGCTCAAAACTAGCTTAGCCCTATCTAACCAAAATATTCGCTTTAGGCAAGACACGCTTAATAAATAATTAATTAAAAATATGATTAATATATTGGCCTCTTTTACAATCTTCTGGTAAATGTTGAATAGCTTAATCGCAAGTTTTACATTTTTTTTACTTTACAAGTTACAATGCAATAAAGAATATAAAAAATATACATATATTTATTATTCAGTTTGTACTTTGTAGAGAGCTCCGTCTATGTCAAACACTGCCGATGTGATCATGTGACATTTGTAAGAGAAAATTCTTTACAACATCACTACAAAACCAACATTAGCAATCACTTTTTAAACATCGATGTGCATTCTATTCGGCGGGTAAGTACTGTAAACGATCTTGACACTTACCAGCAGATTGCGAAAAAGGCCCCAAATTATAGTTTTCAGTGTTATAGCTCGTTAGATAAGAGTTGGCGCCTACAACATGTATACATGTTACGTTGTGAACTGTCTATGAATAATCACAACGTGCCACGTCACACGCGGCACGTCACAACGTAACTTTTATACATGTCATAGGCGCCAACTCTTCTCTAACGGCCTATGTGTGTAACTAATAGATAATTTCTGTTTGCAGCTCTGCAGAAACCCAGTAACAGACCCAACATTCTCCGTCATGGACAACAAGCCCGTCTGCGGCAAATGCGCCTAACTTCACACCGCTCACAACCAACTTCGCACAAAACATTTATTTATTTATATAAGACTATTGTTTAAGTCGTAAGAGTGAGAATTCCTTGACTACAACAAATCTAAGCGTTCAACTCTATTCGCAAAGTTGTCAATTACTATCATTGTGGTCGGGTATTCAAAAATATTTTTATATGAGGGTATATTTTAAAGTCGACGGAGTCGAAATATTTTTCGTCCTTTTGAAATTACTGTTTTGACTAAAGATAAAATATTTTTAGCCATTTTTTAATTTTTTGACTAAATCCTTGAGATGTAGGTATGTATATATACATACATATGTATATATAAATAATTTGTGGTAAAAACTTTCACAGGATAAATTTAACACAGTCATTCCTGACTGTTTACTATTGCAAATAACTATCGCCAGCTAGTGGCCAAATTGGTAGCATATTATATTTCACTCGATGTCGACAAAGAGAGAGATTTTTTAATATTAATCGTTATTTAATACAAAGTCATGTTACGTTAAGTTAGGCGATCGCTTTACAACGCTTGGCTTCGATACTTGTTATATAAGCTATATTTAAATGCTTCTGCGATATTTTTCTAAATAAAACAGTTTGTTGATATTTGTTTCTTTTATTACCGCCGAAAAACACCGAATAGTTTCGATGTAGTCATCATCCCTGTTCTCTTTGATTTTTGAATTGAATACGTAGTTGATTGAATTCAAATAAAATCCTTTCTTAACTTGGGGTCAATTCACAATGCAACGATACGTGATGCGACGCTGCATTTTAAAGATATCAAGTCAAGATTTAACTTTATTCACTACACAAAAAGATACACGTTTCATTGCAAGAGCGGTGTCTTCGACATTGACATTCGAACTCTGACACAATGAACGTAAATCTTCTTGTGAATAAAGTTCTATTTTGAATAGCTTTCTTAAAAATGCCACCCCGCATATCGCCTGACCCTAAGGTCTACGTCATAATAACGTTCTAATTTTAGCGCAATCGGTTCAGTAGTGTAAGCACATATTATTACAGACATTTTAATGATCTGTGTTATAAGTCACGTTACGAATTCTTAATTAAAATATACTCCTTACCTTATCTCTGTGGTCTATGTCTTCTGTTGATACGTGTCTCTTGTCCTCTAGTTCATTATCATTTTCGTTCCTCACAACAGAAGTAGCGCTTGTTTTTTTCTTAATTGTGTTTTTAGTTTTTGGTGTTGTTATGTTCAGCGGAGGGACATTTTCGCTTCGCGCCGACAGGCGTGGAGTGGCCAGTTGGCTGAGTGAATTCTGGTGTCAGAAAAAAAAAGGATTTTGTTATACAGAATGCTCGGTTAACAAAAATAAATATTCAAGAAGCGTAATCAGTGTTCGATTCTCGTTCCAAAAATATATGTAACTTGTGACCTTAAATGTTGACCAGATTATCCTATAAAATACCTTCTTCTTTTACCTACCCGCGCTCGCCCCGTCGCGTCAGTACGGTTAGCACTTTCGTTGCCGATAAAAAAATGTAGTTCATAATTGTTTACAATAATATCCTAGCGATGCTCGTTTTGCGCACCGTGCCAGAGCGCCGAAGTGACGTCATCGACGCCAGGTCCACAGATATTGTAACCGGGTCGTACAACACGACACGCGCGTGACCTTGAAGCCGACGCGTTGTACGGCGGTGTGATGGTGTCCAGGCGAAGTGCGAGTTGTCAGGATATATTAATCATGTTATTTTTGTGTAAATCACGACCAATTTTGGTTGTGCGTTATATATAAATATTTCATTCGGATAACCAAGCACCCCGTATAGGTTTGCCGCTTATGTACGCTTTTTACGAAGCAATGGTTTTTAGGGTTCCGTAGTACTCACACAGGACGCTCTGTCCGTCCGTCTGTCTGTTCGTTCCCATTTTTAGCTTCTGTAATTATGAATATAAATAGTTGAATGGTGTAGTTATTAAAGTGAAACTTTTATTACATCGTCTCAAACTTTTTCGTCTGTGTGTTGCATGTCGCGTAACGGTCGGCCGCGGAGTAGGGATAAAGTGAAAGGCGCTCGTCAGAGCAGCCGAGGCCAATATGGCGGCGCCTATAGTTCGCATCAGCTGAGTGTAGTGTAGTGAGTGTAGTGTAGCCGTGTAGTGTATAGACTAGTACTCATTTGTGCCAGTGCTCCACGCAATTTTGTTATTAAGTTTCACTTTTACGTGGTTTCATAAAACCACACAATCCTTTTTTTATTGTTTATAGATTTTGGTTTTAAATAATAATAATTTTTTATATCATAGGGGTGGCTCTCCATACATGTGAAGAGGGATGTACTCCATCGTGTGGGGTATCGTCGAATAGGTGTTTTAATTAAAGTACAGGTATCGTACGTGACTTTTTTACAAAGTCCATGCTGATAGATCACGCTAAATACTTTTAAGGAAAATTATTTCGAGCGAGACCGGACAATAACTTTTGCAGTAATGAAAAGAAAACCCATTGCGCGTTGATCAGTGCGGAACCCACTTTGGATACATCCAGAAAGTTTCTAACGGTTTACCGACTACGCTTTAGTTCTGTTAAAATGAACGACCTTTAGTGACCACGTGATACTAACAAGTTATCAATTTATTATAATTAGCGCTAGTTCCAAAGATTGTCACTAGATGTCGTTATTTCTATACTATGCATTTACGTTCGAGGCACACGCCTCGAAAAAGGGTTTTTGTGGTTTTATATTCGTCAATTTAAAATTTAAAAAAGTGCGCAATTCTTGATTCCCTACAAGTTCTTCATTCTCCTTCTATTTGTCTCTGAGTCCTTCTCCCATTTCTGGGGCGGACAACACAGATACGACTTCGGTGTCTTCCGACTTACGTCTTCGTGCGTAATGGTTCTACCATCTACCATTCTATCATTCTACCATCTGGGTTTCGTCCTCAATTGCCTCCATTTGCTCTCTCTTGGCGTTCCAGTCCACCTCATATCCTATGCCTTAGTCGCGCGAATTCCCGTAGCCTTCCGAAGTTCGCCGCCGAGGAATCGAGGTCGCAGTAATAGGCCGGACCCTCTCCGAAGACTTCGATCCTATCCAAAAGCTCCCTACGCGCCCCCCCGTACAGAGGGCACTCCCAGATAGCGGGATGTACGTCTTCTACCGCGGCTTCGCCACAGTAGCATGACCCCATGTCGGAAAGATTCAATCTGTGGAGCCTCCCTCTGAAGCAGCCGTGACCGGTAAGCAGCTGCGATGTTTCATAGTCAAGAGTCTATCCAAGTTGCCTTGGAACGCCTTCACGTCCGGGAAGAACCGATGAAGCTCCCTCACCTTTGTCGATGTGTCCCAACGCTCCTGCCATAGGGCATAAGCGGACTCAGTTACTCTGAGATTCGCACTCTGAAGCTCTTCTTTGGTAGTCGCGGTCTCGCGCATCACACCTAGTCTGGCAGCGCGTATTACCTCGAGGTCGGCCGACAGCACCCCTGCCAGAACTGCCAGGGCGTCAGTGCTCGCCGAGCGATACGCCTTGGTCAGAAGGATCAAGGCTGGTCTCCGGTCTCTTCCGCACAACGTGAAGGGTCGCCCGCTCATAGCACCCGATGGGCCCTGTACCTAACCCCCCATGAGCTAGCCGATACTCGCGTCATTTTGCCGAAGAAATTTTCCGCCCTTTCCCCTATAGATACCGCGTGCCGCTCGAAGAATAAACTTGAGTCGACTACCACTCCCAACTGGTCGACGCGACGCTCCCAATGGAGTTTGTCCCGAGTTTAATGACTGGGGGTCGCTGGAACTTCACCGTCATGGTTGATGATTTCGTCGGAGTAAATTCCAGCCTATTACGGACACCCCATTCAGCAACGAGCCGCAATGCAATTGAGGCTTTCGCTTCATGAGCCGCACGTGAGTCTCCCTCGACTAGGATCGTCACATCGTCGGCATAGGCCACGAATATCACTCCCCCAGGAAGGGGCAGTTGGAGCAAGTCGTCCATCAGAATGTTCCAGAGCGAGGGACCCAACACTGATCCCTGCGGACAGCCCATAGTGGCCGTCCACACAACCCTGCGTCCGACGAACATGCCGACCCTGCGTTCGGTGAAGTAGCCCGCAAACATCCGATAGATGTTTTGGCGGACAACCCCCCCTTTCCGCTTTCAGCATGATCATAGGCCACCATGCATTATCAAAGGCCCCAGATATGTCTAAGAAGAACGCCTGAACATATGTCGACGAGCTCCCACGAGCCGTTCCGAGAATCTTTCCCAGAGCGGATACCATCGACCGCCCTCGAATGAATCCATGCTGGCAGTCCGATAGACCACTCGTCATTTGCGTGGCGCAATATTACGCGTTTACGTATTTTAATACTCTAAAATCTTACCAAAGATCGGCAGCAGAGTGACGGGCCGGTAGGCTTTAGGATCGGAAAGAGGCTTGCCGTTACCTTTGGGCAAGACAATCAACCTTCCGTCCTTTCATACTTGCGGAAAAACGCCCTCTTGGACAAATCGCCTAAACACTTCAGAAAACTCTCGCGGCGCGGCTGCCCAAACGTGTTTTATTATGCAAGCGGTGACCTGCCGCTAGGACAGAGAAAATATCAAAAAAACCCTCATTCCGAGGTCCGCGGCGCCGCGCGTGGTCACCGCGTGACAGGAGTGCTCGCGCCGCTCGTCGCCCGCCGCCCACCGCCTTTGTATGCAGAAAATCCTGCCTCTCGCCGCGAAATTCGATGCAGAGGCCTAAGACATCATGATCAACTCAAAAACCAAACGATATACGAATAAAAGGAGTAACGCCCTTCTTTCTGCTTCGAATGTTGGTGCTATTTGAATACAAGTTTAAAAATAATCAACAGAGATACAGTGATAAATGAATACTCACTAGCTCGACGGCCTCCACTAGCGTTTGAGGCTCAGCGGGCGCGCGGCGACGCACTCTGTAATATTTAGAGGTGCAGTCAGAAAAACTTCATGAATACTTGAAAAATTAAGAAAAAAAAAACCCAAACTGTAGAAACATTGCTAGAAGACGAGGGAATATAATATATATATATATACTAGCTGTTTCCCGCGGCTCCATCCGCGTAAATATACTATCTGGTATACTGTACTTTTCCGGGAAAAAAGTAGCCTATGTTTTAATCCAAAGCCAACTACTACTACCATACCAAATTTAATCAAAATCCGTTCAGTAGTTTTTGTGTGAAAGAGTAACAACATCTATCCATTCTCACAAACATTCACATTTATAATATTAGTAGGATTAATCAACTCTTTGACGACCTCTGTGGCTCAATGGTTGAGTGTGTCAAGGAAGTCGCGGGTTCGAATCCCGCCTATGGAACAAAAAAAATTCTATGTTCCTATTATATTATATATTTAAAATTTTTATATTATAAATTGTACATAAATATCTTAAATATGTGTATAGTATAAAAAGTATTAAATATATTTCCGTTGTCTGGTACCACTGCACTCGTACTACAAGTTCTTGGAGAACTTACCACGGGACCAGATTGGCGTGGTGTGGAAAGATATATATTTAATGAGATTACCTAGGCTTGGCGACTGTCTTCTTTGGCGTGTCTTTGGAGTTGACGTCCCGATCTCCCGCGATAATGCGACATTTGGACATGCCGCTGTAATAATAAAGCAAAAGCCCTTAGAAGTTTGTAAGTATTTGTTTCTATTGTAGGATTAGTCGCATTTCAACAAGTATTTACAATATTGTGTAATTGATTGGAGGGAAGTACAACAACTTAGTATTGAGACAATGGCGGGATAAGATCGTAGATTAGAAGGTGACATCTACACGAAGCGGCAAAAATTTAAAACTGCCACAGATTAAATACCAACATCAAAATTACATCATGTTTGCGTTCCTATTCTTACACATATACATTGTCACAAATCTAATTTAAATCACCAAAGGGCCCTAGAGTCAAGAGAAGGTGATAACATAAAAACGATAACAATAAAATTTATGGGTTTGACACATTTCGTCACTAAATCACGTGATTACTCGTATACTATACTATATGCGTCCTAAGAAGATATGCGTGACAGATAATAAATGACAATCGTAGTGAAGTTACCTAACGAAAATTAATCGATTGTTTAAAATTTCGAATTAGTTCGAAAAGGAAATGAAATCGGAATTATCGACTTTAGATTTGTGAATGAAATTGCTAAGAAATGGGTAATTTGTAAATAAATAATAATAAAAGAATAAAAACTATTCATATCGTTTATTTTCTTATTCACTGCAGTCGGAACTCGAAGATTGCGAGCTCGTTTCGGAATCGGAAACAAAAACAATAACAAAAAACTCAACAAAAAACAATAACAAAAGTCTAAATCAACAAAAACTCCAAGCAGACGCAACGAAAACATAAATCGCATACCTACAAGGCAGATGCACTCGTACTGACATTTCCGAGTTGCAATACGTTCACAAGATGGCCGCTCCTATTCATCGATTTGATGTCGATTCAACAGTGTCAATCTCTATTGACAGAAATTCCGTTACATGCATCTGCCATTTTTATGACATATTTTCTTAATTTAATGTCATATTTATATTTCACAGTTATTATAAGATATCAGAGTTAATAATAAGAATAATAGCAGTTTACTTTATAATTAAAGAAATATTATTTTTTGTCAATGGAATATAATTTATTTCGTTAGATTTTTTTTTGTTTTCTTGTAAGAAGTTTGCGTAGCAAGGAATATAAGAACTGTCACCCATATCATCATACGACGCACGAAGTATAGTCATACATGTAACGGTATACCTGGCAGGTTTGCCTGTGCAGGTAAACCGGAGAGTGTATGTTGCACGACTGTGCAGGTTTCCTTACAGTATCAGCTCAAGCTAACAGGCAAACCTGTCAGGTAAGCCCTCCGTGTATGGCTAGCTTAGCTACGTTATTGTTTCAATAGTATTGTTCTTTGTCCAAGGACCATGAGTACAATCCTGTCTTGTTTAGTTAATCGACCTGGGTGCCTTGCAGGAACTGACAGCTGCGTAAACGCTCGTTATCGAAAGATATTTGTATGAAAATTATTACAGCGCCTATAGAATTGACATTCGATAGCGTTACGTTTACGCGTCAATTGCTTACTTATCTGTCAATTGTTCCTGCTAGGCCCTCTGACCATATTATGTACCTGAGAGAAGTACGCGCAGTGACGGCACGGCGCGGGCGCGGCGCATCTAGCGAGTACATGGACAGACGCTGGTCGACAGCTCCTAAAACCATCATCATCATTATTAACATCGTCAAAACTTTACTGCACAAAGAGACAAGTAACAATACAGTTTTACACAGTAAGGCGACACAAAATTCACAAAAGTTATTCATCATCATTATCGTCGTTATCAAGCACTAACGCTCTACTATTGGAGCTCCTACCTCATCCTGAGGCTGCTACCTCGTACACAGCGGAGCGCGTGCAGGCGGGCGCCATTAGTAGCGTACGTTTGCTTCTTTTGAACGCATATGCAGGATTTGTAAACAGTTCACCGTGTTGGTTTGACTATTTGTTTGATTTGACACACTTGTCAATTACTCTTTCACATTCCATACGATCTATTTGATCATTTTGTGCGCATGTGCAAATCGTGCACTTACGCACAAAAAAGCTAACAAACACGACTAATATCACCGCTTGACAGAAGTGCATTCCTGTCAAGCGGTGACTATGGTGCCCGCCTCACCCCGGCGCTGTGCTCGAGGCAGCCATACATACAACAAGTTCACGTACTTTACGCGCCTTTGAAGTATCTTAGTCTTTAAATACCTATTGAATGTATAGATAATACATACTGGGAAGAATGTTTTGAAGAAAATACTCTACATAATATAAAATACTTACGTGTGTTATTCTTAGTCAATGTTCCAATGAATCTTTTATTATTAGGTCTACTCGTCTTGCCAGCATACGAAGAACTGCGGCGCTGAAAATATTTTATACAATATTTACAAAAATGATTATAGCAATTTTAGGATATAAAAGTATATTATGTAGTTGACATAATTTTTCCATATTATTTCTTGAATTCCCTCTAAGGGACCAGTGCCCCTGTAGTGTAAATAGTTATTAATTAGCAGACGAATGGAGTGTCTCATTTACCGTGGTGAGGTTGTTCAGATATTCAGCAACTCTGGCGGCGTACGCGCTTAACGCCGCGTCTAGCTGCTCGCAAATAGCCGGTATGTTCTGTAAAGTAAAACAACTTTATTGTAGAGTATTTTTTTACACAAAACATTTATAGTATGTCTTGTGGCCGCCAGCCACAAATGTCGCATTCGCGGTGTTTGCCGAATACCTCTATTCAAATGTCGATGTGCATTCTTCCTGGCCGGGTATTGTACCTGGTACCCACCGCCTGGAATAGTGACGTGGAGACGCGTCACTCGCCACATGTTACCTGATCGATGGCGACGTTGACGCCGGCAGCCGCGTACAGGTGCGGCGCGACGCTGTCCCGCAGCACGGCGAGAAGACCGCCCGCCGCGTCGCACCACCCGCCCGCCTGCAGCAGCTTACCCAGATCCTGGAATAGAATGGTGAATTATTGACAGAATAATAATGTTACTCGCGCTCTTCCAGACGAACGGCACTCCGCCATCCGTAGCACAACTGCACAGCTGCAACGGAGTGCCGTTCACCTGTAGAGGCGCTAAGTGCGTACTTAGAACGCCCAGTAAGCCACTACACTACATATTGCGTACGTAAGAAATACTATATAGTAATGCGCATTAAAGACAATTTATATTTTGAAATAATCTTTTAAAGGTTCCGTACCCAAAGCGTAAAAACGGGACCCTTCTAGTGAGACTTCGCTGTCCTTCTGTCTATCCATCCATCTGTCATAAGGCTGTATCACCTTGATCGTGATAGCTAGACAGTTTAAATTTTCACAGAATATTTCTGTTGACTCTATAACAACAAATACTAAAAACTGAATAAAATAAATATTTAAGGGTGGCTCCCATACAACAAACGTAATGGTTTTGCTGTTTTGTACGGAACTCGTCGTCCGCGAGTCCGACTCGCACTTGGCAGGTTTTATTTGTAACTATACACTATTAACTATACCGTGATTAAGGCTAATATACCACCAATATTGCCACGCTATCGTGACAACGTAATATACTAAGGCGGGTCATTAAGTCCGTGACTTTTTGAATTTCTAACCTCCTTACTGAAAAAGCAACACTACTCCTGTCAACAGGCATCTGTCAGTTGACTCCTATCAAAATTTGAACTTGCTGCGTCAGTTAGTTTGTGTTTTACAGCTATCTTTATCAGACTATCCAGTAACTTAAGGAAACAATGGAAAAAAGTGAATTTCGTGTGCTTATTAAGCATTATTTTTTGCGAAAAAAACCATTACCGAGACCAAGGCTAAGCTTGATAAATACTATGGGGACTCTGCACCATCGATTTCAATGGTAAAAAAGTGGTTTACTGAATTTCGTTGTGGCCGTACAAGCACTGAAGATGCCGAACGTCCTGGACGCCCAGTTGAGGTCTCTACACCCGAAACAATCGAAAAAATTCACGATATGGTGTTGGCCGACCGAAGATTGAAAGTGCAAGAGATTGTGGCAGCCATAGGCATCTCGCATGGCTCAGTGGTTTCAATTTTGAATGATCACTTGGGCATGAGAAAGCTTTCCGCAAGTCGACCACAAACGCAATCGTGTAACAACTTCACAGGAAGGTTTGGCGTTGTTTAATCACAATATGGAGGAGTTTTTGCGCCGTTTTGTAACCGTGGACGAAACATGGATCCATCACAACACACCAGAGACCAAACAACAGTCAAAACAGTGGGTTTCTAAGGGTGAATCGGCGCCAAAGAAGGCCAAGGTGGGTTTGTCAGCCAATAAAGTTATGGCGACTGTTTTTTGGGATGCACGTGGGATAATCCACATTGACTATCTTCAAAAGGGAAGAACAATTAATGGGGAATATTATGCCAACTTATTGGACCGCTTCAATGAGGATTTGAAAAAAAACCGACCTCATTTGGCCAAGAAAAAAGTTCTTTTTCACCAAGACAATGCAAGGGTGCACACATGTGCAGTTGCCATGGCAAAAATCCATGAATTGGGCTATGAATTGCTCCCACATCCACCCTATTCTCCAGATTTGGCTCCGAGTGACTACTTCTTGTTCCCAAACCTGAAAAAATGGCTCGGTGGAAAAAGATTTGACTCCAATGATGAAGTCATCTCGCAAACAAAGGCCTATTTTGAGGACCTCGACAAATCATATTTTTTGGAAGGGATAAAAAAATTGGAGAAGCGTTGGACAAAGTGTATAGAGCTCAAGGGCGACTACGTTGAAAAATAAAATGATTTATTTATCAAAAAATCTGTGTTTTATTCCAAAAGTCACGGACTTATTGACCCGCCCTCGTACCTCATTAGATATAGCATAATTAAGTACTTCTTAGCGTGACCGATAGATGGCGCTGTGTCTCAAACATCAGAGTATACATGCCAGTATAGCGTGCAGGACGCTCTGCAGCAACGACACGAGCCGCACGGACAAAGCGCGCGCGAGCGTGTGCCTCGCCCCGCCCCCTGCGCGCGCGGCGGCCGCATGCCGTTGTATATCGCGGAACTGCGAACATAATATTACTGTACAATATTATAATATTATTCCAAAAGCAAGCGAGTATATGAACCA
The DNA here is from genome assembly GCA_963565745.1 of Phengaris arion. NCBI lineage: Eukaryota > Metazoa > Arthropoda > Insecta > Lepidoptera > Lycaenidae > Phengaris > Phengaris arion. Next base: position 1,610,456 of record OY751446.1, on the reverse strand, counting down.
TTCTACATACGCAACTGTTTTCTCTACACAGTTATCGTCATTCATAACATAATGCTATATAGGTGAGCGTCCGTTACATGGATTCATGCAAATAAATAAAAACCTAAATGATCTGTTGTGTGCCGTGCGTGCGTTGCGGCCGATGCGGCTCATTCGACGCTCAAATTTAATAACTATATTTTTTATAAAATTTATAACTCGAGTACGTAAATTACATAGCCTATGTTACCCGGGCTGTTACGAGCCTACTGACACCTCATTTATTAAAATCGGATCAGTAGATTAGGGGCTACGGTGGAACAAACATACATAATATATACATACACAGACTGCCAAAATCTTTACCCTTGCTTTTGGGTTCGCCGTAGTCGGGTAAAAAAAGGAGTATCAGTTAAGTTGATATTTTATTCTTCATGTAATAACTTATTCTAGCCCTTACCTGTCTCTGCAGCTGGTACACGTGAGCCCTGTTGAACCGCACGCAGAACTCGCTGGACCGCTTCGTCAGCTTCCCCGCGTCTTCGGGCTCTATGTTGATTACAGCCGTTTCTAGGAATGATCTGAGAAGTACAGGATTTTAACTTAAAAAATTTTAAGTCACAAAGGAGGCAATTTAATTTAACAAAAAAAAAACAATAGCTCCCTATAATACTACCAATTTAATGTCACTAAAGGTGGATTTTCGATGCGAGCGTCTATAGAAAGCTCGAAAAGCGCTCGAAAGCTTAAAAGCCATTCCATACAATTCAGTACTACATTGATCTGTCGCCCTGTCGCGGCGGCACTGTCGTTATAGACGCTCGCTTCGAAAGTCTGCCTCTATTTATAGTGCATTAGTGAAAAACAGTGCCAAATTAATTTGGTTGAATTAATTACTTTTATTTACTATTAGATTAAATTGGAGCTGTGGGACTATTCACAATTCCCGTTTGATTGGCATTCGAAAACTTACTGCGCGGTCATTGGTCATCGCTTTTCGCGGCAAGCCTGTATAGGCAATAGACATGTTGCCCAAAAATTCTTTTTCGTCTATACGATTTTAGACAACATGTTAATAAACAATCGAAAACCCATTTTTGTGAATCTTCACAAATAACGAAGATACAAACAATTTAAATTTAAAACAAGAAAGAGAGCGATATATCGGCCTGTGACGTCAAGAGTTGCACCCGCCATGCATTTGTCATTACAAAATTGCAGCAGCTTGTGACGTAACAAATCGTTTTGTGTGAAAGAGATGGGCAATATATTTTTTTATTTTCTTATAATTTTTGATCGCATCAACCGAGACATCTATTTCTTTAAGATTTATGTATCTCATATATTCAACAATTTTAAAATTTAATTTGTAAAAATATAATATTCGGCACTAAATATCCTATGACCTATGGTGAACTATTGATATTTTATCACTAATTTTTTGTAAAATATTAAAAATAAAAATAACTAATTTATCACGCTTCACTACGTGATTATAAACGCACTGTCGTCAAACGTCACGTCATTTTCTAGTACTTCTTCTTCTTTTTTAAAAATGGCCTCCCTAATCCCACCATTACCATCAGTAAACGCCATTTAAAAAAATCATGTCAATTGTCAGTCGATGTTTAGTGCAAGTTTTGTGCGGTTTATCCCTCATCGATAATAATAGTATAGCACCATAGGGAAGGGATTTTAAAATAGTAAAATTACCAATGTTAACACCAAGCAGTCTAGAATTTAACATTTTAGTGTGATTTGATAGTTGACAGGTGGTTACAAGAATGTGACGTCATGACAACACATTTTAGCGTTATGGTTAAGTAGTAACTATTTATTATCTGACTGTGGTATTATTTATCTGTTGGTTTGGCTGCGTTATTAATTATTTAAACTTTTATGCTGGTCCAGATTGCAAATATTAGGTCCTTACATATGAAATTGGCGTTTTGTCGTACTAGCCACTTTGATCTCAAATATTAGGTCTTTACCTATGAAATTGCCGTTTTGTATGGAAAAATTTAAACGAATTTTTGTCATGTATTTTTTATTTGTATTAATCGAAGTAATCACCCATGCAATCAATGCATCCTTGCCAACGCAGTGGCAGTTTATTGATCCCCTTCTTAAAAAAATCGGCAACAAATTCTTCAAAGGCATTTTGTACTGCCTCTCGGGTCTGAATTTTTTTCCCGCCAAGAAGTTATCCAAATTCTGGAAAAAGTAGTAGTCTGTAGGCGCAAGGTCTGGTGAGTAGGGCGGATGACGGAGAGCTTCCAACCCCAGTTTTTGCAACTTGGAGACCGTCTGCTGTGCAGTATGAGGTCGCGCGTTGTCGTGCAGGAGCAGCGGAGACGAGCGATTGACCAATGCTGGTTGGAGATATACCAGCATCTCCAGCATTGTGTTCAGTTCTTCACAGTACACATCTGCAGTAATGCTCACCCCGTTTGGTAAGAAGCTGTGATGAATCACACCGGTGCTACACCACCAAACAGTGACTATCACTTTTCTAGGGGTAAGTTTTCGTTTAGGGCATTGTTTAGGTGCTGAACCAGGATCCAACCAACTTGCTGAGTGCTTGCGGTTATCAAACAGAATCCATTTTTCGTCGCAGGTAACAATGCGGTTCAAAATTCCTTCATTTGTGTGTCTGTTGAGCAGTGTAAAGCACATCTCGACGCGTACTTCGCGCTGGCGATCATTGAGTTTGTGGGGTGGGTGCCCTACAAACTTTTTTACCTTGCCAATTTGACGCAAATGGACCAATATTGTTTTGACGCTAACGTCGAAAGCTGCTGCTAATTCAGCCGTAGATTGTGTATTATCAGCTTCCACAATCGCCTTTAATTCGTCATTGTCGACCAAAGTCTTCGGACGACTGCGAGGTTCATTTTTCAGGTCGAAATTTCCAGAACGGAAGCGAGCAAAGCAATAACAGGTGGTGCGTTGGTTTGTAGTGTTAGCTCCGTAACGTCGTTGATGTTGCGTGCCGCTTGTGCCGCGTTGCTGCCACGACGGTACTCATATTCCATAATTACTCGAATTTTTAACGTATCCATGATGACGAAAAAGATTGAAATGCGATGAAAATGTAACACTAATCTATAAACAAATTACTACTTTTGGAAAAAGAATTCCATGTTTTTAAAATAAAATTAATTTTAAATTAGAATTCTTAGAAAAACAAAAATTATTTTGATTTGAAATGGCCAGTACTGCAGAACGGCAATTTCATAGGTAAAGACCTATTATATCTTCTTTGGTTAGAAATTCCATTTATACCGCTATTTACTCATGCATTTGTATTTCGAAAACCGGAATTCATTAGTTTTTTCCTCTTTTGGTTTTTTCTTTGCGTCACTCTGTTTACAAAATGGAAAACTTGAAATATCGTATTATTTTCGAGTACGAGTTCCACCGTGGCACCAGTGCTGCAGAAACGGCTCGAAGGATTAATGATGTGTATGGCGGCGGCGTCGCAAAAGAAAAAGTGAGTTTTTGGTTCCAAGGTTTTCGTTCTGGAAATTTCGACCTCCAGAACAGGCCTCGTGGATTTTATGGAAGTGTGTGTGTGTAGTGGAAGGCTATTGTGGAAGCGGATCCATCGCAAACCACGTCCGAGTTAGCTGCAGGCTGCGGTGTTAGTGATAAAACTGTTTTAATCCCTTTGAAGCAAATTGGGAAGGTGAAAAAGCTTGAAAGGTCTCATGAATTGAGTGCAGCAAACCGACAAACACGCGTTGACTGCTGCGTTACATTACTCAACCGGCACAATAATGAAGGGATTTTAAATCGAATCATTACTTGTGATGAAAAGTGGTTCCTGTACGATAATCGGAAACGCTCATCGCAATGGCTGATCCCTGGCGAACGAGAAAAGCCTACCCCAAGCGAAAATTGACTAAAAAAAAGTTACTTGTGAGCGTTTGGTGGACTAGTGCCGGTGTCGTTCACTACAGTTTTCTTAAATCTGGCCAGACGATTACGGCAGATGTCTATTGCCAGCAACTGCAAATTATGATGGAAAAGCTAGCTGCTAAACAACCGAGGTTGGTCATTCGCTCTAGGCCACTGCTGCTTCAGGACAAAACTAGACCACACACACTGCACAACAGACGGCTACCAAATTAGAGGAGCTTCAATTGGAATGTCTAAGACATACACCATACTCCCCAGACCTTGCTCCAACAGATTACCATTTTTTTCGTAATTTGGATAACTTCTTGCAAGGGAAAAAATTCAACTCCGATGGGGCAGTCCAAAGCGCCTTCAAAGATTTTATTGATTCCTCCGTCCGAATGGTTTTTTTAGTAAAGCAATCAATTAACTACCTATGAGATGGCAGAGTGCATAGATAATAATGGTATATACTTTATATAAATATATTATGCTTTATGTATTTTTATTATTATGGATTTGTATATTAAATCGTAGCGATTGGTCGTAACGATTTGCCATACACATTATCGATAAAACTGCACAGTTCGGCTTACACCGTTAAATCGTTACGATCAAACGATAGGTGTGTAGCGGACATAAAGTGTTATGTCTTAAACCTCTCAAGAAACACTCACATCATTTTGACAACCTCCATTTTTATATTCATCTGGAGTTCTAATATTTTCGAACTGTTAACACTGTTTTCAATCATATTTTCTGATGATTTACCTGAAAAAAGAAGTGATTATTATAGAGAGTTTATTTTTATTGAAATGAAATATTTAATCCAACATTAGGCTACAATATTACATAAGCAATGACAGCATGCATAACCATTTCGTAATTCACAGAAAAATAACATGATTAAAATGTTCTGACACCTCGCACTACGCATGGACACTCTCACACTGCCGGCTTTGAAGGTCACACGCCCGCCGCGTTGTATCGGCCGCTCGGTTGTGAATAGAATTCAAGTATTCTATAAGGTAATATGGTCAAAATGTAAGGTCACATGTAATACTTATTCATTTTTAGAATGAGAATCCAATACTGATAACGCTCCTTGAATAACAATTTTTGTTTTAGAAACACCTATATAGATGGGCGCAGAAACATTCACAAAAGCATTTGATGTTTCAGTTTCTTAAGTTATGTAGATGAAATACTTCTTTCTGCTTATTTACAATTTGTCTCGTCAATCATCTTCATCATACATCAATAAAAATATATAGCCGTAATTTCCAATGTTCTATTATTACATTTTATTGAGCACACTCCGCGTTTTCATTGCCTCGCTTTGCTTTTTGGCATAGGCCATTCCTAAATCTTAACATTTCTTTTCTTTTATACGAAGAATTTCATGAATCATACGACAGTTATTTTATAACATTTATTTGTGATTAGTATATTTACAATACATTGTATAAAATGAAGTCACTTCCATTGCTGTTTGCTTAGATTGTTTAAACTATTCAACGGATTTCAATGCAGTTTTCAGCAATAGATAGAAGAGAAAGAGTATCTAGTAGTAGTAGTTTGAATCCCAGGTTGTGGCGTGTACCAATGACACTTTTTCAGATCTCAAGTACATTATACGGACGCTCTAATGGTGAAGGAATCACATCGTGGGGAAACCCGCACATGGTTGGCCCCAGACATATTGACCAGTCATTCCTCTGGACTAGGCTGACTGTGTTGTGAGAATGCTGTGTGTGTTAGGAAACCATGCGACATTTAAAACTGACTGTCCCAGCCACTATAGTATTTCAAGAGTGGTTACTTCACTTGGACAATAATATAAAAAAACATTCGAAAAGGCCTAAGTTTTGTGTTAAGAGAGAAAAAAGCATGAACTTACTGGTTACTTTATCCCCACTGGCAGGTGTAGGTGTCACCAATGGAGGAGGCACCACATCTGGTTCATTGTGTGCTTCTCGAACGGTGCACGGAGCACCATCTATTGAATCATTCAATTCCTCTTCTGGACCTACACATGTTTATGTTACATACATAGGCTGCACTAAAAGTATCGGGAATGGAATATTTCCACTGTTCCTGTCATATTAAAATCTTTTTAATTTAAAACTCCTTGGTTTTAAAAATCGAATACAGTTTATTTATTTAAAAAAAGATTCTCGGTCTTGTCACAAGGTCTTGTCAAACTTGTTTAGTCGTTGAGAAAATGGAATTATGTGTGGAATGGAGTATGAGAGAATTAAATCGTCGTTTTCAGATTTTCTCCATAGTTATTCCAGTATCTCTCACCATTTAAACTTTTCCTGAACTTTCACAATTATAGACCAAAATTAGCTAAATCGGTCCAGCCATTTTCGATTTTTAGTGAGACATTGGAATTGCAATCTATTTTTATATATAAGAAGATTAGCTATTCAATGTTGATGTCTTTTCAATAAGACACTCAAAGTTTCATTTTATGTCATTATGAATGAACCGTACATTTTTATTTATTAAGCTATATATAAGATATATTAAGATCGTATTTTACCGGATTCATCGCCTTCCACGTGATACATGAAATATATGTTGTCCACATCAGAATCTCCTGTGGAAGATGAAACATCGTTCTGGTCTTGAGTCTAAAAATTAATGTATTTTATGTTTTATTTTATATTATACCCCATGACCACAAATGTAGTAGTTGTGTGCTTTGTTTCACTACTAAGAGTGTTGACAATACACTTTGTTTACATTGTTTATACCATTTTTAAGGTTTCAAACCTTATTACTGACGGGCAGAGTCCCGTCCATCTGTCTCTCACCAGGCTGTATCACACTGATAGCTAGACAGTTGAAGTTTTCACAGATAGTATATTTCTTTTGCTGCTAAAACAACTAATACTAAGAACACATTTATATAATAAATATTTTACACAAAAAAAATGTTTTTTTTTTGCCGTTTTATACTGAACAAAAGCACGAGTCCCACTCGCAATTGCCAGTTTATTTAATATTTACAAATGTTATAAAGAGAAAAGATGTTGTTTGTTTGTTTGTTTGCATCGAATAGGCTCCGAAACTACTGGACTGATTTTGATGAAATTTGGCAGAGACATAGAGTAGACCACAGGGAAGGATATAAGCTACTTTTATCCTGAAAAAGTAGTGTTCCCGTGGGAGACTATATTTACGCGGGTGGAGCTGCGGGCAATAGCTAGACTTTTATAATGTTTTCCTGTTAGTCCCAATCATATGAATAATTAAAACACCCTTTTTTTTAATATAAACTATTTTACCTGGATGTCAACTTCAATTTTCTCGTTTTTAATATTCTGAAACTCCTTTTCCAATAGCTGTAATATGTATGACTCTGGCAGATCTTCTATGAACTGATATGGATCATCTGTGAAATGTTATCTTATTATAATTAGTACTTGGGTAACTGAACTTTGCTCAGAGCTCTAGTAGATTTTAAAAAATATATCACAAAAATATTTTACCGGTGTGTGAACCCACCGCATCCGCAATTACCAAACAACTGACCAATTACACATACGCATACCGAACTGCCAATAGTATGGACATATTAGAGTAGAAAATATTGATATGCGTTGCAAAAGAAAAAACATATTATGTAACTTAAATATGCGCAGTTTCCCAGGCATAAGACCTAGCTAGATTGATTTTTCTCCCCCAAAACTTCCTGCATACTAAATTTCACAGAAATACTTGAAGCCGTTTCCAAGATTTCGGTTATATAATTTACAAGATAAGGTTGTCTAGAGTATAAGATTATACAATTATATATTATACAACTTCGTTTTCTATGTGTGTTTGAATACATTTCATGCTGAAACAACTGATCCGATTTGCAATTTTGGCACACATATACCTAGTTTGTGGGTAATTAATACATAATTATGTTATCCTGATGTGTCCCAACTACTGGGCAAAGGCTAAGATTAATATGTATACTACTTTGGATTTAAAAAAAAAAATCGGTTCCTGGTTAGACAACAAACCTTTGCACAACACACCCACAATGTCTTTCTCCTGGACAAACTGCTCCCATATCCTCTGTTCTCTTATCTTAATTCGGTCTCGTTTCTCGGCCTTCCATGTAAGTTCCAGTTCCTCACTCTGGACGTACTGAAATAGAAATAGAAAACTTTTTATGCAGACATTCTTCGTGTTTACATTGATAAACTACATATTTGTGCTAACTTAGTTTTAAATTTAAATCTGAATTTACTTTCAAATCAGTTTCATACGACAATCCTTTTTGATCAACATCCATTGATTCAGAATTAAAAATAACTTTTTATGTACTTGTAAATCGGTAAAATATTTTTGTTTGTTTCGTGTTTCATTTAAAATTTCGATTTTTGAAATTGACTTTGACATCATTTGACATTTAGCAAATAGCTGGATTGTGATTGGTAGATGAAGATTGGGGGTGCAATTTTTTTTTACTGCAGATGAAAAGTAAATAACGTGAATAATTATAGGATAGAATAAATTGAAAGAAGTATAACAAATAAAATTGATAAGAAAAGTAAGTATAAGAAGTCGCTTTTGCAATTAAACGTAAATCTTTTTGTGTAGTACCTAAATAGTAGTTCGCGCGCGAGTTACAGTTCCGTAACTATCAATGCGCAATAGGTTTTCTTTTAATTACTTCAAAAGTTATTGTCCAATTTCAAACCGAAGGCCCCATACCACTATGCAGGTAGCAAAACTCTGAGTAACCTGCATGGTGGTATGGGACCTTGCACGGTCTTGCTGACCTTGTTGCTTGTGTGGCGGTGGTGTTGCACGATCTTGTTTCTGAGTGTACCTGTACGCATAAGCAGTGTGGGAGGAGGGAGTGCTTTACGCACGCTTATGTGTGCACTCACACATTTGCTTGCAGGTTGTGGTTATCTTTTCGCGGGATATTGCTTGATATAATATTAATTAAATTGTATGTTATGGATTTCCGCAAACGCCTGATTATATTATCAACGCTTGCGTTATTTGGCGAGTGAGCGAACGCGAGGGCACCGGAGCTGAGACGGCCTTCGGGATGCCCAACCCAACTCCTCAATAGACTAATAACGCACTTGTAGCGCTCTCGGTGTCACGGGTGTGCATAGGCGTTCTATCATCAGGCGATCCGCCTGTTGCCGGTCTAATATTATGAGAGTACGGACGCTTAACTCCTGATGTAAAATACTACTAAGAGATACCAACTCAATCAATGAAACTGATAGACAAAGAAATGATAACGCTCGTTGAATTTAGCATTAATTAGTAGTCTCGAAAAGATTAATATTTCATATCATTCGGAAAGAAATACGTTCGCAACTATTTGTTTCCTAGTCATCTATTGCGAGAAGTGAGAGCGATGTGTTTGTATAAAGGTATTATCCCTCGTGCAACGTTTGGCAGCTCACCACGGCATCGAACCCCGTGACTCACGGCTGGAGTGCGGCGGCGCGATCAATAACGGGGTCCCCTCGCGACCCGCGCAACCCGCCTGCACAAACCCGGCGCAACCAAGCTGAAATTGGTCATTAGTTCAAGGTTTAGCTTGTCAACCACTATCTACCTCAAGGTATCGAAGCAATACACACATTTAGTGTTATTTTTAATGATTGCGCGTTGCATGGCCGACGACGCGCATAAATGTCGAATCTCCTTCGCGGGCGCTCGTGTATGTGAGTTTTCAGTGTAAGGATGGCGTCTAAGGTTCTAGTGCCGACGGCACCTTTCACCAAGTTACAGGTAGGTGTTATACCTACATATACCTACTTATTTGTTATAAATTATGTTTTAGGGGTATATCTCTAGTAGAAACAATAGGTAATAGGTATGTTATAAGTATATTATTATGTAGCTTAAATAAACAAAGAGCATTTTCTACGTATAATTTGATAATAAATAAAAATCACTTAGGTAATTAGGATTTTTAACATACCTAGTTAGGTTAGTTATCTATTCTTTGCTAAAAACTAAACAAAGAAAATGCAAAAGAATCACGTCATTCATTTAATTTTAGAATATAGTTACTTATTCATGATCTAATTCTAAATTCAAATTCTCGTTAGACAATGACGATGATAATATTATGTATTTCATTTCTTAAATAGTTTGTGTTCACGTCTTGAGTGAAATTTAATATGTACCTAAATCCTGCATTTAAATATTATTAAAATCCTTAGTAATACATACTCAAGTGGGGTCATTAACAAAACAAAGGACGAACGAATAACGATGGGAAAATTCGGAAAAGACCGATCGGATTTTCCCATCACTTCGGTTATTAAAGATTAACCAGCTGCTCTTTTAAGTATATTATTATACTTTGACGATTTATAAACATGAAATATTATTAGTAGGTACTTACGTAAAATTAAACGAATTTAAAACATATCAAATGTAGGTTTTTATGTAATGTAAGAATAAAATATAATAACATGGAAATTCGATAAGATGGCTAACGGCCGGTTTCAATACCCTATCTACCAATAACTATTTGTTAAAAACGTCGTCATTCAATCATTTGCCGGTTTTTTGCGATACAAATGTGACGTTTTTAACAAATACTTAAGTATTTGTTATTGAAACGGACCGTTAAGGTTATTGAAATTAGCTTTTGTTTGTAGGTACATATATATGGATTTTCATTGATTTAAGTAGGTATATTAATCTGCATAATTTTGTTACTTATCTTCTTAATATAAGTTTCGTATAATTTATTTAATAAAGGGGTTTTTGTATGTATGTATTAGAATGCCGGAGCCGCAAGTGGTTAAATATGAAAATGCACTTACTTACTTACCTGTTACTCCTCAACTCCTCACAGATCTCTTTTTATGTTACTCCTAGTCCTACCCCCCAATCAATGTTGCTGTATTTGTCTGATACGTTGAAAAATTCACTTGACATAATATAAGGACAGCGTCATGGATTAGCGTATCCGTGGTGTAATATTTTAATTAATATGGAACTAGTGGAGGAGGTTAGTGATAATAGTTTGTATGTATCGTAGGTAGAAGTACATATTGTTTGAACTAGGATATAGTTATGATTTAAGTTTATGATTTAGAATATAGTTATGATAGAATTAAACGAGGAAGCTATGTGATAACAAAGAACAATGGTTTATTCACAGTTATAAATCATTTAATCCTTAGCAATTCGATCAAAGATAAAACTGTTTGGTTCTGTCTATCGTAGGTAAGTCAAGTATTAGGCTATGTTCCCACGAGCGTTTTTTGTGGTCGCGACAGAAAAAACTGCACTGTAAATGGAACTGTGCGCTAATATCTGAAACATAATAGAACTGAAAATCGTGTACAGCTGTCAAATCTGACATATGACACTTCGGTTTTCATTTGCTAATTTAATGTTACACCCAACGTATGACAACAGTTAAGGAATTTATACTGTTACATACCATAGATAATTATACCGGATTTAAGTAAGTCTCGAACTACATAATCGGAATCTCTTCGGCCGAAAAATAACAGCACGGAAAAGAGAAACAATTTTCAGCTGTATTTTATTGGCACCTTAGAGCATTAAACCAACATTGGCGCAGAGTTCTATTAGCAGTGCTGTTTTTTCTGCCGCGATCACTAAAAACGCTCGTGGGAACGTAGCCTAGGGGTGACTTAGGTGTGGTTAACCGTCATAACGTAAACACGCAGAAAGGACCTTGGGATTGGTAATGTGCGCGCAAAGTTTACTACTTATACTATTATTATTATACTACTATACTTATATTATACAAACTTTACTACTAATACTTTTCACTTTTTACTCGCTCTGGATTTGATCCGCTAATTCTTCGGGCAAAAAATATAATAGATGCATTTTTCTTATGTAAAGTATTAAGACATAAAATATCGTGCTCCCAATTACTGCAATGTATAGATTATCGCGTCCCAGTTCGTCTCCCGCGGGCTCCTATAACACCTCTTTACTGCCACCCAAAGAGATCAAATCTTGGCATGAACTCTCCTCTGACTCGAATGTCAAGATTTCGATTAGATCGAGAAGTACTCGAATTAACGAATCCTGTAATGTCTTGGACTTGCACTTCGATTCTCCGACGTCTTTTTTCCACCATTAAAGAGATCATCTTAAGTCTTACTAAAATTTGAAATCGTTCTCAAAAATCATTGTCATTCTTTCAATATTAATTATTTTGTAATTACAATTAGATTTCTTTCTTTGTCACTATTAATTTTGTTGTAATTACAATTAGGTGTCTTTTGTTATTTATTTTATCAATGATTTTATTGTTTTTTTTTTTTTGGTTATTTAATTTTTTTTTTTTAATTTTAAAGTAGGTTTGTATCAATTTTAGTAATATAAGTTTTTTTTTGCGAATTGTAATGCATGATTTTTGTTTATTTTAATGTTAATTCTTTGTAATGTGTTTTAATTAATTATGCAGGTTGTGTTTGTTTTTAAGAAATTGATATACGTTTCACTGTGTATTTAATTGTATTTTTAAATGTATTACGTGTACCTAATCAATTGTTGATAAACCAAATAAAATAAATAAATAAATTTTTAATTTTTTTTAAAATAAAACAAACGCACTTTGCGTTGACCAGTAAGGACATTGATTTTCGGTTTTAAGCTCAGGTAGTTTATATAATAGGATACATTTATGATTCACGAGGTCTAGATTATATCTAATACGTTAGGTAGGTATTAAAATTATAGGTGGGTTTTTGGAAAGACCAGAGCCTTTAGTCGAGATGCATTCGATAATTTCGACGGCGAAGTTCGAAAACAAAATGTATGGAATTTGATGTAAGGCATCGCAAGCGACATGTCAGTTAGCGATGACTTATGTCAAATCCAATATATTTTTGATTTGGAACTTCGCCGTCGAAATTATCGAAACATCTGGACTAGAGGCCCAAAATTTGTGGAGCCAGCCTGTAGTCGCAAAGCAACCGCGACATGACCTAATAAATTATTAGATATGTATGACATGCTTCGTCGAGATAGACATGTTATGTTCGATAAAATGTTACTATTGGATGGATTCGACTACTTATATCGATGGAGCACGTCAATATGCTAGGGACATTACTACTTTACGAGAATTCGAAACTCTTATCACCTTGATATGGCATCCTGTTATCCATCAGGTGAATAAGCCGCCGCCAGATGGCGGTAGCGGGTTCATCATCGGTGGCGACGCGTCAGCTCGCGTGGCGCACCTGGAGCACAGTGTGCGGTTCCTGCAGGAGCAGCACCGGCTCATGCTGAGCGGTCTGCACGCCGAGATCGAGGCGCTGCGGGAGCGGAACAGAGGTAAACTCGCAGTGGAAACGTTCGCCAATATTGGGTACAGTGGATTGGTTCCTCGTAACACCATTGAAATCAGAATATAGCTGGATGCTTTCTATCATTGTGCATTGTAACGCCACATAATTTTCAGACTTGCAGTTTCAACTGATATTCAACAAGGAATCATCTGCTAAGACTACTCCGGTCGCTGAAGAAAATGCCGAGAGCAACGAGGTAAGTTGTTTTCCATTGTTTACTGATATGTAAAAGAACGTTCTTGCCAGTGAGGGTCAGCTGACCGCTCACTGGCGGCGTCGTGAAATTCGAACTCTTGCAATGAAGCGTGTATTTATATCGCCATCTTAAATATCGCGTCGCGTCTCGGTGTCAACTGACGCTTAGAACCGTTTTCTGAGACAAAAGGTAGCATATAGATTAATCCAGGGTCTGGAACTGTCTGTAAAACATTAAAATCCGTCCGTCCGTTAATACGATAAAGAGCATAACAATGACACATGTTATTGTTGAGCAAGTATTTAAGCATTTATGATTATTAGTGAGCAAGTCCCAGTTGCTTTGAGGCCACTTATTACATATTTTAGAGTAACAAGCATCCTTACTCCATTTCCGTCAGATCACTGTAACAGCTGTGTCGTGAGCTAATCCTCCAGATGAATCATAACAACTGCAAGGTTACGTATATTGTTTTAAACACTTACGGATTGTGTCGCGGTGCACTTTTCTTTTTGCCAAATGTTTCGGTTACTTTCCAGCAGCCGTGGTCACGGGAGCACTGAGGTGTCAATTGTTCTATTTGTTGAAGTTGTTCAAACTACCCGAAGATTGTTCAATTATTATTTGTGTTCCGATCCACGCAAAACATACTAACAGTATCTTGAAGCCGCAGCTTCCCGAGGCGCGGAAACGTCGGGAAAAGGAAAAGTGCACCGCGACACTATCCGTAAATGTTTAAAACAATGAACAATATTCGCGTAAACATAAGAAATCAATGGGGTGGGGTTCCTATAACTCTATTCCTATCGGCTTCAATTACCTTTTGAAGACTTTCATCCAAATCCTTACGTATTAATATGCTGGGGCTTCCCTATGAAAGAGAACCAGCCTTCGCCACATTTAGGTACCCATTTAAACTACTAGTTAAACTACTTAAAATAGTGGTTGCGGACTGCGTTTAACAATTTTACTAATTAGGTACTGTAATACATTATTTTGTAATGTACCCTAGATACCTAATTATAATCAAATTATTTTTGTGGTACGTGAAATATCTAAGGATTGCATTATTTCGTCGGTGAAGTAGAACCGGAGGGCAGATACCCAAGACCAAGAGTAAAACGATCGTAAACGAAGTAGTCACAATTCCCGTTCGACTCGGGATTCGAAAACATACCGCGTAGTTATTGGTCAACGCTTAGCGTGGTAAGCGTTTATTGGTTGCCGCGCAGGGACGTTATAGAATCTCTCCTTATCGGTTTAACATTTAAACGTATAGCGTATTGGAAATTAAAAGAGATTCGTGCCCCGGCAGTGACTTTTGGTGGGTGATGACTGATGTTTACGATTAATGTTGACGATGATTATCCTTCAGGAGCATCTCCGCGCGGAGATCAGCCGCCTGGAGCAGGAGGCGGCAGCGGCGCGGGGCGAGGTGCGGGCGACAGAGGCACGCGCCCTCGAGCTGCAGGCCCTGGTCGACGAGCAGGCCGAGTGAGTACCCTCAGCAGGAGCATCTCCGCGCGATCATTCTGCTGGAGCAGGAGGCGGCAGCGCGTGGCCGAGTGAGTACCCTCAGGAGTCAGGCACTCCTATAGGAGGACTCGCTCACACTCCGCATATCCAATTTAATCTAAACGTAAACAAAGAGAACAAATAAAATAGGACGTATCGTGCTACCAATTTGAATGTCAGTTAGGTACCTACTTACTACTTAGGTACCCGGCAATAAAGAAATACAGTGACACATTAATTAATGTGATTAATATTGTCGAATTCAATATTCACATAAAATATTTTATTTAAATTAGGTTCTGAACAGAGTAGACATGAGGGTCCACAAGTAAGAGGGACCTCAACTTGCGGACCCTCAATCCTCATAGGAGGAATGGTAACCACTTAATGAGGGCCGGTAGGTATTTTGTAAAGCCAGAGGACATGGATGTCAAATTCTGAGGAATTTGGTCCGACTCATTTTGTATAGGTGTGAATTTAGAAACTGTAGAGACTAGAGGATACTGAATGCGGGGGCGACGCAAAATGCTATTTAAATGCGGGAGGCTACATCGTAACCTTTAACTTGCCGAGACTATTGTGAACAGCCCTGCGTTCGGCCTCGAGAGTCGGGACGCAGGCCAGCCGAAACCACAAAAGTATATTGTGGTTCCTAAACTTAGCTCACACCGGGATGCGATTCAAAATTGAACTTTGTTCACTACATAAGAAACTACTAGTTTCGAGTTCTTTTTTGAGCTCGAGCTTCGAATTTCGAGCTGCGCCGCGCTGCGCAGTGCGGCATCGCTTTTGCATATAACACGTATCTTTTTGCGTAGTGAGCAAAGTTCAATTTTGTATCGCTATCTTAAATATTTCGCACAGCGTCTCGCCTCGGTGTGAGCTGATGCTTAATTTAGTATTGCGATTTGCAACTGCAACCGAATGTATTCGAATATAAAGTACTTATATAATAATAAATATGTAAATGTCCTGGTCAAGGTGACTTGTTAAAAACAATTAACTGCGATTACCTAAATACTTGCTTACCTACACTTGGCCATTATTTAAGCGGCGCGGTGTAGGTAGGTACCATAAAGCTGTTTAACTTATGTTGGAATAAACCAAAATATTTAAATGAAAACTTTAATCTCAAATACAATGCGTTCGTGAATGTTCTATGTATCTAGGCTAATGTGTCAAAATGTTCAAAATGCACTAACAAAATCGATAAGTACCGAAGTTGGAAAGAAAAGAGTCGTTAATCCCATACACGGATACATTGAATTAGTTTCTAACTTCGATATCGTTTCGATATCGCACATAGTCCAAGCTCCCAGTTCCGAAAATACTGAAGCGAAACAATTTTACACTATACTTAATTACGTGCCAATGTCATGTGATATTCAATTCTAGGCAACATATGCCTAGAATTGAATATCACATTTTTACAAATAAAATTTTATAATGGTTGAATAGAGATACATAAATCGAAAAGAAATAGATATTTCGGTTGATGAGATTCAAAGTTATAAGCAAATAAAAAATATTGCCTCTCTCTTTCTCGCAAAACGATTTGTTACGTCACAAGTTGCTACCGCCATACATCTCTAAATGACAAAATATGGATGGCGGGTGCAACTTATCACGTCACAGGCGGATCTACCGCTCTCTTTCTTACTGTAAATTTAATTTGTTTGCATCTTCGTTATTTGTACAGATTCACAAAAAGGGGTTTTAGATTGTTTATAAACATGCTCTCCGGCATAGAACAGACGAAAAACATTTTTTAGACAACATGCCTATTGATATGCTGCCGCACTCGTCACACGCATGAAATCCCGCGCGTGCGTATTTCACAAGGTCATGATTCATGAATTCACCTTTAACACATTCTAGAAAGATCCGCGAGCTGGAGCTGCGCGCGCGGGGCGGCGGGCAGGACGCGGGCGCGAGCGGTGACAGCGGGGCGGAGGGCGAGGGGCGGGCGGAGCTGCGCGCGCGCCTGGCCGAGGCGGAGCGGCTCGTGCGGCGGCTGCGCGCGGACGCCGAGCGCCAGCGCAGAGAGGTACTCGGGGGCGCAGGCGTCACCAACCTGCTGTTCGACGGCGCGGCGCACGTACGTCACACACACGCACACCCCCTCACTCCCGCCCGTCCCATGTCCTACCAGGGCCCCAATTCTCGTAGCTCGAATCTCGGTTCGATTATAAGTCTGTCCCGCTCGCGCGCGTATGATTTGACACCTATGCGAATGAGTCAACACGTTAACCGAACCGAGATTCGAGGTAAGAGAATTGGGGCCCAGCTAGCCCATTTCAAGTTTTACAAACTGTGTACCTGACACCTGTCCCATATCCGTCCCCCCCAAACCCACCAGCTACCATCTATCCCATATCCCATTACCGCCCGTCCCATGTCCCACTGCACACGCCGCGGCGCGGACGGAAGTCCGTCTGTAGGTCAGTGGCTTTACTGTAGTGTACTTGTAGTAGTGTGCGGGTGATGACGACCGCGACGCTGTTCCGTTTCCGCGCCGTCGTTCTTTCTTTTTCTTTCTTCCCCTGTCTTTCTTTTCTTTATACTTGATAGTGTTTAACACTAAGTAAAAACTTTCATGTAGATATTTTATTGATTACACAATATTTTGAAAATATTTATTATCCGTATTTAAAAATGTAGATTAAGATTGTTATCATTACAAAAAGCAAAACGTACATACTGCATGACTCTTGAAACTCAGTTTATCCCTCCGTGTATTAGTTACATTCGAGTAGGGTGATGCCAAACAAACTTAATTTTGTTAGTCGTGAGCCGCAAGAGATTCAGCTGGATTCGGTTTCATAGAAAAGTTCTATTCGGTTGACACGGCGACAGAAAATGAGTTGTACTTTTTAGTATGGTAAAAAACTTACGCGACCGAAAATACGCAACTCACAATATTTCGCTCATTTGGGTTCACACTTATTAAGTGAACACACATTTTTTGAACGGTGTAAAAGGGTCTCTAAATAATAAGAGCACGAACGCTCAACACATCAGCACGTAGAAATGCGTTTTGTCTACACAATAATAGACAACTGACAGATAGGACAAAATTGCAGCTTTCCTTTGACAATCTGTCATTTTCTCTATTCTTCTGTAGAAAGAAACCCTTTCTACGGCGGTTATGCTAAGCGTGCAGATCTAACAATACCTTATTACAATGATAGTAAGGGTCAGTTCACACCGCGACGATACGTATCTTTTTGTGTAGTGGATAAAGTTCGCGCCGCGTCGCGTATCGTTTGTCACCGATAATAGGGCTCACATAAGACAACCAATGCCACTGTGAGTGTTACAGCTGCAGTGCATGAAGAACTCCCTGCACGCGAGCCTGCGCGCCGGCGGCCTGGACTACGGCTACGGGTACCTACCGATGCACCCCCCGGATCTGTGGCGGGATCCGCTCAGAGAGTGAGTGTACTTGTGAATACAGCAGCCCTAGCACAATAGGCATTCGGAGCGTAGGTACCACAATAAAAATAATGTACGTAGACCATCTTCATACTAGACCGCCTGAATCGGCGTACGCACACATACGCGTCATTTACACGGCCGCTAACGAAACCTCAAATAGCAGAATCATTGAGCCGCGCGCCACCAAGACTAGTCCCGCCATTGAACGACTAACGAGTATTACTTAGTTGTGCTGCGACGCTTGCGCACAGTCAACGCCTTCTTTATAGACGTACCAGCCGTATCGTAGGTAAAAATTTCAAGGACACGCCTGAGTTCCGCTACTGTTCATTATTTTTATTGTAGTACAACTGCGCACGGCTTGTGGGCCGGCGCCACCCGGGCAGTAGGCTGACCTAAATTCAAGATTTTTAAAGAATTTGTTTTTTTTTTATACTTTTGTATAAATATTCTATTTTTGATATAAAACATACATTATTTCTCGCGGAACGGATTAAAAAATAACCCAGTAAGTATGTCGCGTTGACAAAGCTATCTCGCGATTCCATCCACATTCAGATCCACAGGGATTATTTAGCGCCCCATTGTGCTGGGTGGTTGGGTGGTTAACAGCAATGGAACGGTCAGCTAGATTTAGCCAAAAGCCCTAAATTTTTCAGTCAAAGTAAATAGCTAATTGTAACGGAAGTTTTAACGTACGTACAGCCTGTATAAAAATTGAAAATTATATTATTATAATATAACATTTTAAGTAGGTACCTACACAATATGAGCACCAACCACCATTGGACAAATAGTGGGGGACATCGGAAATTAGGAATAAAACGGCTAAACATTCCGCTAGAGGCGCCACTGCAGTATAACGTAAGCAAAATTGACATCTGATTTGTTACTTTTTGTCTGCATCAAAAAAGAGAAAATAGGAAATAGCATCAGTCATTAAAATAAAACCAAAGTTTATATAAAACACTCTTGAATTGAACTTTGGAATTATACCGCGCTATAAAATACTGTTTAGTGTTTACGTTAAATTAAGGTGGCGCCCTCTACGATAAGCTTTGCGTGATATTCCTATTACACGGGGATGTTTTGTAAATGTACTGGTAATTAATACAGGAGTTGTATTCGTGTTTGGTGGGCCGACAGACGTGTCACTTCTTACTACAGGCTTGACACTTCTTGCAGAGAGTATAGTATGGGGTCCAGGGGTCGCCACAACCGCCGCCCCCTGACCCTGCCCGAGCTGAACGCGGTGGGACAACCACTGCGGGCCACCGTCTACGCCAACAGTTAGTACGACACACTTTACTGTTATAAATGTGAAAGTTTGTGAGGATGGATGGATGTTTGGAACTCTTACACGCAACAACTACTGAACGGATTTCGATGAAATTTGGTATGGTAGTAGTTTAGGCTCAGGATTAAAACATAGGCTACTTTTTATCCCGAAAAATAAACAATATTCCCAGGCGGATTATTATAATATAGCCTTGATATGTTACACAATGGCAGTGATTAGACTTTTAAATTGCTTCTTAAGTGGGGGCGAGACAAAATAACGAGCCATCTCAGTCATCATCTCAATTGGTCAGCTAAAGGATCAGATTGTTCATTACGTTAAGGGCCTGTTTCAAATCTACTGATAAGTGTCAGGAAGCTTATTTGCATGTTTCGTCTCTATGACTTGATATAAAGCAGGCAGAAATAAAATTTGTGAATAAGCTTCCCAGCTGTTCATAACTGATAATTAATTATTTATATATATAATTAATTAACCTGTTATATCCTGATATAGGCCCTCAGCGTTAACAATCTGATCCTTTAGCTATCCAATTGTATGACTGATTTGAGCTACCGGGTGGAAAACTGATTAATATTCAGAAATGTCTACAGATTATGCACGGGGGAGAAATGAGAAAAACAAAAAACCGCCGCCGAACGGAGAAGCGATCAACGGAAAGTGTCCTGAAGAAGCAGGTAATGTTACCTATCTAATAGGTGCTCTGTTATATATCTAGCACCCACTTAATAAAGAAAGGAGAATGCTCAAATACAAGTGTAGTTATTAATGTTACAGCCGTCAAATATTATTTTCAGTTTGAGCGACACCTGGACAAAAGTTCAATGACCTACTTCTACCCTTACTTTCTCAGTTACCCGGAAACATATGTAGGTTACAATTTCTCAGTTACAGAAATAACAATGCATCATAACCCAAGTATAGGACCACCTGCGCAGATCTGGATTAAAGTTAATTCTGAGATAAAATATCATGCCTTTTCTTTCATAAATACGAAGAACGAGAGAGATAACACGATATTTAACCAAGGGTTAAATTTAACGTTTGCGCAAGTGGGCCTCAGGGTTTAAAACAGACGACAATACTACTTACTAAGTAGATGCGTGACTTTGAAACTATTAGGCTGGGACAATATTGATCCGGAATCCGGCGGGCCCGGGAAAATTCAGAGCACTGAAAATATAACTCTGCACTAGTAAAATAGAATTGAAAATCGAAGTGTCGAGTGTCAAGCTGTCATATATTATGACATTGACATTTGACTCGACACTTGTGTGTTCGATTTTTAGCTCTATTGTATTAGCGCAGAGTTCTGTTTTCAGTACTCTGAATTTTCCCCGGCCCTACGGAATCCGGACAGTATAGTCCCAGCCTTATGATGTGATATCGGAGTCAGCTATTCCCCCGGTTGAAGAGGATGGCTAGGGTTGCGACTACAAGTTTATGTTATGAGTTTATGAGTTGTGCATTCTCCTTTGCATTCGATTTTTTGTATGTAGTTATTATGTTGAAAATACTTGCAGCTAAATATTTAAGAAAAAAAATTTAGATATGATTTTGTTTCCATTGATTTGCAGAACACAATAAATACAATAGAATACATGATACAGAACAGTTAATGACCTACCCTCAACTGAAAGTCGTTGTCAGTAGAGTGATACCCCATGGAAACGGTGAGAGATATACAGCATGATTCATTTCAGATCGATTTACATACGGGTCTAAACTAACAATATGATGTTATAGCTTACTGGTCACCTGACTTAACTAATACTAATTGGGTAAACCTTTGAATTAACCAGGTATGTTTGTTTCTTTGCACATGAAAAACATCTATATATTATGTAATCTTGATTTCATAATGCTAAGCAAGCATTCTTGGTAAAAGTTTCATTCCACAAAAATTATAATCATGCGAAACGTTTTCGGGGTCATTGTTATTTTGCATTCACTGACAAACTTTGTATTACTAAATAACAATTAGCAATTTAATTTTTAAAACCCAGCGTTGGCTTTCACTAACATAATAACTCAAATACGTGAGATTTGGCAATCAATCACATAACGTAGCGTGAAATATGAACCACATTGTAATAATGTCTGAAATAATTTGTAATAATTGCATTTAAAATGCTTTATCAAACATAAATCTTTCCGCATAGGAGTCCTTGTAAGTATGTAATTTAATAAGTAGCTGAATGGGCTGACGTGGATATTTCACATAGGTAATTAATATTATGCTTCGCTTTAGCCTATCTGTTGTATTTTTGTGGGGACGTGTTAAGTACTGCCAAACGCACAAATCAATCTCCTTGTGAATTTTCTAAGCTGCGGAAAATTGTCTTTTTCTAGGTATTTTTTGTAGAAATCGCACAACTATACGTCTTCAAATTTGGATTTTAGGAGTGAGTTTTCTTGAATCTCGATCAACTCCATTTGTAAGTGTATTGGAGCATTTTGTACATTACATTTTGTAGGAACTGAAACTGTCTTCTATGTTTTTGAAGTCGCTAAATTTGTTCGAAAATTGCTCCGACAGTAACTTGAGTTCTTCAGCATAAGCAATATTTTCATACGCAGAGAGCGTGTTGAATTGGTAACTGTTACCAGACAGCATCTGTGACTCCCACAAGCGTAGTTTGATCAGAAACGCTTTCAAATGGCTGTACAAATCATTTACTAACTGTCCTTGTTTTTGAAGTTTCAAATTTAAATCATTCAAATAGCCTGTACGATCGACCCGAAATGCTAAGTCACATATCCATTTTGGATCACTTAATTCAGATAGTAGTTTATCTTTTATTTTCATAAAGTCTGCTATCTCATTGCTCGTAAGCTCGTAAAACTGTTTCAACATTTTTCTTTTGCTCAGCTATCTGACTTCACAATAATATGTTACGTCGTTATATACAGTTGATATTTCATATAAAAACGCCTTGAGCTGACCATCGTCAGTTAACCATCGTTAAGCCCTCGGGATCGAATTAAGTTGATGGTTTTTACTACCACATTCATAACATTCTGGAGTCGAATGGACTTAGAACACAAGTTCTGTTGGTGGATAATGCAATGAAGGACTATCAAATCATCTTTTTGCACATTTAATTCTGTTGCTTTTTCATTCAAAATTCCGATGAAACCTTTACGTTAGCCGACCATAGAAGGTGCACCATCAGTGCATACTCTAATTAATTTTGACCATGGCAAGCCAAAACTTGTGAATACCTTTTGAACTTCAATAAAAATATCATCTCCTGTAGTGGTTCCTTTTAGCGGCTATAAAGCTTTTTAATTTAAAACTCCTTGGTTTTAAAAATCGAATACCGTTTATTTATTTAAAAAAAGATTCTCGGTCTTGTCACAAGGTCTTGTCAAACTTGTTTAGTCGTTGAGAAAATGGAATTGACTCGAGAAAATTCTAGAGCGATGATTTATTATGACTTTCGAAGTGGTTTAACATAAAAACATTGTGTTGACCGGATGATTTCTGCATTTGGTGATGAAGCCCCATCCAAAACCACAATTTATCGCTGGTTTTGCTGAATTTCAACGTGGACGTGTCAAGCTCAGTGATGATCCCCGTCAAGGTCGTCCAAAAACTGCAGTCACCCAAGAAAACGCTGATGCTGTGCGTAAGCTGATTGAGGAAGATCGACATGTGACATACCGCAAAATTCAGGCAACTTTAGACATTGGCATGAGTCAAATACAAATAATCTTGCATGAACAATTAGGTGTAAAAAAGTTGTTTTCCCGATGGATACCGCATTTGCTCTATGAAGAGCAAAAAGCGGCTCGCGTTACTTGGTGCGTCAGAACTCTCGAAAGATTCCACGCAGGATCCTCAAATGCTGTATACAACATCGTATCAGGTGCCGAATCCTGGATATAAGCGTACGAACCCGAAACAAAAAACCAGTCACGAGTTTGGGTGTTCGAAAATGAGTTAAAGCCAACAAAAATTGTTCGTTCACGGAGTGTTGCAAAAAAAAATGGTGGCCACGTTTGTCTCCAAAACCGGCCATGTTGCGACTATTCCTCTTGAGGGACAAAGAACGGTTAATGCGGAATGGTATGCTAACATTTGTTTGCCACAGGTCGTTTCTGAACTCCGTAAAGAGAACTGCAACCGCCGCATCATCCTCCATCACGACAATGCGAGTTCTCACACCGCGCACAGAACAAAAGAGTTTTTAGAGCAAGAAATCATAGAATTATTAGACCATCCGCCGTACAGCCCCGACCTAAGCCCTAATGATTTCTATACTTTCCTTAAAATAAAGAATAAATTGCGTGGTCAGAGATTTTCATCACCTGAAGAAGCTGTGGACGCCTACAAAACGGCCATTTTGGAGACCCCAACTTCCGAATGGAATGGTTGCTTCAATGATTGGTTCCATCGTATGTAAAAATGTGTCAAATTTCGCGGAGAATACTTCGAAAAGCAATAAATACATTTTTAAATAGTAATGTTGTGTCACTTCCTTGATTTCCGAAATTTTCAGTGCCGCCCTCGTAAGCTTCTGGATTTTGTCTGTTCTTAATTGTCCTGTCTGTGAGTACAGCGTAGCATGCTTAGTTGAGTAATGCCTCTTTATATTGAATTCTTTCATTACTGAAATGGATTCATTACACAGCAAACAAATAGAATTACCATTGTGCAAGATAAAAAAGAATTCTTCAGTCCATTTTTATTGAAACTGGCGACCCTCTGTATCTACTTTTCGTTTCTTTCCACCAGACATCATTTTTGTTTACTTTTCGTTCAGTATATAGTAAAATGAAGGAAAACACAACACAACAGGGAAACTAGTTTAGAATAATTGGGAAGCAATAAATCTTTCGATGTGTGCCGTGAGGCGGCAAACCTCAAAGAGTTTGATCGAGCAAGCCGAGTGGCAGCGATTATCAGAGTGAGGCGGCAAACATCAATGGATTTGATGTTTGTCGCCTCACTGTCACTCCCGTGAGAATAAGTTGTAACCTAACCTAATGTAATATTTTTTAATTGGGTTTTTTCAAAATGTCTCGCGGGCCGGATCATATCTTACAGCGGGCCGGATCCGGCCCGCAGGCTGGTTGTTGCCCATATATGTCATAGCACATATTATGTAGTATCTGTGCCGCCGAATAATATATTTTACATTAAGATACAAAACAATATAGTAAAACAAGGATAAAATGAAAATAAAACGAAGTAAAACTTCATTCATCATTTGAAATCCAAAAATACTCACATCGTGCTTTAAGAACATTACACAGAAAATAAGTGTACACTTAGCGCCATCTGTGTATTGAGTCATACTTTAGGAAGTTAAGTAATTATTTAAGAAGTATAAGTAGCTTTCGACAGATCACGTTATATCCAAAATCGTGCTGTGACGCGAGGCGATCTTGAAATTTCATTCTCAACGGCGCTAAATATGTTTTACTCCTTTAATGTTTCTAACGAATACCCTCATTTACAGTGAGCACGGGCAGCAGCGGCGACCGGCCGCGCGCGCGCCGCCCGCACCACCGGAAACACGCCACCGACCACACATAACTCCCTCATTCTCAGTTAGGTAGACTCCGTAATACATAGTACATATACATCGGTATACTGGCTAGTCCAAAAATCAATAAACATTACCAACAAATATAGTTCCTTTGTAAGAAATATGCCTGGCATACGGCCCGTTTCAATAACCTATCTACCAGTAACTATTTGTTAGAAACGTCAAACTTGTATCGCAAAAAACCGTCAAATTATTGAATGACGACGTTTTTAACAGATAGTTATAGATAGATAGGCCTAGTTATTGAAACGGGCCGTTAGTCAATAATGCGACAGCTATCTAAGTGACATTTAACTTAATACGACGACTTTGATGCCATGACTGGCCAGTATAGAATTGTATATTTTGGAATCTAATACACACGAATAATTGCACACGAGCGTCATAAATCTGAGTGCCAAGTGTGAGTTTTTCTTTTCGCATTCGATCGTGAGCGCGTTTGGCGTTTACTAGGAATTTGTATGTGATCTGACCTAGTTGTCGCGTTTACAACTAGGTGGCGCTGTACAACTGTACTGTACTGTACTGGATAAATGATCAATGACGCCTGTCTACAGATGTACGTCATTTCTGAAAAC
Organism: Phengaris arion; assembly: GCA_963565745.1. Lineage (NCBI taxonomy): Eukaryota > Metazoa > Arthropoda > Insecta > Lepidoptera > Lycaenidae > Phengaris > Phengaris arion. The sequence continues at coordinate 1,584,657 of OY751446.1, read as the reverse complement.
TGCGAATCGACGGTTATTGTTATCGCCTAACCCTGCGTTTCGGTGGAGCCACTGTCGTGTCGTGATCGTCAGTTTGAGGTCAATGCAATTTGTTTGAATTTGTTCCGCTCAGAGTGTAGACGTACTTAATATATAGGGCGGCAAAGTGAAAATATAATTTTAAATTAAATGTATCGAATATTTAGTTCTTGGCAACTTTTAATGAATTAGAAACAAATCTAGGCGACGACGACATCTAACGAAAAATGAGATAAAAATCTACATTTTAGTAGAAATAATACATAATAAAAGCATATTATTTTTAAATCAACTTTTGGCCACCCTGTGTTTAAAGTATATTTTAAACTTGCAGCTCTCAGTTATAATTTACCATCACATTTCATCTAGTTTATTAGACTTCCAGGTGTGAACTAAACATCTACTTCCCAGTCTGTGAAATGTAATCAGCATTAGACTACAATTTGTTTTGTATTTTGCGATTTGAATGTATACATACGTTTGACGAACATTTGAATGTATACATACGTTTGACGAACATTTGAATGTATACATACGTTTGACGAACATTTTATATACATTTTACAAAAACCCGTAGCGTATCGCTCGATGTCCTTCGCCAAGGTCACACCAAAATCATAATGTGCACAAATTTTGAAATGAAATTATTAAAAATCGGCTATAACTATATAGGTAAAAAATTTTTAAAATTTTAGACAACTGTTTGAATATAGAACTAGTTGTTACAAATAAAAATATGCTATGAATTCATTAGGTATTTGCTCAAAAATACCAAAATTAAAAACAAAACAGTGTAAACTAATTAAGACAATATATATGAAAATTTGCATTAAAAAAACGCGCGTCAACAGTCGTCTATGAATCCATGGCATAATAAAGTTTTGAATATATTTAACATAGTAATTAAGTGCCTAGAATTCCATTCGTCAATTGTATTATAATTCAACATTGGAAAGTTACAATTTCGGAAGGAAACAGTTTTTATGTAGTTACTTAATATTTTTTTTAATTTTAAAAATATCTCTGAAGTAAAAAGAACTGATATAACAAATAACGATCCTGGGTATGGCAATAATTGAGAATCCACCAAATATTGAGTGATCATAGAGTTTTGTTTGCGTGTTCACTTACAATGTATATTGATGACCTTTCTCTATTTTGTAATTTTGTATGTAACATCAAATATTTCAAATACAATAGGGCATTGAATTGTCTCTTTTCATCGTCATATAAATGTATTGCTGTCGCTACGTCGAGTCGAGTTTCCGTGTGAACAGAGACAGAAATATCGATTTTAACTTGGTACTTACATTGGTTTGGTTTATACTTGGTTTTTACATTGGTATATTTTTAATCGACGTCAAAAAACGAGGTTCTCAGTTTGACCTGTATGTTTGTACAAATGTTTAAATTTAGTCTGAACCTGGGAGCGCCACCGTCGCCATCGATGTCGCTGTTAGTTATAATTTCATGAAAATTAATATGTCTGAAAGGTAGCTCTTATAATGTTTTTTTTATAAATGACTTACCTTTCAAAATTCATAACGGAAAAGTGACAGAGATAGAACATTATTTACATTAGATAGAGAAGGCCAGCAATATACAGATTATATAATTAATATACTTTGTTGTATTGTAGGCTCAATGTTACGTGTTTATCTGAACGAAGCGTTAAGTCCGTGATATATCCATTCCAAAATCAGTCGCGTACTGCCATTGAAAAGATTTTCCATATCAGAGTCAAAAATAAGAATAATAATTAGAAAACAATACTTTCAAAAGACAAGAAATTAATAATTTATGTTAAATTTAAAAAAAAATTGAGCAAGTTATCGACACGCAAGTTGAATCGCGCGATTTGGACTCCAGAGTGGACTCCAGCTGAGGGAGCGATTATAAAATTAGAATAATAAAATTTGTAGCCTTATCCATATTATTCTAATTATTAAAATATTGTATAATGTATTATAATTGATATATTAATATATTTATTGCTAATTAATTATTGGTCTTTAATTTCAGATATTATACTGATAACTTTAGATTCTAGGCGACGTGTAATTTTGTAAATTAAGTCTTATGTAAAAATATCTCAACGTCTTTCCTTAATTTTAGATGAAAAACACTGTAAGCGTCACACCGAGACGCAACGCGACGCAAGGACGCATTTTTAAGATAGTGATTCAAAATTGAACTTTAGTCATGGTACAAGAAGGTACACGTTTCACGGCGCCGCTCTACGCAGCCCGGTGCAGCTCGAAATTAGAAATCGGTATATTAAAAATGCAATGCCGCGTCATGTATCGTTTCGATGTGAGCTGACATTAAAATTCCAAATAACTTTATAATGATAAAAATAATACAAATATTTATGACTTTATTAGTGTAACATTATTATTACGCTAACAATATCTTAAAAAAAATATGATTAGCATCATATTTATAAAGATTACCCAACAACCAAAGCATAGAATCTTTTAAAACGTCATTTTCTACTTCCAACATACATTTTAAAGCAACATTTATATTGTTTGAAAGAAAATAATTCAAAATAACACTACAATTTCCACTATTGGCAAGTGTCCTTATAATATAAAGAAGCTGGAAATCACTGGCATCGTGTTTACTCCCAGGTAACTGTTGTAGCGTCTTCAGCAGCAGATCTTCTGTTAGGTGAGTTAAAAAATCATTGTGGCACGATAGTATGAACAGTAACCGTGCTGTCTCTGTGTTTACTCCGATCTGTGATATTGTGGACAGCATTTTAGATAGATGATCAGTTCTGTAACAAAACAATAGATGTGTTTAAACTTTCGATAGCAATATTACAATAGAAATGTAACAACACAACCAACTAATAGAAATTGGAGCTGCTATTATTATTAGATGGTAGCACCTTCAATTTCTAGTAATTGATTGAAGATGGTATAAATAACTAATATATTTAAGATTATTCAATATTTTACATTGTAGAAATTAACATAATATATTAACAATTTAACAGAGACATAGGTACATCAAATTTTCTCTGAAATGTTAATGACATAATAATTGTACCTACTTAATAAATATGTTTTACAAATATGAATTAATTATGTTTACGCGAATATTGTTCATTGTTTTAAACACTTACGGATTGTGTCGCGGTGCACTTTTATTTTTCCCAACGTTTCGGCTACTTTCTAGCAGCCGTGGTCACGGGAGGACTGAGCGTGACCACGGCTGCTGGAAAGTAGCTGAAACGTCAGGAAAAAGAAAAGTGCACCGCGACACAATCCGTAAGTGTTTAAAACAATGTTTTATAAATGTTTAAAACACAATCCTTGTGCAAATGTAAAATACTACCACTTAGTGTTTGTGATATTTGAATATAGACAAATTACCTCAAATCATCCTTCATTTGATACGCATAATGTTCTAGAGCATATAACGCTGCATTCCATAGATCGTCCCTCGCCAGAAGATCAATTAGTTTCGCAAAAGCTCCTTGATCTGTCAGTATGTTACAGGCTTTCCGTCCAGATCCAGCTAGGTTACCTATGCTCCAGGCGCAAGTTACCTGAAGAATGAGAGAAGTTTTAGAGAACTATATCATAAGTCTTTTGAAAAGAAACTGTGTATTGTCGGGCTCGCGCACAAAGGATTCTGTACAAATCGCCAAAAAAATATGTTTGTCGTATGGGAGCTCCACTTAAATATCTGTTGTTATAGCAAGAAAAAAAATACACCATTTGTAAAAATTTCAACTTTCATTGTCTATAAGCTATCACAGTTTATAAGATACAGGTGATAGACAGACAGACGGATGGATGGGGTTCTGTTTTTATCTTTTGGATGGAACCCTAATAAGTGTTTTAATCCAGGCTACAAATAATGTAAGGGTAGTCAAACACTACACTGACTATCGTCCAATCGGTATGACACTGACAATTTAACCAATTACAAGTTAGAACTGAAAGTGTATGGGAGTGGATTAGCGTGACAGTTATATTTTTTAATTCTTGATTGATTGATTAATCCTGTAGCTCCATGTTTTCATGGACGATAGACAGTATGATGTATAAAACATGAAAAATCCATGTGTCAAATTCCATTCAAAGGTATTTATCAGTTTTGGTTAAAGAGAAACAAACATACACACACCTTTTTGTTTGTGGGATTGAAAATTAAAGTCCGTGATAACTTAACACCTTTTATTTAAGTTTTATAGTTAAATCCCCATCTCCGCACACGCACACCTTTTCTCCTTCTTATAATCAGTCTCTCTCACTTCCTACATGTTTAATCCTTACTAATATAATATATGTGAATGTGAGTTTGTTCGATTGGTTGTTACACTTTCATGTAAAAATGCAAGTGCAGTAGCACTCATGAAATTTGGCAGAGATATAAAGTAGACCATGGGGAAGGACATAGGCTACTTTTTGTCGCGGGAAAAATGTACGGTTTCCGCGCGATTTCACTTTGCGCGTACGAAGTCGACTCTTTTAGTAACAAGATAGTTACTAAAAGAAAAACAATATAAAAAAATGTGTATACCGCTAGTTCATTGTTTAGACTGTCCAATTCTGTGGTCAAATATGTGCCCATAGCTTTAGCGATCGACACACATGCTCTTTCATCACCCAGAGCTAAATTACAACCGGATCCAGCCGCTGCCAGTTTGTTCTGGGCATTTTTACCTAAAATTAATAGCAATTAGATGACCTTTGTCGCGGCTTCGAATCCCTGACCCAGGAACACAAAAAAAAATGTGTGTATATTTTTGTAATATAATAAAAATCTTAAATATAAATGATGTATAGTAAAAGCATTAAATATATTTCCACTGTCTGGTGCCCGTAACACAAGTTCTTTGAGAACTTACTACATGTCAGATTGATGTGGTGCATCCATAGATATTATTTTTTGTATGAAAAAATGTGAATGATGTGAAATAGGTCAGTCGGATTCCATTAAATGTAGGTTTACAATAGTACCTGTCTACCACTATCGCATAGCTAATGGTTATATATTTAATGCGTGACTGAAACTGGTTTTTATGTCCGAAACCGAAACTCCCGCGTTAGTGGTTCTGTTAATTAGGTATCTCAACTGTAGATGTCAGAAATCAAATACTTTCACTATTAAAACAATTTTAATATTTATTTACTTAAAAACAATCTACAATGAGATTTTTACGAAAATTGACACTATCTTAAGTAAATGCAACAGAACTGAAGGAATGATGTCCTGTAACAAAATAATTTAATATGTTATATAATAAATGGAATTCAATGTGCCGAACATGACAGATCACAGCATGGTAACTCCCAAATAACATTTCGGTCTTAATTTGGGCAGGTTTGCCACCAAAACCAAATTTAAACCAAATCTCAACTGCAACAGAACTTTCGGTCAGGCATGATATTTAATTATATTTAAGCCTATCAAAATTAAACACTTTAATTCCTTAATAGGGATAATGACTACATCTAAAATATTTAGTTTCATTAATTTAGAAATATTGAGGCATTACTACTTGGTAATTGTAAAAAAAATATAAAATTTTATGTGTAGTTTAATAATTAGATACAAGTAAAAAGAACAAAAAAGTTTAAATTTTTTTTCGCTAAATTTGTAAACAAAACCTACATCTTTAGTTTACTTAAATCATATACAAAAACATTAATTATGGTAAGTATGAACTTAAACGCATAAATATCGGAAATATTTACAAATATGTTCCTGTGGCCTTATACTTCATACACTTTAACCTAGGCTTGACGTCACAGCTACGCACGACTTTAGTATGCATATTTCACGACACTTGCAAAATTTTGTATACATATCACTGTATCTTTGAAACTATTGACTTTTGATATACTGTTTCTTCTGAGAAGTTACTCATATTTAAGAGTTCTATTCATTTATGCAATAAAAAAATTTGCCATCTAGCCTATACTATTAGGTATAAGGTATGGTTAACCACGACAGGCTTTCACTATACAAAATTAAAGTTGTAGGGACCTCTTACTTAGGCCAAACATACCAGTAAGTTCTCTTGTTATGCCTCTCAAAGCACTATGTACATTTAATATGACTTCTATGTACTTGAGATTGTCCATTATTCCATTTTTTACAATCAGTAGCTCACTGGGCGACACCTTCGATTTTGTTTTCAATTTGTTTGCTATTGTTAGAATGTCTTCTTCTTTGATGCTGTAAGAATTGTATAGTTTTACTGTGACTTTGGTCCATAAAATTGTCAATAATAAAATGCTTTTAGTTAAGTACTAATTTTTTTTTTAACAAAATGTTGATAAAAAGAAACCTACTGTAGATATTATGTAGCTATCAAAGGGGAAATTCTAACCAAAACTGTAATTAGGTAGATAAGTTACAAGTAGCAGGAAGGCTTGACCATCACCCAAAGGGTTTTTAATACAAAGTTTATATTGAAATTTAAATTGAAAATTAAAAAGGTCTATCTATGCCCGTACCTTAAATCACTTACAGGACGGTGAACATCACTTACCGCATCCTTTTGAACCTTTCGATTATAATTCAGTAGGTCTCTAGTACTTTTTCTAATGATATTAACGTATTCATCAGCCATTTTTCTACAATTTATTTTAAACTTCATACGATTTAAAATTAGTGCTTCCCACTGCATGCGAAATATGTAAATAAAAACATGACTGACGAGATGACATTGACATTTGATATTACACTTCTTCTTTTTAATACATGGCATCGGGTTATAACCATTTGCCAGTGTCAAGTTAAAAAGGCGGGAATAGAACTTTCATTTAAATTTTCAACACCTTATTCCTAAATCGTCAAGTCTAAAGTCTTGTCAAAGTCCAAATAAATAGTCAGTACAGTCCATGAGTCATGTCAGTCGATTCAGTAAAGTGGTAGAAGCTTTACTGAAAGTTACTAGGGAGTTTTGGAGGGATCACAAAATAGCACGTTTTTAGAAGTTATACCCCTTGCCCACACTTGTGCACGTTAACGAATATTTAATGGTTAATATTCTACCAATATTACAGATTAAAAACAGAAATAACACAAATTTATGAGGAAATACAAAAACCACAACGCCACCAATTGAATTCCCCGACAAAACTCTCGACATATAACATTGGCAGACGTCAGACAACCATTATTTTTAATTTTAGAACATTTATGTATAAAGTCATTTACTGTAATGGGGATGTTGCCTAGTGTGGAATATCACATTTTTATTAAAATTTCCTTCCTATAAATTAAAAAAAAACTAACGAAAAACAGTATTTCAATGAAATTTTAAATCAAACTCAGAAGGTAGAAACACTCTAACGTCGCTCCAGATAAGGTGTATTTGAATAAAATTAAAACAATTGCATAAAATGTGATGTTCAGTTGTTTTCTTAATTTGAAAATATTTCTTTTTAAATTAAATGACGTATAAACCAGCCAGCAACCTTATATGATACTGATATCAATTAAGGTTGTCAATCAAATCAAATAAGTATATTAAAAATTCCTCGAGATACATAAATCTAAAAGAAATAGGTATTTAGATTGACTTGATTAAAAATTATAAGAAAATAATAAATATTGCCCATTACTTTCGCGTAAAACGATTTATTACGTCACAAGTTGCGAACGCCATATATTTTTTAATGACAATTTCTTTAGACGAAAAAAACATTTTTAGGCAATATGCCTATTACAGCGGGCGGAAAACTAGAACTTTCGGTTAAGTTGTCAGCACTATTCTTTTAAATAAATATTCAAAGTCAAGTCAAAATCCCAGTAAACTGTCAGTGTAGTGAATGAGTAAGATAAAGGTGAACTAAATCTATTCAGTAAAATGGTAGACGCTTTACTAAAGCGCCTTACTCACGGTCCAGCCTGCAAATCCAAAATAAGCCGTCGTGTCATGTCGTGTCAAACATTTAAAATTTTTGCCTACAAGTCCGCTTCAAGGCCGCGATATTGGATTTTTAGGCTAGACGGTGAGTATGGCGCATAAGGCAGATAGTTAAATGATAGGCTAGGTTAATATTTTAAGTTCAGTACCTAGTGTTTCTGACAGAATGAATTGACCATGAACATTTGAAACACAAGAAAATTGAATATAAACAATATTACATTTATAATAATTATATTTGAAATTTAGGACTAATGTCAATTTATTTTAAAGGGTACATTAAAACGTGGGTTAATATACGACTTTTTATTTAATTTATAATAATTTTTATTAATCACAAAAGAATAGTGATTACTTACAGCTTATAATAATATCACACGATTGGTAATCTTGTAAAGCGTCACCTCACCGTCCAACCTATAAATCCAGCACCGGTACTAATGACCGACATTGGTGTCAATATTTTTTTATTTTTGCCTACAAGTCCCCTTCGAGGCCGCGATATTGGATTTGGAGGCTTGACGGTGAGTAAGGCTCCTAATTAATGTTCAGAATATAATAATCTAATGTCACCTTCAGACTCGGTGCAGACGAGCGACTGCAGACCGCGTCCGGTAAATATTCTACCTGTGTCGCGACGACAGAATTTCAATACATCTTTATCAAATAACTGGCATCAGCGACACAGGCAATCGCGATGACTCAAAACGAAGTCAAAACGTAAGAAAATTGTGTCGCGGTAGTGGCTCGCCCGTTTTCTCTGAGTCAGTAACTTTACACTAAGGTATGTTAACAATCTGTAGGATCTTTTAGTTCAAAGTATACATAGTATAAGTATCTTTGTTACAACATATTAGGTTCTAGCTAATTTCTTTCTGAATACATAACAGAACATTTTAAAATATTAGGTACTCCTATGTAAAACTTTTGTACAGATTCATACTTAAAAAACAAACAACGTTTCCCGACCCGCACAACAACCATACTTTTTGACAAGTGCCGTGCCAACTCAAAATGATAATCGTTTCGCGGTCGCGATAGCTGTTTGTCCGTAAGCGCCGATATGATCGTCAAACGTCGTATCGGTGTCCTTATGACCTTAGACGAGCACGGGGCGGCGCGGGGCGCGGGGAGGGGCGCGCTATAAGGCGGGTCCCCCCACCACCGCGACTGCCACCCTCATGGTGGGTTCCGCGACCGAGCGCCGCCGCTGAGCGCCCTGCAGCACCGGCAGGCCAGCCCGCAGCTCGTCCAGCTGCAGGGGGTCCAGCTGCTGGGGCTCTCGCTTGTGGGGGTCTAGCTGGAGGTGCTCCCGTTTCAGCGCGTCCAGCTCCAAGGGGTCCCGCTTTTGGGGGTCCAAATTGTGGGGATCTATTTTGTGAGGGTCCAACTTATGGGGGTCTAGCTTGAGCCCGTTGCGTTCCGGCTCCTTCCGCGGTGGACTCAGATCATCCGTCTGCACTTGACGGTCCGTCGACGTCCACCTCTCTGAAATTGTGTTAATTGATATTTTTGTATTGCCTATCGAATAATTTTTGGCCACTACAAGTAATATCCAAGAAAACTTAATCTACTAAACAATAAACTTAATAATTGAAAACTTGAAAAGTTGCTCATATTAAGATAACAGACGTTCTAGAAATAGCACAGCACACTCCGTTCAACGTTCGAACAAAGAAAATATAGCGCAATATAAGGCTACCATCCATCCATACTATCCCATCTATGTGTCATTTACTTATCATATAGTAAAGAAATACAAGGACAAGCTAGTTCGATTCGATTTTAATATTTTTGTTTTCGTTTAGATTAAGTTTTTACAGAGTATAGGCTTTGTCAATTATCAAGGTCAATAGATTGACATCTTACCGTTAGCGTCCAACGTAGACAGGTCCGTGGAGGGGGTGGCGGGGGGCCGAGGAAGGGGGGCGGCCCCCACTAGCGCCGCGCACACGGCCCCTGGCGCCGCGCCTCCGCGCCAGCGGTGCGGCATCAGGCTCGCGCGCACATTTCGCTCCGGCCGGATCAGGATTATGTACACCTAAAGAATGGACATGAATACACATTGAGACAGTAGTAACACATTTTGTACACAATTGACAGGGTATTCTGTAGGCTTTGGTATTGCGGCCACTAATAGAATATTGGTGGCGATAATCGCTTGAACATCAGAGGAGTCATCTGATGCCCTGTCGGTGTTATCCCATAAAAACTTGAGAAATGCACGCCTAGGAGTGCACCTTGGGCGTGAACGACGGCCATGCTGGTGACGCGCAGCGGCACGTGTCGGTGTATGTGTGTGTACCTTGGGCGCGAACAGGCAGGCGAGCGTGACGCTGGCGCTGAGCGAGATGGTGACGGCCATGCTGGTGACGCGTAGCGGCACGTGGCTGGCGGTGCCGAAGTACAGCGGCACGAACGCCAGCCAGATCACGCACGTTGTGTACATCGTGAACCCTGAAAACAGCCACTCGTCATTAACATCAATGGCAATTGGCAAAGCAGTTGAATATCAAAATATATTAGTTGTTGCGTCATAGTTGCAGACGTAAAAAGTTATTTGTAGAACGTTCCGTAAAAGTAATTATGGAAATTTGGATCGCATGATTTACTGCTTATGTCCGCAGCAGCTGCAGCTCGCCTGAACGAACAAGCACAAATAATGACGTCACTCTCCGTCAATCATAATTTAGTAGATTCTGCCCACTTGTTTCACAGTTTTAGGGCGAAAAATAATTATGAAACTCGAAAAAAGTAGGTATACAAAAAAAATTAAATTGCAAGAAAATAAATATACGAAACTGAGAAAGAAGGTCATCGATCTTACACTATGATACAGATGATTGCAAGAAGTCTTTTTTACTAGAAATCATCAATCATAGTACTTACGCAACTCTTTTGAGCAACTGAGTATAATATATTTTACATTGGCGTGGTGACGATTTACTTCACACAAATCAAACGGCCTGATCTGATGATCAACAGACCTATATGTTTGCTCTCGTTGAACGCCTCCGGTATTTTCCTGGTGAGCACGGCATACACCGTGCAGACGATGATAAGCACGACCGGGTAGAAGAAGGTGATGGTGTAGGAGGCGTCGACGTAGGAGTCGCACACCAGCATGTTGTCCTCGCGCGTGGGGTGGTGGTAGATCGCGCGCGCCGGGGACGCCAGCTGCCATATCACTACTATCACCACCTAAGCAAATAGCAGAATATTAATTGTGTTACACAATTTGTACGATGTTAAATCAGATTAATCGCCCCATCAGTAGCGGTTACTTACGTTTTCGACACACGTGTTTACTGTACCTATGTTATTTTTTTTAAAAGTTTTTCTCCTGGATGATTTATATTATTCAAGGTCAGATAAGTTTAAAATGTTTACGACGAGCATAGACGAAACTGTATGAAATATTGTGTATAGACTTCAGAAGTTCAGAACAATGTAGATGACGTAGTAGTTTGTGGACTATGCAAGGCTTATTCCTACCTGAATAGATACGAGAATTGAGCAAATCATTAGCTGTGATTTTGGAGAGATGAGCGACGGTCTCCGAGCGGACTCCTTGCTGGCGTTGAAGATGCGCGCTATCCTGTTGGTCTTCGTGAGCAGAGCGGCGTAAATTACCGTGAAGCAAAATCCGGTACCGAACCTGCAAAAATAATAATTCGTTTAAAATATTACTAGACCAAGCAACTACCAACAATCAATAAGAAAAGGCTTATGAATGTGGATTAAGTGTGATAAATATGTGGTGATTGATAAAGACTATCGGCCTTTTTCACAATCTTCTATTAAGTGTCGGATAACTTCTTCGGATTCGGCTTATTCGTTTTGTTGCAAAGAGCTATATATTATAGTAAAATAATGAACCGTTGCAGAGAACACAAGAAGTCAGTCGGTCGCAGCACGAGCGCGAAAGTCACGAGGTAGCACATGAGGATCCCAGTCAGCAGCACGAAGGACAGCTCGCGGCCCGACGCGCGCACCACCGGCGTGCCGCGCCGCGCCAACCACACGCCGCACACCAACCTGGTGGGAGTGCATTATGTAACAAGTAAATGGCACCAAACAAATGGGATGAATATGACCAGAGCCCCAATTCGTACCTCAAATCTCGGTTCAGTTGTCAGTCTGTCCCGCTCGCGCGCGCATGATTTGATGCCTATCCGAATGAGTTAGCGCGCTAATCGAACCGGCATATAGTGGTACGAGAATTGCAGCCCTGATAGACCACCATATTATGGATTAGAACCAGTAATAGCAGACGGATCGCCTAACGATAAGCGATTATTGCTGCCTTTAGCTGCTATAAAGCTCAACTAAGGATATATATATGGAGAGAACATATAAGTACCCTGTATAATACACAAGTTCGGACACTTAGCACGGGGCCAGTTTGACGTGGGGTGAAATCGCGCTATGGGGTGAAATGGTGGGGCCTCGTATATATATATATATATATATATATATATATATATATATATATATATATATATATATGTAAAAAATGTCCTTTTTTTAAAAAATACTTAAAATTAGATTATATTGAAAACCGTTGGGTTTAGCATATGGTGTTTCATAGTAAAATCAATTAGAAATGATCTAAACTACAGGCCCATAAAGGATCTAGGTCGACTTAAAAGGTAACCCGGTATAATAAATACTGTACATGTATTTAAAATTTTATTCATATTATATATTTATTATAGATTTTTATTATATTATATACATATTTTATACACATCCATGACCCAGGAACACGGAAAAACTTTTTGTTCCTTCGGCGGGATTCGAACCCGCGACCCCCGGCTTGAGCACCAACAAGCTGAACCAATAAACAATAACGCCCTGAACAGTACAGGAAGGTGGTGAGGGTAGTTGGATTGGGTTTGATGAGGTTGACAAGAAAAGAAAATTCTGGCGTATGCCCAACGTTAAAAACATAATTATGTACATTGTTGCAAATATCAGGAAGAAAATACTAACAAGGTCAGCAGTATGCCCAGCGTGGAAAACGCCATGGCACCGATTGCAGCGGGCGACGTGGGGCGAAGGTACAGCTCGGGTATGGGCGCGCAGCGCACGCGCGTGCTGTCCGGTAGCGTGCCGCGCGCGCACTCCACGCACGCCGTCTCCGAGAATGGCGACCGGATCTGGAACATCGTCATCATCATCATCCATATAATTGAGAGTAGTCAAAACATGGTTGGTAATGTGTGAAAGAAATCAAGTAGATCGCCACATTGAACATAAGTTAATTGCAGGAGAATTTTTCCTGGGAAACAATCGCAGCTCATTAGTCAAAATACACCTGTTCAGAGACACGGCTAATGCATACCATGATGAAGGTTGTATGAAGGCCGCTGCGAGCCCCACTTGAGCTGGTGGTGGTGGTGGCACCTCGTACTACGTGCAGTTAAGCAGTACCAGCAGCAGCTCTCGCCCTCCACGTACTGCTTGGCCTGGCCGAGCTCCCACTCCACGCTGTACACCGACTCCGGTTGCCCCAACGAACCCCACTTGAGCTGGTGGTGGTACCTCGTACTGCGTGCAGTTGAAGCAGTGCCAGCAGCAACTATCGCCCTCCACGTACTGCTTGGTCTGGCCGAGATCGCACTCTGCGCTGCACACCGACTCCGGCGGCCACAACGAACTCCACTTCAGCTGGTGGTAGTGGTGGTACCTCGTACTGCGTGCAGTTGAAGCAGTGCCAGCAGCAGCTCTCGCCCTCCACGTACTGCTTGGCTTGTCCGAGCTCACACTCCGCGCTGCACACCGACTCCGGCGGCCGCTGCGATCCCCACTTGAACTGGATCTGCTCCATGTCCAGCTGCAGCTCGCCGTCCAGGTACCGCCCGACCTTCACCCAGCGGTACACTCCGCGAGTGACCTGCTTGAAGTGCAGGATATTGTAGCGAGCAGGTCCGTCGCCGTTCGCGTCGAAATGGAACTCGTCTCCACTCAGACCTGGAAGAAATATACCATAGATACACGAAGGAATCGTTTTTACAGGGACGTCAGTTCCTTATGGCACGTTGCGAATTGTATTGGGGCTGGACGGATTATTAGGTACGACACTTTTTGCCACTCGAAATCACAATGTATTATCAACTAATAAGAATGATACAAAAAACGACCTTATCACCTTGAAAATAATGTAGAATTTTGCAATTACACATTGTGACTGTTTTGACTGTTACATATTGTGACTAGCTAGCCGGGCCTTAGGTAGGCGAGCGGTGGGACGGAAGAGCGCTTGATGTTATTACTCAGTACAGAGCCGGACTTCGCGGCGGCAACACGAAGAGCAGCAAGCAACCCGCCCCCTCATTCCTGTCCCTACCTAAGAATCTCCTCATTCCGGATTCTGTCACGCAGAGAAACCCCGAGAATAGCTCTCTCCATTGCTCTTTGAGTGACTTTGAGCTTATTTAGGAGGCCAACAGTGAGGGACCACGTTTCACATCCATAAGACATCACTGGCAGCACGCACTATTCAAATACCTTTGTCTTTAGGCACTGAGGTATTTCGGACTCGAAGACGCTGCGTAGTTTCCCGAACGCTGCCCATCCGAGTTGGATTCGTCGTTGAACCTCACTATCGAAGTTGGACTTGCCTAATCGGACTGTCTGTCCCAGGTAGACGTATTCATCAACAACTTCGATTTTGGAGTTCCTAACAAATACTGGAGCGGGTACAACATGGGCATTAGACATAATTTTCGTCTTGTCCATGTTCATTTTTAGACCCACTCGTTGGGACGCTCTATCGAGGTCACCGAGCATGGCGCTAAGGTCTTCCAGCGATTCTGCCATTATGACTATATCGTCAGCAAACCGAAGGTGAGTGATGTATTCGCCATTTATGTTGATGCCGTATCCTTCCCAGTCTAGGAGTTTAAAAGCATCTTCCAATGCTGTGATGAAGAGTTTAGGAGAGATGACATCTCCCTGCCTTACACCTCTCTGCAATTGGATAGGTTTCGTACTTCCATTGTGTACTCGGACCGACATGGTGGCATTGTTATACAAACACTTCAACACTTCTATATAGCGATAGTCAATGTGGCACCGCTGAAGAGACTGAAGCACCGCCCAGGTTTCGATCGAATCGAAGCCTTTCTCATAGTCCACATACGCCAGACAGAGCGGACGATTATATTCCTCCGATTTCTCTATAATCTGGCGGAGTGTGAGGATGTGGTCTATGGTACTGTAGCCTTTTCGGAAACCGGCTTGTTTGGGTGGCTGGAATTCGTCGAGGCTGCGCGCGAGATGGTTCGTGATAACCCTCGAGAATAATTTGTAGACATGGCTCAAGAGCGAGATCGGTCTGTAGTTCCTCAACAAGGTATTGTCTCCCTTTTTGAAGAACAGCACCACAACGCCCCCGCACCATGCCTCAGGTGTGGTGCCTTCGTGTATGACGGAATTGAACAGTTTCTGGAGGACTTCCACCGGAGGAGGTACCGGTTTTCCACCCGCTCTCAGAAGTTCTGTCGTAATTCCATCTTCACCCGGCGCCTTGTTATTCTTAAACTGTTTGAGGGCCATCCTAATCTCGTACAGGTTGACGTCCGGGATATCCTCGGTATAGTGTCGAGTAAGCTTGGCTCTTGGATCTTTAGCCGTGCTGATAGCAGGTGTCCGTGTCGATGTGTACAACTGTCCGTAGAACTCTTCTATCTCCTCCAGTGGCGTACACAGGATTATGACACTGGGTATGCGGCGAAGTACTCGGTCACAAAAACTTTTTCGTTTATAGAATTTTAGCATAGCTACAGCCAAGCGACGGATCTCTAAGTCGAAACCATGCCAACAGAGCAAGTCTTACATGTACTATTCATGTACATCTTCTACGGCAACGCAGACAAAACAGCGATCGATCGTCGCGGCGGAAGAAATTCTAATAAGTAAAATAATAAGCATATTTTAAAATATTATAACTACTCACCAGTCAGTCAATTTTCACATATTCAAGGTTCCGGTTACTTGAGATTACTATATCCCGATGTAAATAAACGCAAGATTTCGGCCACCTCAAATATCTTATCCAAGTGAGTGAGGCCGCGGAATATAAATTATTTAAATCTGAATATCCCGAATCAGTCCACACTGTACTAGAATTACTAAATAATATGCAAGGAAAACAATATAATTTAATCGTGTGTACACAACCACACAGCCAGTTCTACGTTTCATAACTTTTAACATGAAATTTTCGAGTTACATTATTTTTTTGCTGGTTTAATTGTTGTAACTCGGGTACACCTTTAGACAGAATTTGAATCTTTTCACTGAATGACAATTGTGAGAACTTGTTTTTTTTAATTTTTAATAAACACACAGTTTCTTAATAAGCAAACAATTTTTAGCAAACCCTTACAATCAAATAACATTTAAAAAAAATCGGATAGCCGAACCGAGCTCCCAGCTCGGTTCGGCGTGGTTCGGCCATCGCCTGCCGCATGAGTTACCGCTATATAATCATGTCGATATTCATGGATGTGTGCGTTTGCGAAGTATGAAAATTACACACACATGCGATGATTTTTCCTGCAGGACTTACCGGCATGAGTTGCTATTTATAAAATATTAGGCGTTTTTAAGTTATTATATTTGTTAAATTAATTTATTTACTATTAATTAAAGTCATCTAAAACGTACGAAAGTTTTATTAAAATATCTGTGAATGACAAGTAAAGCACTGCATTTCTGCCTACAAGGAGCGCACGCCCCTGATCTCCTCCAAAATCTCTGGCTTCGACGAGATGATCTTGCCTTG
Organism: Phengaris arion; assembly: GCA_963565745.1. Taxonomy (NCBI): domain Eukaryota; kingdom Metazoa; phylum Arthropoda; class Insecta; order Lepidoptera; family Lycaenidae; genus Phengaris; species Phengaris arion. The sequence continues at coordinate 1,567,945 of OY751446.1, read as the reverse complement.
ATCGGTCTTTAGCTTCGTCATCTGGCTTTGTACGATAGACAGTTTCTTTGCGAACACTTTAGAGCCCTTGTTTCGCTTAATCGTTTCCTTAATACATCTAGTATTGAAGGAGCGTATATCGTGTCGCATTGCGGTTATCTGTCTGTCTGTCTGTCTGGTTATCTGTCTATTAATCCGTCTATATTCTGACATGTCAGCTGGAGACTGCAATCTCGTTTCTCGCCTTTAGGCCATGAGTTCTAGAGTTTAATTGGAGAGCTTTTGAGTTCTACTTTGGCATCGGGTCTTATAGAATTTGGACCCAATCGCATGGACAGCTTCCACAAACCTGTTGTTTATATCGTCCACAGATTCGCACTCGCCTAGGCATTCGAAGCGATTTTGGAGCTCGAGTTGGAATTTTTCGGGATTTTGGATATTGGCAGTGGTGGGTCGGATCGTGGACTTCATCAGACTAGACCTTTCCAGCTTAACGTTTAGGTTTAATGTGCCTCTTACCATGCGGTGATCGCTACCAGTCTTAACCCTGTTGATCACAGAGACATCATTAAGTATTGGTCAGACATCATTAAACCTGCTTGGTCGTCTTAATGAAGTCGATCTCATTTTTTGTGGAACCGTCCGGGCTGATCCAGGTCCACTTCCTGGTAGCTTCTTGAAGAAGGAGTTCATCATGAAGAGTCCCTCCTTCTCCATGAAATCAGCCAGTCGCTGCCCCCTTGGGTACCGCTGCCCAATTCCATATTGTCCCATTCTCAGCTCATCGCTTCGTTTGCCTAGTTTCGCGTTGAAGTCTCCCATCACAACCGTGTAGTAGGTTGGTGAGGTATGTATGGCCTTAGAAATGTCCTCATACATAACCTCAACTTCATCGTCAGGGTGTGTCGAAGTAGGTGCGTATACCTGTATAACCTTGATCGATACCGATTGGTAATTTTGAGTTCCAGGTATATCACCCTATTCGACACACTCTCGATCTTCACTATGTTGTTGACAAGAGACTTGTGGACGATAAACCCGACACCACCTTCGGATTTACGTTCTCCTTCCCTAGAACAAGTTGCCAGATTGGAGAAATATCGTGTCCTCGCCCTGTCTTCGGACTTCAGATAACCCTATGATATGCCATTGCAACTTGTCCACTGCTACTTCCAGCTCAGCAATCTTCGAATCTTCCCTCAAAGTGCGTGCGTTGTATGTTGCCAGGTCGAGTCGTCGGGGGTGGTAGCCGGAATTTCGGAGCCGGAGATTCTTCGCACCCCCTGCCCCGCCATTCCCGTAGCCGTTAGCCGCTACCGTAGCCAGGGATAGCGGGGCTGCCGGTGACTAGAGGCCACGGCCGTTTTGTGATGTTCATTTTGGGGGGGTTTGCCGTAGTCACCCTTGGTACGCTTGGTAGGCGGGTTGGTGACCGCAGTGGTGTATACCTACTTTCACAGACGGACGCTGCTGCCCATTCGCCTGAGGTCCGGGTTAGTTGCCTCTTACGACACGCTTTTCCGGACGGCGGTTGGGATATGTATCCTGTCTCCGTCCCCACACGGATATATATATATATATATATATATATATATATATATATATATATATATATATATATATAGCTGTACTATATATATAACATATATAACGTACCTATATATATATATATATATATATATATATATATATATATATATATATATATATATATAACTTCGAGGGAGCAAAATACTCGCAGAAAATAGGTAATACACGATATTAAAGGTTCATAAAGGTTCATCGCATAACGACCACCATGTGTCTAATTGCTATTGCTATAAGCTCCTGCACAGAATGGTGTAAACGAAATGCTTACGGTGGCACAATTCCGTTTTTGACTACACGTACCTTCGAATCTCACTTGTCTGAGGTACCGCAGCAGCGTGGGTCCACTCACTGGCCTCATCTTGTCACAGAGACCGTATTCGCCTCCGCACAGATCTCTATGCATATCCCTGAAACGCAAAATAATTTGTAAAAACTTTAGTTATTCTTGGTAACCATTAATTTCAACTAAGTTCAAACGTTAAAATACTAAAAATGTGGTCCTTCACTATCTTTTGATTTTCGGTCCCAATCAAAATAACTAAAGGAAGTTATTGTGAGGCCTCTTATATAAGTATAAGTCAAATTAGGGTCTAATCATTAGACACTAATTTGACTTATATAGCTTAATGTCGTAATTACAGTTTTATTCAGGGACAATTGACCCTGATGATGGAAATTATGGCGGCTGTTAGGTCAATTATCAATTCAAAAAAAATCAATCAAATATTTGAAGGCGCTTTGGACTGCCCCATCGAAGTTAAATTTTTTCCCTTGCAAGAAGTCATCCAAATTTCGAAAAAAAATGTAATCTGTTGGAGCAAGGTCTGGGGAGTACGGTGGACGTCTCAGACATTCCAATTGAAGCTCCTCTAATTTGGTAGCCGTCTGTTGTACAGCGTTGTCCTGAAGGAGCAGTGGCCTAGAGCGAATGACCAATCTCGGTTGTTTAGCAGCTAGCTTCTCCATCATGATTTGCAGTTCCTGGCAATAGACATCTGCCGTAATCATCAGGCCAGATTTAAGAAAGCTGTAGTGAACGACACCGGCACTAGTCCACCAAACGCTCACAAGTAACTTTTTTTGAGTAAATTTTCGCTTGGAGCAGGCTTTGGCTGGTTCGCCAGGGTTCAGCACTGGTGCCACGGTGGAAATCGTACTCGAAAATAATACAAAAAATAATGAAAAAAATGAACAAAGAAAAAACAAATGAATTACGCTAGTTACTCATGCATTTGTGTTTCGAAAACCGTTTCGAAACATATTTGCATGAGTAACTAGCGGTATAAATTTGAAATTGCAATTCCTAACCAAAGAAGATATATTTGAGATTAATTAAAGTAGCCAGTACGACAAAACGCCAATTTCATATGTAAGAACCTAATATACAGGGTGTTTGGTAGAACGGTGTCAATCCATAAAATGGAGGTCGGGGTGTGAAAATGGCGAAAATTTAAAAACATGGGGGGGTTTTAATGATTTGTCATCACCCGCCGGATCTTCATTTCACATAATATAATGTGCCGTACTTACCGTAAAGCATAGACGAAGGCCCACACGGCGTCAGCGACGAACTGCAGCTGCGCCTCGAACTCCGTGTTGTCGGCCGTCAGTCGCTCGCGGCCCGAGCACGGCGCGCGCGCAGGCGTGTGCGTGTGCGGTGCACGCGTGTGCATGTGCGCCGCGCGCCCGTAGTGACAGTTGAACTGCTCCTCCCAGAACTCTGGAGAAGAATTTCACTTCTTAGGAATATCACGTGTGACAGACAGGATGATGGTGAGCCTCTAAGCAGGTAAATCGATACGGCTATAGTACCCCTCCGGTTCTAGCAAAGGTAGATTTTGTACCTTAGAAAAATATGGCATGATTGAAAATTTAAGCCTATCCGAAGGTGTAACTAGTGCATTATATAAAAAATGACAATTTGATTTGTGGGCAAAGCGTGTACAACAAAATGTATGACCTGATAAATGTATATAAACATGATGTTGTCCACGAAAAATCAAAATCCCTCAATTTATAAATACACTAGATGTTGTCCGCGACTTCGTGCGCGAAAGAAATCCGGGAACCGTACATTTTGCCGCTTCAAAAAGTAGCCTATGTCATAATTTGGCACAGATAGTATGGTGTAGGCCAGGGGTCTCCAAACTTTCCAGCCTTAGGGCCATACTGATTACTCCAGTAAGTTCCGAGGGCCAAAACCATATTATCATTGTTGCCGGTGGTAAAAAGTGAAATAGTCCACTGATGAAAAAAAAAAAGTCCGAAAAAGTACGCAACGTTTAAAAAAGGCTGCAAATCGGACTAAAGTCCGCAAAACGGCAACACTGCATATTATTAATTTTCCTGTCATTATCTGTAATTTTTAGATTAGTCATAGAGTACGAGCCATGAGGAGTAACGTGACACGACATCTGGTGGACACAAGCGGAAATAGGCGCTAACAGATGGCGATAATAGCACGTACAGAATAATCTCGTTGGTTCGAGAAAGTTCTGGTGTCTTCCACTCACTTCTAGACGGCAGTAATTGGAATATATAAGAATGCTAGTGGCGCAACCACAAGTCAGTTCCTATGACACTGATGTGAAATAAAATAGTGCATACCTCCTTAAAACGTGTTTGTGCGTGTTTAAGTTTAAGACATCTTTGTAACAGTATTTTGATTTGAATTGTTGCTTTTGTTTACTGAATCACAGCAGTAGTATGGAAAAGAAGCAAAAAATTTGATAGTGAATGCAGAAAATTTAAAGATCAGTGGAACATTCAGTATTTCGTAATGGAGTCCAGTAACAAAAGGCTATGTTTGATTTGCAATGAAAGCATAGCCGTTCTCAAGGAATATAACATTAAACGTCATTATTTATTTACATTATTATAAACATTTTCAAAATTACTCAAAATATACAGGAAGTTTGCGGACAGCAAAATTCGAAGCTATGAAGCGCGGATTGAAATCGCAGCAATATTCATTTACAAAACTCAAAACTGAACAAGAGGCTGCAACTCGTGCCAGCTTTCGTGTGGCTCTTGAAATTGCAAAACGTGGAAAACCATTCACCGATGGAGAAATGATCAAAGAATGCATAATTGCAGTAGCCGAAGAAATGTGCCCTGAAAAGGTAAATTTATTAAAAACTGTCAGTATGTCAGCAAACACTGTGGCTCGAAGGGTAGAAAACATCGCTGAAAATATATCATCTCAACTGTTCGACAAAAATGGACATGTTGAGTGGTTTTCTTTGGCCTTGGATGAGTCAACGGATGTGTCAGATACTGCTCAGGTGTTGAATTATATTCGAGGAGTAGATAAAAGCTATGAAGTGCATGAAGAACTTCTTGATATGTATAGTATTCATGGCACAACTACTGGTACAGATATTTTTAAAGGAGTTAAAATGGCCATTAATCAAAAGAACCTTCGATGGAAAAACTTGAAATGTATTACAACTGATGGAGGCAAAAACATGAGTGGGAAAGATAAAGGAGTGGTCGCTCTTGTGTCAAAGGCTGTAGAAAATGACGGTGGTTCAAAACCATTAGTCTTACATTGTATCATTCATCAACAGTCTTTGTGCGGAAAATGTTTGGATAGGTCTGATGTTCTGAAACCAGTCATATCAACTGTAAATTTTATCAGATCTTTTGGGCTGAATCACTGACAATTCCGACAATTTATTGAAGAGATTGGAGAAAATGACTTACCTTATCATACTGCCGTACGTTGGCTTAGTTGTGGGAAAGTCCTTCAGCGCTTTTTTGAACTTCGAGCAGTGATCGAAACTTTTTTGAATGAAAAGCATCGCCCTCTTACTGAATTACAAAACAACGCATGGCTGTGGAAGTTAGCATTCTATGTTAATTTGACAAAACATGTGAACGAACTGAATTTGAGATTGCAAGGAGAAAACCAGCATCTTCCTGATTTATACACTAATATCAAATCATTCCGGAAGAAATTGATACTGTTTCAATCACAACTACGAAGTAAATGTTTTTCACATTTTAAAACATGTGAAATATTCAGCCACACCACTGAGACTGAGTTCCCTATCGATTTTGCAATCGAAACTTTGAGTGCTTTGAAAATAAATTTTGATACTCGTTTCTCGGACTTTGATGCCATTGCGAATCAAATTAAGATTTTTCAGAATACTTTTGATACTGTCATTGAAACCCTAGCCCCGGAACTTCAAATGGAAATGATTGATCTGCAGTGCAGTGATATAATTAAGAACAAATATCAAAACTCATCTTTGTTGGAATTTTATAAGGGTCTTCCACTGACACAATTTGATAATTTGCATAAAATTGCTCGTGGGCTGTTTTCTGTTTTTGGTACTACTTATTTGTGTGAGCAGACCTCCAAAATGAAGTACACAAAAAATGTTTACAGATCTAAATTAACTGATGAGCATCTTAAATCTCTTTTAATAATTGGTACAAGTAAAATTCGTCCACAACTACAAACTATTGTCAGTGGAAAATCTCAATTACATAAATCTCATTAGTATGCTTGTTATAAGTTATGTTTTTATTAAAAATGTATAAAATGTTAGTTGGATTCATTTCAATAATTTGTTAGTTATTATATACTGAAATTAAATTTTCTGCAAATTATACATGTCTTTACTCATTACAATTCTGTGTTTCTTTATCCAACTTGTCCCAAAAACAATAACAATAAGCCTACAACAATGTTATGAGTAGTTAGCCCATGACCATATCAATGTAGATGTCATATTAACAATTATTCAACATAAAATTAGAATACTTCAGTAAACTCAATTTAATTTGCTATAAAAAATATGTTCTCTAAAAGGAGTTTTCAAGTATGCTAGCTCTCCGCGGGCCGGACAAAATCTGTCCGCGGCCGGATGTGGCCCTCGGGCTGTAGTTTGGAGACCCCTGGTGTAGACTATGGGGAAGCCCAAGGTCTTCATTCATATTCATTTCTTTTATTTATTTATTCATTTCATATTTGTGGCAATTTTCATCAAAATCGATGTAGCAGTTTCGGAATCGACTCAATGTAAACAAACAAATCTAATCTAATCTCTTTATAATATGAAGTATAGATTAAAAGGGTCGTATTAAGTAGTAGCCGTGATCTGAATAATCAATGATAAACCGTAAATCAATTTGGCATTAAAACCAACGGCTAACTAACTTTTCCTTTTATGGTAAGAAACGCTGTGTGCATGCCGAGCTGATGAAACTTCCTCGGTTGTAACTTATATATCTGACTTGCAAACTGTTTTAAAACTCCATGTTTTTGCTCCGTAATTAATTGAAGAAGATTTTTCCAAAATTGTCGCAAACGATAATAAAGTTAAGCTGTTTTTATTTTCATGAAGTAATTTGATTAATCATCTTAGCAATTCTGATTCCAACTCAAATTAATTAATATATTCAGCTATTTAAGAACAATTGGAAACGGAATAGAAATAATACATTATTAAAGAAGAATCGGATGGACATAATTATGAGATACATCCAATTAATATTAACCGCAAAATGCGAAGGTTTACCGACAAACCAGGGATTCCTGGGGTTGTTCTCCGGCGTCAGCTGCAGGAAGTAGTCCCGGAATCCACGCACTGGGTTCGCCTGGGGCTGCAAGCTGATGGTTCCCTCTACAACTGGTTCATTGCCTGCCGCGACCAGGGCTCGCGCGCTCCAGCCGTCGGAGCCAACCCAGCTGAACGAGCCAGCTGCACCTCGACGACCAACTGCTGCCATCACACCAGCGACTTCTTGGTCCGAGCCAAATACTATCACTCCTGAAACATTTATAGGACACAGTGAGAGAGTGGATGAGGATGAACCTAAAAGTTTTATAAGATATTTTGTAGTATCAAAAGATGTATCAATATTTTTTATGGATGAATTTGTCCTGCCTCTGCTCTGTGTGCTGTATGCGAGTTTTTTCACTATTCGCCGTGAAAAAGTTGGACTTACTTATTGAGTACTTGTGGGAATAAAATGGAATAAAAAGTTCGAAAATAATCCGCTATTAAGGAGGACGTAATTCGTCAACCGTTCCTACTTAGAAGACTAGGCTACAGAGAAGTGGTCTGTCTACTTTAGGAGTTCAACGTGAAGATAAAATAATCTTGTGTGCGTATGGGTGTGCATCATTTTATCGTGCTGTTTGTGTTTTTATATTTATGGGGTGACAGCGTGCGTGCGTGTGTGTATATTGTTTGTAATATTCCATCTCCTATCCTGGCTCGATAAAACGAACGCCTGATCATCATCATCATCATCACCCACCTCTAGCCCGCGGTTTGGACAGTAGGCGCTCGACAATGGCGTCGTAGGCTTGCTGGTCAGCAGCACCGGAGTCCTTCACCAGCCGCTCCTTCACGGCGATGCAGATGTCGTCGCGTAGTAGCAGCGTTTCCAGCTCCTCGAATGCCTGCATATCATCACTATTAGCGTATTTGAATAATTTCTACTGGCAGGCGTTCGTCACTCGCTCGAGCACACGCGTTATTTGCCTACCGCTCGGCGTATATCTTACGAGACAATCAACAAAGGGCCGCCGCACCCCGCACGCCCGCCAGAGCACTCGCACCGCACGTTCCCGCGCTTACGAGTCGAAATGCCATGTAATGATTGTGCAGTGGATGGCTGCAGTGTAGTAGTTTAACAACTACATTTAGTAGTTTTTGACCTCTTTAGTAGGCATTTAGTTCTTAGATTTTTTTTATACGAAATAGCCTCCACTCAGAATAATGAGAATGACGTTCTTAACAAGTATAGCAAATTTTAAAATTGCAATACCTACTTATTTAAGAATTTATTGAGTTTCCTCCATTTTGTTGTTTTTCTTATTAATAATATATTTAGCTTAAGCTATAATATATTATTTACGCGATGTAGGATATTTTCAACTATAAAATTTAATAATCGAGAATTCAATAAAGATTAAAAATGTGTGGGAATAGTGGGAAGCCCCAAATGTATAAATCGTTTTATAACACATTTGATTGATAAGTAAAGTACAATTATCCTCATAGATACAACCCTGGCGCATTCATGCGATCGTGCGGCTGATTGCCGCTGTAATTGACGCTGCGTTTATCCAGCATACTATCGACACCATGGACGAGGTAAGCATAATGCAGATCTGCAAGTCCTCCTTCACCAGCGAGGAGATTAGCAGAGGCAAGCATTTGCTGTACGAGACGCTTGGCCAGAGCGCGAACATGCCATCGCGACGAAGAGATGGAACGGAAAGAAGCGAGCAGGACATCATCCCTCTGCTGAAGCAGAGAAGATGGATCCGGATGAAGTGCCAGCTTTTATACCGAAAGAACTGCATAAGCTGCCACCAGTGACACTGGACCACGTCGACGTCGTCAGCCTACTGAAGGACATCAAGTTCTTGAAGGAAGAACTGACCGAAGTTCGAGGTAGATTGCAGGTATCAGAGTCTACCATAAGTGATTTACGTAGTGAATTATCAGTTGAAAAGTGTTAATTCAATATGTAGGTCACCTGATGCAGCAAACGTCACTCGTCGTTGAGGCGCGCAGGCGGTCACGATTAGCCCATAAGCATTATCCGACGGGTCAACAAACATCGTCGCTGCCGCCCCTGCCACCCGCTCCCCGCCCGCGAAGGAGCCGGTGCTCAGTTACGCGTTAGAAAAACAAAGGAAAGAAGGAGGCCCCTACAAAAGAGCGTCCTCTTTCTAAAAAGAACCGAACGTGCTGTTATATCCCACTCCTGTATGCTAATATGCTCACCCTAGCTTTTCCATCTGCTGATACTGCATTTCTCCTGTCATCCTATATCCTAAGTCCGAGACCATGGGACACTCCGTTTCCATCTCCCGACCGCGGCAGTTGTTTCTATAATTACTATTTCGTTTTTCTATTTCATTACTATTTCAGTTTGTATAATAAATCTGTTTTTAAAAAGGCAACTGTGGAGTGTTGTCTAATGTTGGTGGCAGCGGCAAGGGATGTTTAAAAATGCATCCCCGGTACGACTCAGTATATAAGTATTGTGAGAAATAAACTGTGAAAAGTTAGAGAGAAATAAACTGTGTTCCAGAACTATATTGCAAGATAAAAGTAAAATACCACAAGTTCGTGTTTCTGAAAAGACTCAATCAAAAGTGTCCGCGAAATCCAAATAACCGCGAATAATAAATAATTGCAAATTAAAATATCCGGTTAATAAAATCTAATAATAACCAATCGACATCATCGTGCATCCAGTCTACGTGCAGCACCTTATCATCGAGCCTGAGATCGAGTTTTTTTTGTTTTTATAACAGCTAAGAGGCAAACGAGCAAGACGGGTCACCTGACGGTGAGTGATTCACCGCCGCCCACGGTCACCAGCGACGCCAGTGCGTTGCCTACCCTTCAGGTAAGAATATGCTCTTTTCTAGAATAACCCAATGTCGCAGTTGTTGGGGAAGACCGCTGATGGCAACGAATTCCAGAGATTTACTGTGCGTGGCAGAAAACTGTTTTTAAAACGCATTGTAGTGGAACGCCAACCATCCAGATGGTGCGGATGATAGTTCCGGCGAGACGATCGGTTGCGGAAATCAGCGGCTTCTATTAAATTGAACAACTCCTCAGAACACTCCCCATTGTAAATTCTGTAAAGTATGCATAGGGAAGATAGATCCCTACGCAGTGCCAAAGGATCTAGCCGATCGGCAAGTTCAGGATCGTCGACAATCCGAGATGCCCTACGTTGGATTCGGTCAAATGGAGATAGCTGATAACCCGGGGCCCCGGCCCAAAGGTGGCAATAATACTCCATGTGAGGCCGCACCTTCGCCTTATACAGTTTAAGGCGGTGAGCCGGCCTGAACTACTGTTTGGCCCTGTTGAGTAGTCCGAGTTTTTTGGAGGCCATTTTAGCCTTGCTCTCCAAATGACCGCCAAACTGGACAACACTCGAAATGTCGACACCCAGAATGCCAATGTTTGGCTTGGCACAAAGGTGAGTGTTTCCGAAGAGTGGTGATGCGACAAAGGGGGCTTTTTTAGCGGTGAACGCGCAAACTTGAGTCTTAGAAGGGTTGAACTGGACTAGATTTAGTCCCCCCCAATCGGAAATCTTCACAAGGGATGATTCGATTTGAGACACAAGTTTGTTCCGACACTCATCGACGTGATCCCGAGAGATATTGCTGCGGCCGAAATACAGTGCATCCACGGTACTGTCATCCGCATAGCAATGAATGCCACTGGTATGCAACAAATCATTGATATGCAGAATGAACAATGTCGGGGATAACACGCAGCCTTGGGGAACCCCAGCATTTACGGGGGTCCGAGCATGAGCCGTCTACGACGACTTTAACTCTCCGTTCCGCAAGGAAACTGCCGATCCACCTACAAAGTCTCTCAGGAAGCCCATAGGAAGGAAGCTTCGATAGTAAGGCTTTATGCCAAACCCGATCGAAGGCTTTCGCTATGTCCAAACTAACGCCCAGTGCCTCACCCCTACTCTCAATCGCCTGCGCCCAACGGTGAGTTAGTAAAGCCAGAAGATCACCAGCTGATCGGTCTTTGCGGAAGCCATATTGGTGGTCGCTGATCAGCTGGTGCTCTTCCAGGTAGCCCATGAGCTGGCGGTTGATTATAGATTCCATAATTTTGGAGAGTAAGGAGGTGATGGCGATAGGTCTATAGTTGGACGGATCTGAGCGGTCACCTTTTTTAGGGATCGGGTGTACTAGAGCCGACTTCCATGAATGTGGGACAACGCCGAGGACATAAGAGTGTCTGAATAAGCGCGTTAAAACCGGTGCCAGCTCTGGAGCACACACCTTCAGCACAATAGGGGATACTCCATCGGGCCCACTCGACTTGTAGACATCCAGGGAGAATAGTGCTTTCCGCACAGCACACTGTGTGAAGCGGACGTCCGCCATTGTGGTTTCATACCTCGGGATGGTCTCCTACCATAGGAGTGTTCCCCCTGTCGTCAAGAGACGAGTTTTCCGCAAAGATAGAGCCAAGAAGATCGGCTTTCTCCCTTGCGGAATAGGCCAATGAACCATCATCACCGCGCAAAGGTGGAAGTGTCGACCGACAGAAATTACCCTGGACAGCCTTGGCGAGAGATCAGAACGCACGGGAGCCAAATGGCAGGCGTGCCAGTCTCTCGCCAATTCTCCCAACGTAATTCGATTTTGACAATGCAATTTGCCTCTTAAAGAACCTGGAAGCAGAGTTGTACTTCTTCTACGTTGTTACGTACTTCTCGAGTTACGCTCCGAGAAATGCACCACACACTTCTTATCGCTGCATTCCTGTGAGTTCTTTGTATTATCTCTATATTGGTCATTGCATTTTAATTGTTAAAATATAACTGAACTTTAAAATACTTTTATAAATTCACACAATTGTTATTTTACTTAATTAAAAAAAAAAAAAAAATGGCATCTAAAGATAAAAATCCAAGCCCAGTTAAATTCGAAAGCGTAGAAGCTAATGTCTCCGATGTGGAAGAGGAAGAGGAGGAATCTCAACCTCCTCAATCATTACAACCTTCAGGTCTTTCTACCAGATCTAAAAGGAAGGCCAAAGCAGACCCTCCAAGTAAACCAGAATTAGATTTGAACATATTATTAAAATTTATTAAGCCATATGATGATAGCCGAGATGAACTTAATTCAATTTTAGTTAATTGCAATAATGCTTTTGATTTAGCATCCGAGTCACAGAAAGATATTTTACTGAAATTTATATTGTGTCAACTTCAAGGAAAAGCCGAAACGGCTAGTTCAATTAAAGAATTTTTAAATTGGCAACAGTTAAAAGAATTTATGAAAAATCAATTTAGTGAAAGGAAACACTATGCTCATTTACTCAGATTTACAGAATTGCAAACAAATTCCTACAGAACCTGTAAGCCAATACGCTCTTAGGGTTGAATCATGCTTAGCACAATTATTAACAGAAATTGCCATTTCACATGGCCGTAAAAGCAGAGAAATGTTAGGCCGCACTGCGGCAATGGAAGAGTTAGCCCTTCATCATTTCCAAATGGGCCTATTGCCCCGTATATCTAATGAAGTGAGATGCAAGTCCCCCAAAACTCTAAACGAAGCAACAAACATCGCAATTTCGGAAGAGAAAATTCAACAATTCTTATATAAACAAAATCCCCAACTGAATCGGTTATTTACCAAAGGGAATAAGTCAGCATTTTTCGGAAATGGCAATTTTGAAGCGGTTTGATTCATTTTTGGTAGATCTTTCATTGTAGTCAAGAAAAGAAATAAGTCAGTTCATTTTGCCAGTATAATGTAGGCACAATATTTTTCGTGAATTTACCAAAGGAAACAAGTCATTGACTTATTCCTCTTCGTTACTTTATTGGCAACACTGACCAATGTCAATGTCAAATAAATAATTCGGAGTTAGGTTAGATTACCTAGATTAGGTGCACCAGAGAAGATGGTCAACTACATTTCTAACTCCTTATCATCTCGATCCGTTATTATCAATCATCAAAATTTGTCTCTACATCCTAGATCCGTTTGGAAAGGACTTCCACAAGGTTCTGTTCTCAGTCCAATTTTATACAACATTTTGTAGTATACTGCAGTATGCGGATGATCTGACTTTATATATTTCATGTAAAGATATTATTCAAGGTGTCAATCGACTTAGCTCTGCTGTGCTCTACTTAAGTGACTGGCTGGAGGATCATGGTCTCTCTATTTCTATTGAAAAGAGCTGTGTAGTGGTTTTCTCTCGTATTAGAAATCTTCCTAATGTTTCTATAACTTACAACAATATTTTTTTTCCAGTTAGGGATAGTGTTAAGTATTTGGGCGTATATTTGGATTCCAGATTGTCTGGTTCTTCCCACATTAATAATTGTCTTAAAAAGGCGGAAAGAAATTTAAATGTCCTCCGCTCCTTATCTTTACTTACAATAATCAACCTATAACACATATCTACATCACACATTATTACCATGAAATGACAATCTATCAGTTTACTATGCCACACTTTGTATACTCGTACAATAAAACGATATACTCATCCATATTTTTACATAATGCTCAATGCACCCTGACACATCTTGATAATACTGTAATTCCTATAAAATATCTTAATGACAAATAAAAATATAAGTGAATTAGATTGTTCCGAAATAGCCCACTCTTTTGGGTGCTCGGTTGAAGACTTACCCGTCAGTTTTCCTAAAAAACACTCCGACATTAGTATTTTTACACAGAATATACGAAGTATTTATAAGAATTTTCCCGATCTAGAGTCTAACCTTACCTTACTGAATATTAATTTTGATGTTATAGTTTTGACGGAGTGCAGATTATCAGAACATAAAAATATCCACAAATTAACAGATTATAACTCTTTTGTAACTACATCTCACCTTAACCAAAATGACGGAGTTACAACATACATTAAAAAATGTCATACCGTCCGGGTAGAAGAAATAATATTAATTAATGCATCTTGTCTCCAAGTTCTCATCCAAAATATTATAATTCTTTGTATCTACCGCTCACCATCAAACAAAAATGCTGACAATTTTATGGACTCCCTAAATAAACATTTAGAAACGATTAAAAATTATGAAACCATACTAGTAGTTGGGGATATCAATATAAATACTTTACCTAGAGACTCTGAAATAACTTATGAGATAAATAACAGACAAAATTACTTAAATGTACTATCAATGCATGGACTCCTGTCTGGTCATAATCTTCCAACAAGAGAAAACGCATGCCTAGACCATGTTATCTTAAAACTAAACAAACATAAAAACGCTGCAACTATTGCTGTAGTTGATACGTCGATTACGGACCATCTAACAGTGTTAATTAATATATCTAAAATACAAATCAATAATTCTTTAACCTATAGGACAAAAACAGACTATGAAAAATCACTCGAAGACTTAAAAGAATTTAGTTTTGTAGACTTCCTTCAAAATGATGATCCAAATTATTTATGTGATAAATTAATAACTACTATACAGCAAATTCTCACTAAGCATACAAAAAAAATCCGTGTACCTAGAAGTAAACAATTGATCAAACCATGGATTACCCCGGGCATATTACGCTGTATTAAAAATAGAAATAATATGCAAAAAAAGCTACGGAACAATCCTAATGATGAAATACTTAATATAACATATAGAAGATATAGAAACTTTTGCAACAATTTAATTAAAAAACTAAAACGTAAATATAATAGAGATCAATTAAACAAAAATGCTAAGAATAGTAAAAATCTTTGGAAAACGATAAATGATATCACTCAGTACAAACCTACAAAAACACCAAATAGCCAACTCCTTGAAATTAAGCCAACACCTAATGAGTCAGTTAACATGGTAAACAAGGTTTTTGCTAATATTGGAAAAAATCTTGCTCAATCTATTGGAAACTGCAATACGAATCAGTCGTTAAGAAATACCTCTACATTTGTAACACACAAACAAACATCTTCATTTGTCTTGCTAGAAACAGACCCAATTGAGGTGAAGAGAGTCATAATGAGTCTGAAATCTGAAAGTGCGCCTGGCCTTGACAACATACCTACGACTTTCCTGAAGTTTGCTAAGGATACTCTTACACCAATCTTATGCCATCTAGTAAATGTCTGTTTTAATAAAGGTGTATTCCCAAGACAACTTAAAAAGGCTATTATTACACCGGTATTTAAGAATGGGAATAGAGACGACATTAATAACTATAGGCCAATTTCAGTTCTTTCTTCAATTTCTAAAATACTAGAGAAACTTATAAACATTAGATTACTCTCCTACTTTGAAAAATTTAATTTATTCTCAAACTCACAATACGGTTTTAGGAATGGCCGTTCAACTGAAGACGCTATTGCTGCTCTAACCAAGCACATTGTTGATCAAGTAGATCGTAAACAGAAATGCCTAGCCGTTTTCCTTGATTTGAAGAAAGCGTTCGACACCGTCTCTATTCCCATTCTTATCAAAAAACTAGAAAATAAAGGTATACGGGGAAGGCCCCTAGATTTGTTGTCTGACTATCTTCAAGAGCGAAAGCAAAGGATAAAGATTGGTGAGGTCGTTAGTGAGGACGAGGATATTTGCTATGGGGTTCCACAAGGCAGCGTACTCGGTCCAACCCTGTTCCTCGTCTACATTGACAAACTCTGCCGACTCGAACTCAACAACGCCAAAATCTTCTCCTATGCAGATGATACTGCTATTGTTTTCACTGGCAAATCATGGGAAGAAGTTAAACAAAAGGCTGAAGCTGGGCTTAGACTAATATCTGAATGGCTCAATAACAATTTTCTTACCCTCAATGTTACTAAAACCAACTTTATGACTTTTACAAAGTACAATAACACACAGCCCCCCACTAACTACAGTGTAAAAATTCACTCATGCAATCGTAATGCTCCTGTATGCCCCTGTCCTGAAATAACTAAAGTTAAGACAACCAAGTACTTGGGCATAATGATTGATCAGCGATTGTCATGGCATGCACAAATAGAACTGCTGGCGGGTAGAATAAGGAAACTTATCTGGATATTTAAAGGTTTGAGACATTCCGCTACAAAACCTCTACTAAACCAAATTTATACTTCCTTAGCAGAATCAGTTATAAGCTACTGTATAACCGTTTGGGGGGGAGCCATAAAGAGTAAATTAATAGAAGTGGAAAGAGCACAAAGGTCTCTCATTAAAGTAATGTACTCTAAACCATACAGATATCCAACTCACCTGCTTTATACTGAATCAAAATTGCTTACAATCAGAAAATTATATACCATACACACAGTCCTAAAAGTTCATAAACAATTAAATTATAATAATAGCAAAACAACACAGCGAAGAAATAAAAACATTATCAATAAAGTCATAGTAAGATCCAACTTTGCTGCAAGACAATATGCATCTCAATCCACCCACATTTACAACCTAATTAATAAAAAACAGAATATTTATGGCTTAAGAAAATATAAATTGAAACAGATACTAAATAAATGGCTACTACACTTAAGCTACGACGAAACGGAAGCACTGTTTGATAGGTTATGTTAGGTTTTCCTTATCCAAAACTAAATAGTTTCAACCCAGAATGAATATTGCTCATTTATTAACATACAAATATACCGAACATCGTCACACACATCACAGACACACACGCACATCACCCACACCCACAACACTCACACCTACAACACACACACACACCCAACACAACACACACACACACACACACCCAACACAACACACACACACACACCCACCCATATTCACCTACAGACGTACATACGCGCTCGCTTTCCAAATATAGTAAACTCTATATTTCTCCTTGTAATAATAGTTACTAGCCTCACTTAATATACTTCCCAAATTTTATTGTTTACGGCAGAGCGAGTTTCCCCTAACACAGGTAAACTTTACTTAAAAGGGGGTCTCAAACACTGTTATTATATTGTATTTTAAGTTTGTGAATAAAGATTTTGTTGTTTTGTTGTTTTTTTTGTTATCGGGAGTTTGGTGGGGCTCACACCCATATGTTCAGAGACTTGTGTATAATGCATTGATTCGTAGTCAATTGGATTACGGGTCTTATCTACTAGAACCGTGTAATAAAACAAATTTTAAAATGTTTGATAAACTTCAGGCAAAATGTTTACGGTTAATTATAGGTGCAATGAAATCATCCAATTAATGCACTTCAGGTAGAGTGTGTGGAGCCTCCTTTGGCTCTTCGTCGACAGTATTTATCTGATAGGTTTATGTTTAAAGCCTATCAGTGGTCCTCTCACCCTCTTATTAATAAACTTTCTTCTCTACTACAACTTTCATCTACTAAGTATTGGACAAATAAAAGTTTGCCTTGTCTTTTGAAAAGTTATCAAAAACTCGTTTCCGTATCTTGTCTAGTAGCTCAATTCTCCATTAATCCACTGTTCGACTCATCATTCTCCTCTCTTATATTTTCTCCAAATGTTATTTTAAATTTTCCCATTACAAAAGGTTCTCCTTTTGCTAATGTTAAATTTAATTCAATAGTAACAATCAATTTAAAGATTGGACTGTTATATTTACTGATGCATCAAAATCGGAATCTAGTTGCGTTGTTAATGCTGTCTGGATACCAAAATATAATGTGATTCTCAATAAGAAACTCCCTTCTTTCTCATCAGTATTTTCTGGCGAATCTTTAGCTATCCTTGAAGCGCTATCCTTTATAGAATCTCACAGACTGAATAAGTCTATTATTATCTCGGACTCTAAAAGTTCTCTTGAAGCTATTTTGTCAAACCAGTTTCGGTGCAAATTTCAATCCCCTTTAATTATTAAAATTAGAGAGCTGTTATTTAAATGTTATTGCAGTAACATTCAGGTTGTACTTGCCTGGATTCCGGGCATAGTGGCATTACAGGAAACGAATGTGTAGACCTTTATGCTAAAGAGGCTTCTAAGTCTGGTGATTTAAGTAATTTTAAAGTTTATTGCCAAGATCTTCTATCTCTGGCATACACATATGACCTCTGAGTGGAATAATATTTGGACCGATTCATGTAGAACTAAGGGACGATTTTATGCCGAAATACAAGGATCTATACCTAGTAGGCCCTGGTTTTTTAAGTACTCTAAAGCTAGCAAATCTGTTTGTTCTACAATTTGTCGACTTCGCCTTGGACATTCGTGTAATAATGTATTTTTGGCCAAAATAAGAGTCAAGGATAGCTCATTGTGCGAGTGTGGCTTAGATGAGGGTTCTCCTGATCATATCTTCTTTAACTGTCCTATAAATCTTTCTTTATATGACTTCCTTCCTACACACATTCCTCGACCCATTAATCTTAAGACTATTTTATCCTACGTCTTTACTCCATTTGTGAACACTCTATGTTCATTTATAGCTTCAAATCACATAAAACTTTGATTGTGTATTACTAATATATAACTTATTTTCATTAATTTTTATTTTATTTATATATGTTCTGTATATTATTTTTTATTAAAAATTAAAAAAAAAGAGGCTAAGAAACATTGGCTTTGCATATCATTCTGTTTTTATACTAGTAATTATAACTTGTATCCGCATGAGGTACCCATGAAGTCATTGCATGAGCCATTCCCTGCACTGTACGCCATCAGCTTTTCACTGAACATCTGCTGCATCACTCTGACGCTGGCAACTCCTATTACAAGGAAGGCTATGCCAAAAGAAGAAGAAGAAGAAGATTACCTATGTTTAAAGTGGTTTTATGCCTGATTTATTAATACAATGTGTGATTCTGAAGCTGAAAATACGAGCCCAAATGCATCTACTTCGAAACGAAAGAAAGGAGTAAGAAATGAAACGAAAAAACAATTAATTAAACGTAGTCGTTTACAAGGAAAGGAGTATATGAATACTAATGGTAAAACTGTTCCAGCAAATATTCCTGGTGAAATTACGTCATGTTGTAAGCTGAAATGTTATACTAAGATTACTGATGAATCAAACTTTACACGTTCAAAGATCCAAGCATTCCACGAATTGTATAGTTTGAGTACAAAAAATGAACAAGATATTTTTCTTCAAAGTCTTCTTGGAGTTAAAGATATTAAACAAAGACGATCACGTCTACAAGAAAACAGTAAAAGAAGATTATGCTCATTCAACTATTTTATAAAGGTACATGATGATAAAAAACGTGTATGCAAAAAGTTATTTATGTGCATTTACTCCATAAAGAACAAAGCTCTCTTCCGACTTCAGCAGTTACTTCAACAAGGCAAATTACCTCAAGGGGCAAGCAACAGAACCAAAAGATTATTCCTGTGGATGTCATACTTCAGGTCAAAAATCATATTGAGTTATTTCCATCCAAGCAGTCACATTATTCTTCGAAAGAATCTGTCAGCTGAATTAAACATCAAAAAGATGTGTATCATGTTTAAGTAATTACACCCAGAAACTAAAGTTAAACAGTCATTCTATTACAAGATATTCAAAGAGCACTTTGATTTACACTTTGGTCGACCTGCAGTTGATGCCTGTTGTGAGTGCAAACGTCTCAATATTGGAGTTAATTCAACTGACCTAGGAGAACGGGCTATCATGGCAGCAAAGGCTGAATTAACAGTCCATAAGAAACGAGCAGCAAAGTTCTACGCAAGTATCCGTGAAGTAGAAAAAATGAGTGAAAATGAAGAGGATGTCTTAGCCATAATTTTTGATTACATGCAAAATATATCACTCCCCTGCATTCCAGTTCAAGAGATGTTCTATTACCGTCAGTTATTATTATACCCATTTTGTATTAAGAATTTAAAATCTAAGGAAAGTAGATTCTTTCTATACCATGAAGGGGTTGCTATGAAGGGACCTAATGAAACATGCACATTTTTACTACAGTATATCCAAGAGCAAGTTCCACTTAAAATCAAAAAGTTATATATTTTTTCAGATGGAGCTGGTGGCCAAAACCGCAATCACATGATGATAAGTTTATGCCAGGCTCTTGTAGATACAGGACGGTTCGATAAAATTGTACACCGCTTCCCTGTTTGAGGGCACTCATTTCTACCAAATGATCGGTCCTTTGGTACTGTGAAAAAAGTTTTAAAACGAAGAGAAAGGTATTATCTGCCTAAGGAGGTGTGTGAATTTATATGCAATGCCCATAAAAACTTCACAGTATCTATGGTTAATACTAATGACATTCTAGATATTAAAAACTGGTGGGGCAAATTTTATAAGAAGGATGCCATTTCTTTGCAGGCTCAATCAAGAAGTATTCCACGTTCTGACAAGCAACATTTTTTGGTATCTAACTTTATGGAATTTGAGTACTCCTCAAACATGAAAGGCATGGTAATTACCAGGCCTTTCATTGGGAATGTAATGAGAACTAACAAATTTGATTTAAGAAAAAATAAAACTATTTGAGTTTTATTTTTTCTTGAATCAAAAAAAAAAACACTACCAACACAAAAAGCTTATGGTGGACCTGTGCCTATAAAAATAAATAAAACAGAAGATCTCAAGCGTACCATGCAATATATTCCACCTGAACATAAAGCCTACTATGAAAATATTAAAGAAAATTGGCCTAAATGTTAGTAAAATATTGTTTTTAAAACCTTTTTGTTTATTTTTTTCCTCAAAACTTCATTTAGATACCAAAAGGAATAAGTCAAGCAAGTTTAAATAAGCATATTTATTTCCAAAACAGACAAACAGCAAAAAACTTTGCATGAGTATGCTTGTATAGGTTTCAACTATCTTTTTAAATAAAAAAATAATAAACTTACCTAAGGTTTTTTTTAATAAACGTATTTTTTTACTCCCTGTAAAATTAGGTATGCTTGACTAGTAGCTAGTCCCTTTAGTAAATAACCGATTCAACTTAGATCACAATCCCCGAAGCCTCGTTTTAACACCAATCGTCGCTATCAAAATCAATATTCGCATTCAAATTACAATAATCGTTTTTCAAATTATAATAATCGTGTTTACAATAATAACAATCGTGTTTCAAATCCTACTAATGCAAATGCACCCCCGATTTGCCGATACTACAAAAACGTGGGTCACACAATAGAGGAGTGTAGAAAACGTGAGTACAATAATAATCGCGCTCAAAATTTTAATAAACCTTATCAAAAGGTAAACTTTGCTTCCTACAATGTCGACGGGAATTTTAATAAACAAAATAATACCGAAGAGGGTTACGATACTGTCGACAATACACCAAAAAACTAAACATAGTCTCGTCCCAGTGTCGTGCGGGACAAATTTCTACTAATTTTCCATCTTCAAAATCCACTGATTCTAAATCCACTGTATCATTACCTACCAATTCTAAATCCACTGTTTCCAAATCCACTGTATCATTACCTACCAATTCTAAATCCACTGTTTCCAAATCCACTGTATCATTACCTACAAATTCTAAATCCACTAATTCCAAATCAAATGTTTTTGAAATAGTTAATGATCCTACTAAGACACTCCTACCATATGTCCTCGTTGATTCCCCTGTTTCCGATTTTTCACTTACCTTATGAGTGGATTCAGGATCCTCTGTAAGCTTAATAAAAAAATCTTGTCTACGCAATCATCCGAAACTCAAACACGAATTCATTAATTTAAAAGGAATTGATTCCTCAGTCGACTCCTATACAAACCTTGGGTCATTTTAATCTAAAAATTAAGTTACCTAAATCCACTATTTCCTACCAATTTCATGTAATTGAAAAAATTCATTTACCCTATGACGGCATAATAGGATCTGATATGCTAAATTCTCATAATTGCAAAATTGATTATGATAAAAATTTGTTACTATTTTCTAAAATATCTCTTCCATTATATTGCCGTGAGCCTACCTATATTATTCCAGCTAGGAGCGAAAGTGTAGTCGAATGTTCAGTCGTAAATCCTGAAATGAAAGAAGGATTAGTTTTAGATCAATATATTTCGGACAGCTTGTTAATAGCGAATTGCTTAGTAAAAGTCAAATCAAATAATCGTATTAATATAACAATTGTTAACACATCCGAAAAAAACAGCTACAATCCAGTCGAACCTAAATTTAAAATTGATTCGAAAGACTTCGACGACACCCCCTCTGTTCTGGTTAATAAGATAGCAAGAACACAACTTACAGATAGCCTAAGACGAACCAGACTAGTAGTAGATCAACTTAGAGTATCACACCTTAATGACGAAGAAAAATCAGCTCTCTTCAGCCTTTGTTCTAATTTTTCTGACATCTTCCATTTACCTGACGAAAACATGACATACACTAATGCTCTGAAACACGAAATTAAAACGACTTCCGATATACCAATACACACTAAATCTTACCGATTCCCTGAAATCCACAAAGCCGAAGTTCGCAGGCAAATAGACAAAATGCTGGAACAAAATATTATTGAACCTTCTGATTCGCCATGGTCCTCACCTATATGGGTAGTACCAAAAAAATTAGACGCATCCAACGAACAGAAATGGAGAGTCGTGATCGACTATCGCAAACTCAACGACGTAACAAAAGGAGATACCTACCCACTTCCGCAAATTACAGAAATACTTGACCAACTTGGTAATAGCTAATATTTTTCTACGCTAGATTTAGCATCCGGGTTCCACCAAATTCCCTTAAATGAGTCTGATAAGTCAAAAACTGCTTTCAAACTCCCAGAAGGACACTACCAGTTTCCTAGAATGCCTTTCGGGCTTAAAAACGCCCCAGCCACTTTCCATAGGCTTATGAACACAGCCTTATCCGGACTTCAGGGTATCCGTTGTTATGTATTTCTTGATGACATAGTAACCTATTCTTATGACCTAGACTCACATATTTTGAATTTGACTTCTATTTTTCAAAGACTGCGAAAATTTAACCTAAAACTTAACCAGACAAATGTGAATTCTTGAGACGAGAGGTAGGCTACTTAGGACATGTAATGACTGAAAAGGGCGTTAAACCAAATCCTAACAAAGTCAAAGCTGTTACAAATTTTCCTATTCCCAAGTGCCCTAAAGACATAAAATCATTCTTAGGGTTAGTTTCCTATTATCGCCGATTCATCCCTGAATTCTCTACTATTTCCAAGCCTCTCACTAATTTACTAAAAAAGATTGCTCCATTTAACTGGGAGAACCAACAACAACTAGCCTTTGAGACATTAAAGTCCAAACTAACAACTGCTCATCTTCTAGCTTATCCTGATTTCACACAACCTTTTATACTTACTTGTGATGCGTCAAATTATGCGGTAGGTGCTGTCCTGTCATAAGGGCAAATTGGTAAAGATCAACCAGTAGCTTTTGCATCTCGCACCTTGAACAAAAGTGAATGTAATTACAGCACTACCGAAAAAGAACTGCTCGCCATACTTTTTGGCTGCAAATCATTTAGACCTTACCTTTACGGGCGTAAATTTCAAATAGTCACAGATGATAGACCATTAAAATGGTTATTTAATCACAAAGATCCTAGTAGTAAACTGCAAAGATGGAGGTTAAAATTAGAAGAATTTGAATATGAAATTATTTAAAGAAAAGGCAAACTTAATTCAGCGGCTGACGCACTCTCAAGGTACCCAGTTAATCCAATATATCCTGAGAATACAGAACTTACCAATCCTAATAATGATTTCCAATTATTATCCACTCCACCGAATCCAACATCACCTGCTAACTCTAATAACGCACCTGACTTATCTATGTCTCCAATTGATTTTAATATTGATTTCCCAGAATTCCAACATGACATACTTGATTACTTACCTATGACTGATCACGAACTTCCCGTTGTTGAAGAAGAAGTGATTCAGCCAGTAGTAGACACTAAAAATCCTAATCATGAAAACATAATACCTACTTACCTTGAACCAGGAACTTCAGCACAACCAAAACCTTATATATCCAACGACTTACCTATTGAAAATCCTATTCCTCACAGTTATTCTAATGATGAAAATATCTCTACTTACCCCGATTCAGGATCTTTAGTGCAACCGGAATCTCCTATATCTAACTTACCTGTAGCCGACGAAAATTATTCTAAATTCCTAAAATCTCCTACTAGATCTTATAATAGCATAATCAATGAACACAATGAAACTCTTCTAAAGTCATCGCAAAAATTATTAATTGTACCTACTTCAATAGACTTAGACGAATCGGTACCATATGTGCAAGATTTATTAAGTAATTGTTCAAATCCTACTGTCGAAGAATTTCTGGAAATGGAAAGAGAATTGTATACTTTTAACCCTTTAGTTATTGAAGATAAAATTTATCTCTTTTTATATTTTAAAGTGAATCATTTCGATGAATGTACTTATCCAGACTTATTCAAAGCTTTGAAGTATACACGTGATCAGATAATTATGTCATATCCTACATCACATCAAGTCGCTGTAACTGACTTTAAAAGTCCCTTTGATAAGTTCTCTTTTGTTAAAATATATAATATGTTAGGATAACTTTTCGATTCCATAAATATTCAATTACACATATATCATAATAGCATTGTGTATCCGTCGTTAAGCAAAATAAAAAAGATATTAAAAGATAATCACGATTTACCAATTGCCGGTCATTTAGGATCAAACAGGATGTATAATAGAATCAAAGAAAAGTATTATTGGAAATGCATGCGCGCAGATGTCGAAAACTACGTTAAATCGTGTACTCTTTGTCAGGAAAATAAAGCTTTTAGACAAATAAATAGAGCGCCAATGCAAATAACAACAACTTCGACTGCACCATTTCAGCGAATATCAATTGATATTGTAGGTCCATTACCGGAATCGGGTACCGCTAAAATCAGGTTTATAATGACCTTACAAGACGATCTTACAAAATATTCAGTAGCATATCCTGTTAGAACAATAACAGCTGAAGAGACAAGTGAATGTCTAGTTCACTTTATTTCACTATTCGGAATTCCAAAAACAATACTTACGGATCAGGGCACAAATTTTACGGCCGATTTATTTAAAAAGACTTGCAATTTCCTAAAAATAAAACAAATCTGATCTACACCTTACCATCCTCAGACTCAGGGAACACTTGAGCGAAGTCACTCGATAATTGGCCTCGGTATGTTTACACAGCAATGTTGTCCTACAATACTGCTATCCACACTACTACCAAATTTTCACCATACGAACTCCTATTCGGCCATAAACCATTCCTACCAGATTCCGTTTATACTACCACAAAAGATGCCACATATCCTGAATATATCAAAATGTTACAACATCGATTAAAGCATGCCCATGATTAAGCAATAGAAAATATTATCCATTCAAAACAAAATTCAAAAATTACTATGACAACAAAACAAGACCTATGAGCTATAAGATTGGTGATTTAGTTTATTTAAAAAACCATTTGCGGATAAGAAAGGCCTTATCCCCTCAATGGAAAGGCCCTTACAAAATCGTCAAAGTTCATGGTTACAATACTATGTCCCTGCAAATAATTAATGTTAAGCATCACGTTGATCAAATTAAACATGCGTCAATTCAACCTATAGGATAAAGTTACATGTAAATTAAGTTAGAACAATATAAATTTAAGACAAATGTCTTTCTATTCCAGCACCTCCGCCTTAGCGACTCAGGACTATATTCAACAAATTAATTCAAGTCCGGGAATTTATTTTGATCCAATAGGTAGATTAACAATATGTTCAAACTTTCTAGATATTGTTACTCCTATAGATATATCGCATTTCCAATCACATATAATTAATATAAATTCCATTCTTGGAACATTGCGATTTTTATGTAACAAAGTAGAAATGGAAACCGACGATAGTTTAGAATGTAATAATGTATTGCAGCCACTTACCGTTAGATATAACGATTTAGTGGACGAATATAATCTATATCTATATCACACTTAATAGATCACAGATTCCGTAGGTATGCATGGTTTGGTGGAGTAGGATCCGCTTTCAAAACAATTGATTTGTATTTATAATTGTATTTATAATATGGGCCTATGCAGCCTGCAATAAACGGAATTTAATTTAATTTAATTTAATTTACACGTGAGTCGCACGGCCGGCAACACAACGTCGACACTTTGTGCGCGTACTTATGGTACATATTTTTTTCTCGTCACGAAAAGTAGATATTACTATTAAGAGCCCTATTACAAATCTGCACTCTGCGTGATTAGGTATTTGAAGCGTTCCCGACATTTCGCATTTTGTAGAAATTTTGTATTTATCGTTTTTATTGAAATAGGTTAGTTTTTTTTTTTTTAGCTGTTTATTTATCAATAAAAAAAATACAAAAACATTACATTTCGGCGCAATATAAACATGTACAAGTTTTACCACACGCCGTCCAGTCGTCGCTTCACAATTGACAATAAAATAGTTAATTAAGTTAATTAAAATTAATTAGTTAATTTTAATTAAAGAGTTAATTCATGATTTAAAATTATGAAATCTTTATTCCTAATGAAGTAACAATTGTTGTGGTATACATTTTGGTTAGTAATATTATCGTAGATAGGAGTAATTCGCAGTTAACTTAAAAGCTTAGAATAAGATTTTTTTCTATATTAAATCAAATATACTTCAAAATTCTAAGGCCGCTACAAACTATATGACTATATAGGAGATAACATTCTCATTTTATTATTTCATTTGCTTAGAACAGTAGTTCAATCCAGGAGCTCAAAAAAGTGCCTTCGCGCATTTTATGAAAATCTTTTTCTGCAATTTTAGGTTTAATAAAAACTTAAGCAAAATTTACAAAAAGCGATGCCGCTACGAACTAGGCCAATAGCTATTCTGCACTATTCAATATGTCAAAATTGTTAATGTATCTTTGTTTCTGAGATCAAGAACGCCATAATTGGCCATTTTACGTAAAAATCACAGTCGAGATGTAATATGCCTCTTAAGATTTTGTAGGCTATTTTCGCGTAAATATTTTCGCTTTAGTATTGGAGTGATATTATCTGTTAGGATGTAACTATCTATTAATCTGTGCTATTGGTACTATTCAATAGACGTATACAATTTAAAACTTCTTCCGCCCTGCAATAGAAAAAAATGAAATGACGGCATAGCCTATGCTAATGCTACGAGTTTGATATTTATCTTGTGATATTTGTTTCTTCCAGTGATTCAAATCACGATCCGTGATGCGCTATATCGTAATCCTCGACCACGATCCAGATATCGTGCATGCGTCACTGCGTGTGTGTATGTATATCATGATAAGTAACGAGCGTGTAGCATCCGTCGTAGCAGTGCAACTACCCTTTTTCTTACACTTATGAGTGCAGCTCCTTGAACAGGTGTGAACGTAAATGCGGATGGTTTTCACTCGTTTAATTTAAAGGTACACAATTCAGAATAGAATTCAGAAGTCGTAGATACGTAGCCATAGTGTAGAAGCATTCAAAATTCAAATTCAACGCTTGAAAACTATCTACACTTTCGTTGGGGCTTAAGGCTGGGCAAAAGGTTCACAATTGAATTCAGAAGTCGTAGATACGTAGCCATAGTGTAGAAGCATTCAAAATTCAAATTCAACGCTTGAAAACTATCTACACTTTCGTTGGGGCTTATTTACGGAACTTGACGGCATATGTGTTATCCTACATATTCCGAGGGAAAGTTTTCGCACAGCAACCTAAGTCGGCGGAGCTTTAATAAATAGTCTTAGAAAACTTCCAGCGACAATGACGTGGCAACATGTGGCACTCGAGGTGTGACCTCGTTCTTTTATCTCCCTCCCTATGCCACCCGTAGATCACACGACCATCACACGACGTAGATTAGCCAACAATGGCTGTCAGTTGTCACACGAAAACAAAATACACCAGCATTACTCGAGACGCGTGTCGCGTGTTACTTTGTCCCGCAGCTCGCTACACACGTAACGATAAAACTGCACAGAGTGCTAAGTGTGAGTTTTTCTTTTCGCATTAGATCTTGACTCCGTTCGGTTTAATTTATCGGTGTAAACCAGGGGTTGGTAGAATTTACAAGACATGGGTCACATAGTGAAAAAAATGGATAATGGCCGACCGCACTTGTTTACACTTAAGACAGAGTTGTATTTATATTAGAGAAGTTTGTATTCAACAAACTTCTCAACGCTGTTTTCACTCTATCCAATTAAATTAAGCCATTATGACATTTATACTGATGGTTCACTACAAAATTGACGCGTTATGACGTACATAATATTGGATCCACATTACTCCTATTAAGTACTTTCTCCAGTAACGTCTAGTGATAATAATGATTAATGACCGACGACCGTAGACCGTTTGTGAAGCCGTGTTACTCGGATTACTGACGGGTTTTCTTTGTGTTGACGTCGTACCCCTATCAATCTGCTGATGGCTGCAAAATTTCACCATTACGTGAGGTAATGGTGAAATTTTGCAGCCATCGTGGTCTAGTGGTTCGAGCTTGGCTCTCGACTCGGAGGTCGTGGGTTCGATTCCCGCGTTGGAACAACAAAAAATGTTGTTTGTGTAGGGAGTTATTATTAATGGTGGTATTGATACGCATGCCGCATGTGGATCAAAAATATTTCTGATTTTCCTTGTCATTCAAAGGAACTGAGGTATATCGTATAGCTAATGGATGTGTTGTTGGTATAAAATTAGAAAAAAGTAAGTTTTTAGATTATGTTTTACCAAATATGTAGAAGACAGGGGAGAAACATGCCTCGAATATCGTACGATATTTCTAACTTAAATGTGGGCTTAACGTGTGTGTTAGGTTAAAAATGAAAAGGCAAGAAACAACAATATTACTTCATCTTTATTTACAATACAGTAATGGAACTAAACACTATTTTAATCACCTTTCTCAGTCTATTAAAAATAATAACGAGCCTGCACTTAATTTGCTACTTTGCACTCATTTTCACTATAACTTGTTAACAAGAACACCAACATTCCTCAAGCCGAATCTCTCCCCACGACTCTTTGTGTGCCGTGATCGTTCCTTGGAGGGCAGTATTGTGATAACCACACCACCAAACCGACCATGCAGGACTCCATCAGCGCAAGACTCCATCAGCGCCAGCCAACATGGCACTAGTATTCCCCCCAGTAAGGCCAGATAAAATCGTAACCGCTTCCACAATTCATAAAATAGATTTCTATGGACGCTTCACACCACGTCAGTCTGGCCCCTTGCTAAATATCCGAAGAACTTGTGTTATGGGGACCCAGACAACAGGAAGTATAACATTTTATACTTTTATGCTACATATATATTTAAGATTTTTATTATAATATATGTACAAATATCAAACACATCCATGACCCAGGAACACTTCTATCTTTTTGTTCCCTCGGCGTGGTTCGAATCAGTGACCTCAGGCTTGAGCACCGATGAGCTACCGCTAAGCTACAGAGGTCATCATAAAAATAATAATATTTTGCTTGAAACGATGAATTTCAACTGTGTACTATTCTCAGTGCGCACAATAAAGTCTAACATCTATATAATAATAACATATTTAAAATTCTAATTACAATAATTTTCACGTTAACAACATACTTATATGCCTCATTATGACGATATTTGGAAGGTCTTGTTTGTATTAATATACAGGATGTATTTAGACCAGTCCCAGAGTAAGTCAGTAACTTAGTGGGCTTATAGTAGGGTATGAGATAGATCCATTGGTACTAGTCATTTGCTTATTATCGACAGTTTTTGTAAAAGTTATAACTTTCAATACGCAATGTACAACGTACACAATTACATGAGCGGAGGCTGCCTCCGCCCGCGCTCGCGCCTCTCTATATATATACTGTATTATCTATGCTCGCGCCGGCACGAATATGCGAAAATCAGCCGATTCTTTTCAAGTAGCCGTATCACGAAACCACGAAAATTGCAGATATTATTTACAATCTTATTTAAAGTTCTAATAATATTCAAGTATTTACTAGCTTTTGTTATGTTACAATTTAATAATTACATTCGGATGTTTGTTCAGATTAAGAAAAATAAATGAAAATAAAATGCTATTAAGTACATAAACAGTTAAATCGAACAGCGAAACAACAATTACAAATCCACCGTTTAATCAATTAGAGTGTACATAATGTGACTAACCTGATTAGTTTAATTGTGCTCGTGGTCGTATGAGATGGGGTTCAATCTGTGCTCCTTCCAATTCAACGCATAGTTCTGCACTTCTCTTGGTCTCTTTGTGTAGACGAGAAGCAAACGTGGGATTTTTGCGGCAATGTCTACGCAATTCGCAAAAAACGTCTTTAATTCGGAGCTTCATTTCACGAGCATTGTCACAGGACCGGTATATTAATACCCTTAATATACCGGTCCCGGTCCCAATAATACCCTTTCCTTGACGTAACCCCAAAGGAAAAAGTGGAGTGTGGTCAAATCAGGGGATCGAGGTGGCCAGGCGTGGGGTCCCATTCGTCCGATCCAGCGATCGCCGAACATTTCATTCAGACGCTGACGAACAAGTCGCGACATGTGTGGAGGTGCGCCATCATGCTGGAACCACATTCGCGGATAATCGGCATGTTGTCGTCCAGTTCTTCTGTTAGCTGGTTATTTAAAAATTCCAGATACGACGCACCGGTCATTCGTGGGGTTGAATAAATGGGCCCCAATATGAAATTATTCTAAATGCCGCCCCATACATTGACTGACCAACGTGCTTGGTGACCAGTTTCTTGATACGCCCGTGGGTTCTCCTCAGACCAAACATGTGCGTTCCTTAAGTTGCACATTCCATTTCTCGTGAATGTGGACTCGTCCGTCCAAAGTACGTGCCTGATAAATGATAGTGATACTCCTTCTTGCTCGATCAGCCATCGGCAGTATTCGGTGCGTCGGACACGATCAACCGGAAGCAATGCCTGCACACGATGTATTTTATAGGGACGCATTCTTTTCCGCCGTAAAATTGTATGTACAGTTGCATGCGTAGCAACTGGCCTACCCTGCCGACGTCTTAGCATTTTAACCGCACTGCGGGCTCCAAGACGAGGATTCCGGTGCACCACGTCTAAAATCTTCTCCTCGATATTAATGTCCAGTTGCCGCCTACCGCCAGACGCTGAAGGGCCTATTTTCTAACACTCGCTGATACTCGTATGCCTATGTTATGGTACGGAAGTCTGAAGGATGGCGGGCATGAGGATATCGCCTCCGGTAAATCCTCAATGCTTCTGCGGCATTCCCAAATGCTTCTTCTAAGCACATCAGCATCATACCATAATCCCACGCGGTATACGCGTATGGCGAAGGCATTTTAAAATAAAAATATCACACACAAACATAAAAAAAACAAGTCAAAACAAACAAAACAGTTAATATGAATTACAAATAAAGCAAATGAAAAAGTTAAAAAGTAAAAAAAAAAAAACACGGATAATTGGACAAATTGGCGAGAAAGTTACTCGAAAGCGCGGGTTTACAGCCAACTGACCAAAGCTGAAAAAATGATTTTATGTAAAAACATAAGCATGTGCCCCGAACCGATACATTTGATATGTAAGTATCGATAGTTTTTCATATCGATAAATTATTATTTATTTTGCATACGCATTGATTTGTATGAACTTATTAAAAAACTACATAACTAATAGAAAATTTACAGTAAATTTATTAAAATAATGAAATATTTCATCAATAAATCGTATACGTATACACTACAACCATTAGAGATAATAATGAGAACATCTTATCTTCCTATACAAACTTTTTTCGATTGATTTCCGATCAGTTGTAACTTGTATTGTTCCAAATGAATATTGACCTACAGATATTAAAATTTAGAGAATGGATTAGCACGCTACTATTTATCCGAAAAAAGAGAACCAACTGTACCAAATGATGGTCGATCAGAAAGAACTGCTAGCACGACAAAAGTCGCAGATAACGATAGTATTGAATACCTGTCTAATTTTCATCAAATGATTAATTTATCTTGTTACAACACTCGTCGTAAACTGGCGAGAAAAGCGTGTTTCGTTGATTAAGTTTCCGTACTGGAGGCTCAAAGTGCGTAAAAGATCGGTAACGGACATGTGTCAGGTACGATAATCGCAAACCATCAGGCGATCTGACTGCTTGTTTGCCGGTCATAAATCATAAAAATTCCGCTGACTTGATATAAAACAGTAACTTATTTATTACAAAAAAAAAACAAAGAAAAAAAAGCATATCAAACAATTAACTAATTATCGAATAAATTAACTACTATGTACAAGTAAATGATTCTATTTTCATAGGTCATATTACTTAGCATAGGTACCTATAAGTCTTTGAAATATCGGCCCGCTTTTGATATTTGCCGCGAGAAGCTATGCCACTGAGCCGGCCACCGAGGCGCCGCGCCGCGTCGCACGCGCCACCGACACCGTCTAAGATCTTAAGAATTTAATTAAATCTAATAATATTTTAAATTGTGTGGCGTTCAATACCTTATTAATTACTGTTATCGGATTTCTCATAGAACATAATTTAAATTAAATTATTAATTTAAAAATGAACGCGTATTTTAATCTCATTTTATTTAATTTTGCTTAGAGTAAGCTCCAAAGTTTTTATGTATTATGGTTTTGAAGATTTGACGATTCAGTTGCAGAACATAGTTATGCCCATTAATTAGGTTAAATAAATTAAAATACGAGAAAATAAACGAATTAATCGATTTTTTTTCGATATGATTTAAACACTAACAACAACAGCTGTTCATTTGCAATAAATTCGATATACTTTGACGGATGCCACTTGTAGACAGACCGGGGTAAAATTAAGTCAACTGTTTAATTTTAAATAATTACGTACAGTCTGCCTACATTAGCACGTGCACTTGTTGTCGGCAATGTCTTTTGAATTTAACCGAAAGTAGAAAATAATATTTTTCAAAGAATTATTTAGCGTCGGCATCGTTTAAAATTTTGCCGAAAGTCGATAAAAGAACTATGTACTTTTAAAATAGATTTTCGGATTTAGTTGCCGTTTTTCTCTCGAGATAAAAGGTTGTCGTCTAAAAACGTATTGTTGTGTTGTTAAATTTTTACGTGATTACGTGTTTTGAGTTTTGACTTATGGTGCTAGCAACATTTTTCAAAATGCAACAAAAACACTTTCCAACAACTTTAACTTTTAACGCGACACCTTGCCGCGGTCACCTGATGGTCAATGGATTCCGTGAAATTAGTACTACGAGACGAGTAGAGTTGGTACCTACCTAGCAGTTATTCAGTACCTACTCAATACTTCTTTCACGTAAGTAAATAGCCATTAGCCATAGTTTTAATTAATACGAACGGTATACTTACGTATGTAACTTATTATGATTAATAATAATTTACCAATGCGACTTCATTTTAAAGCTACTTAGTTTCAGTGTCACCTACAGTTCAAGCACGTTAAATCTTTCGGATATTGACGTTTTTCACACACCGTCTGTAATTTCGATAGAAAAGCGATGATTGCCGTTGGACATTAAGAATTTAGTTCCACTGTACACTGTTTTCGTTGTTTGTCGAGCAACATTTCGTGCGTGGTATTTACGAACCACACTGCAGGCGGTGTAGAGCAGGTATTTCCAAAGTGGGTTCCGTAGGATGGTCATCAACACCTCACACCTCCACAAATACTCAATCTTGTAACGATGTTAATACATTTTTCGTGAATATTGGGAAAGATCTTGCAGATAATATATCTATTAACCAGTCAACTCGCCTTACCGCTAACACAAAATCTCCGTCTACTCCTATATGTACTTCTTTTACCCTGCAACATACAGATCCCGACGAAATCATTTCAACTATTAATTCCCTACGAACAAATGCAGCTACTAGATGGGATGGCATTCCTTCTTCCATTTTGAAAAGGTACTCTGCCATCCTAGCACCGTTAAGTCATTTATTTAACCTTTGTTTTAACGCTGGTATTTTTCCCAATGCTTTCAAAAAAGCCATCATTCACCCTATTTTCAAAGGAGGAGAAGGAACTAGTGTTCCAAATAACTATCGCCCAATTGCAGTTCTTAGTGCTTTATCTAAAGTCCTTGAAAATTTGGTAAACAAGCGGTTGGTCAGTTACCTAGAACGATTTGGTCTATTATCTGTACAACAATTTGGCTTTCGCAAAAACAAATCTACTTGTGACGCTATACACGAGCTCTGTAACTTCTTGGTTGACAATTTAAATAAAAATAAGAAGGTCCCTACTATATTTTTAGATCTCACAAAAGCTTTCGATACAGTTCCAGTTGCCTCACTCTTAAATAAACTCGAAATCATGGAAATCAGAGGATTGCAACTGGAATTTTTCAGAAGCTATCTATCGGATCGTTTACAGTTAGTTAGCATTGGTGGGCATAAAGGTGATGAATTACCTATTTATTACGGCGTACTTCAAGGTAGTATTCTTGGGCCTACTTTATTCCTCGTCTTTGTGAATGATCTCTGTCAACTCGATATCACAAATTCAAAAGTTATCAGTTATGCAGATGACACTGCACTCACTTTTGTAGCGGATTTGTGCAAAGATCTGGAACACAGGGCACAAAATGGATTCACATTAGCTGAAACGTGGTTCAAATCGCATACCTTAACGCTAAATACCGACAAAACTAAGTATATCACGTTTTCTGTAAGCCCAAATTCTCAGCCAGCAACTTCACTAACTTTAAAATCTCACTCCTGCACTTCTCCCCTCAGTATATATCACCCTTTCTGTAGTTCTGCCCTGCATTATCCTCCGTCGATCACATTAAATATTTAGGTGTGACTATTGACAGATTTCTTAACTTTAGGATGCATATAAACGCTCTGGTAGCTCGCGTTCGTAAGCTAATCTACATATTTAAAAATCTACGACATATTGCAAACCAAGCTATAATACGTAAAGTTTATTACGCCTTATGTTTGCCCGTCATTACCTACTGTATCTCCTGCTGGGGTGGAGCCTCAAAAAATATCTTGAAGCCACTTGAAATTGCCCACAGAGCAGTTTTAAAGGTTGCAACTTTTCGCCCAATTAGATTCTCAACCTCAGTATTATACGTAAGTTGTAATGTGCTGAATATTCGGCAATTATTTATCCTCAATACGGTCCTCCGGCAACACCGAAACATCCCTTTCATCACGATTACGAGACGTCGTAAGGACAAAATATGCCAAATTCCCAAACCGAGATTGTCTTTTACAAAACGATTCTTTTACTTTCTAGGCCCATATCTCTACAATAAAATTAACCGAAGTCTGCCAATATACGAGTCGTCATATTTCACCTGCAAAAAGTTAATCCAATCTTACCTTCAAAATAAATCCTATGATGAAACGGAACATTTCATGCCATAACATATTAATGTTATGGCATGAAATGTTCCGTTTCATGACTTGTAAGATTGGATTAACTTACGATACTTACGATTACGATAATTCGTATCATATTATTAAAACTTATATATTTACCATGCAGTCAGTATACTCGCATATGCATACGGTCACACACACGCCACACATACAGTCACTCACTCACTCACTCTCTCTCTCTCTCTCACACACACACACACACACACACACACACACACACACACACACACACATGAACCCCCGTAAACAGTAACTTCAGTGAAATTTTATGTAATATCCAGAGGGATAGGGACTGTTAACCCTTACTACAGGTTTATAAACCTATCAAGGGTAACAGAACTTCACCCGCTGTGACTGGATTATATGTAAAATTGTGCCTAGCTATAAGTTAATTTGTACCAACTACGAGGGCGGGTCAATAAGTCCGTGACTTTTGGAATAAAACACAGATTTTTTGATAAATAAATCATTTTATTTTTCAACGTAGTCCCCCTTGAGCTCTATACACTTTGTCCAACGCTTCTCCAATTTTTTTATTCCTTCCAAAAAATATGATTTGTCGAGGTCCTCAAAATAGGCCTTTGTTTGCGAGATGACTTCATCATTGGAGTCAAATCTTTTTCCACCGAGCCATTTTTTCAGGTTTGGGAACAAGAAGTAGTCACTCGGAGCCAAATCTGGAGAATAGGGTGGATGTGGGAGCAATTCATAGCCCAATTCATGGATTTCTGCCATGGCAACTGCACATGTGTGCACCCTTGCATTGTCTTGGTGAAAAAGAACTTTTTTCTTGGCCAAATGAGGTCGGTTTTTTTTCAAATCCTCATTGAAGCGGTCCAATAAGTTGGCATAATATTCCCCATTAATTGTTCTTCCCTTTTGAAGATAGTCAATGTGGATTATCCCACGTGCATCCCAAAAAACAGTCGCCATAACTTTATTGGCTGACAAACCCACCTTGGCCTTCTTTGGCGCCGATTCACCCTTAGAAACCCACTGTGTTGACTGTTGTTTGGTCTCTGGTGTGTTGTGATGGATCCATGTTTCGTCCACGGTTACAAAATGGCGCAAAAACTCCTCCATATTGTGATTAAACAACGCCAAACCTTCCTGTGAAGTTGTTACACGATTGCGTTTGTGGTCGACTTGCGGAAAGCTTTCTCATGCCCAAGTGATCATTCAAAATTGAAACCACTGAGCCATGCGAGATGCCTATGGCTTCCACAATCTCTTGCACTTTCAATCTTCGGTCGGCCAACACCATATCGTGAATTTTTTCGATTGTTTCGGGTGTAGAGACCTCAACTGGGCGTCCAGGACGTTCGGCATCTTCAGTGCTTGTACGGCCACAATGAAATTCAGTAAACCACTTTTTTACCATTGAAATCGATGGTGCAGAGTCCCCATAGTATTTATCAAGTTTAGCCTTGGTCTCGGTAATGGTTTTTTTTCGCAAAAAATAATGCTTAATAAGCACACGAAATTCACTTTTTTCCATTGTTTCCTTAAGTTACTGGATAGTCTGATAAAGATAGCTGTAAACACAAACTAACTGACGCAGCAAGTTCAAATTTTGATAGGAGTCAACTGACAGATGCCTGTTGACAGGAGTAGTGTTGCTTTTTCAGTAAGGAGGTTAGAAATTCAAAAAGTCACGGACTTATTGACCCGCCTTAGTACAATCTGCTTTTTTGCACCAATAAATTATTATTATTATTATTATCAAGGTTCCGCCAAAATGATTTGAAATTATGAAATTAGGATTTTTACTTGGTAGTGGGCAAAAATCCGGACTTAGCATTAACTAGGTCAGAGGTCGGAGTACCAAAATTGGATTTTGGAATCTTATCTTAACATCTTTCCGTCACTTTTGTGTGTGTACGGTTCTAAGTCACCGCATACACCAGCGCTGTACGCGTGTAGGTACTGGGAGAAAGCACGACGCGGCGCCCGGTGCGGCGCCCGGCACGGCGTGTCAGCTGTGCCCAGCTGCACGCCGGGCTGGGTAATTGGCCCGCGTGCGTAATGAAGTAAGTTACATTGCGTAATGAAGTAAAAATAATAAAATTTTAGATTTTTATAAAAAATCTACTCCTAAAACTACTTCGTATAAAATGTAAAAAAAAGTAATTTTAAAATATGAAATTTTTGAAAAAATAATAAAAAAATATATACATTTACGTAATGAGAAAAAGTAGTATAATCATATCCCAAAGTTAATGAAAGTGGTCTTCAGACACCCTGTATTGTGTAAATAAAATTATATCAAAAATATCTAGTTACACAGCATGTTATTATGATATTACGTATAAGATACCAAGGCTTTACAATATACACAGATGCCGTGAAGCTCAGTAAGCAGGCGAGAACAAAAGTGTAGATTTATTAAGGCATTACACGTATTCTCGTGGGTATCTTAGGGTCATTTCACACTGAAATGAAACGATACGTGACGTTGATTTTCTAAGAGAGCTATTAAAATTTGAACTTTATTCCTTACACAAGAAGATACACGTTTCATTGTAAGATTCAAATGGTTAGGTTGCAGCGCGGATGTGCAGTGTATGATTGATGTCATATGAAACGTGACAATCTTCTTGTGTAAAGTTCCATTGTTTAATTCATCTTAAAAATGCAGCGCCGCTTCGCGTCGAATATCATCGCGGTATGAACCCTTAAATGAACAAATGCGGCGATAGATAAATAAAAAAATAAAATAAAAATATCTTTATTAAACACATAAGGGACATGACACAGCCCAAACAAAAACAAGTAAATTATACACTATCGCACTACCTATATCATTCAAAGAATACGAAAAGAGACAGTTTTAAAAACACAGCTGATTAAGGCTATGAAATGCCCACACCATGTGTTTAAAGGTATGCCACTCAGGCTTCGACCGCGGCAAGCCGTGGCGCCTGATCTTCCGTGACCCCCTTGTAAATCCGCGATCTCACGACGGCACACAATCATAATTATTGAGTTACAAAAATACAAAAGGTACAAAAAAATAAATAAAAATAAAACACAACGCATATATACATAGAATGTATAGATACGATACTAATTACATTGTTATTATCGCTTCAAGCTGTTTATCTCACGGCGCATATAGTCACCGCACACAATCAGTCAGTCGGCGCAGAGACGCATTCAGCGCTCCTGCCTCGACACGGGCGGCACGACAACGACGCTCGATATAACAGCCTCCGTGGTCTAGTGGTTAGAGCTTGGCTCTCGACTCGGAGGTCGTGGGTTCGATTCCCGCATTGGAACAAAAAAAAAAAAGTATGTTATTTCCAAGTTTGGTTAGGACAATTCAGGCTGATCACCTGATTGTCTGACAAGAAATGATGATCCATGATCCATGCGTCGGATGGGCATGTAAAAAGTCGGACCTGCGCCTAATCTCTCGCCAGTCGTGTCGGTTATCCGTCCCACTGGGTTACGAGAGTAAAAGGAGGAGAGAGTGCTCTTGTGTACTGCGCACACACTTGAGCACTATAACATAACTCCTGCGTAGCTGGCCTGATTTCAATGAAACAAGCCACCGTCACCGAAATCGGTGGGGGAGCTATTATTATATTATTATCTAATATTATATAATTGAAATTATCATAATTGCGAGTAATAAAAAGATGTAATAATATTTTTAGTAAATATAAACATAATCATATCATATGTAATTCATAAATATACGGGAAGAATAATAAATAAAGAATCCTCTGTTATTTACTACTTTTATGCAGTGAGCAGACATTGACGTTGGTGATAAGAATTTACACCGCCATAACTCCAGCTTACAACACTCCGGTAAGTATAATGAAAATTATATCACACTTAATGTAATATACGTATATAAGATTGTAGTTATTGTAGTTATAGGGAGAGTATAATATATAGATAGGGTTTGCATTTTGCGATTCGAAATTAAATAATATATTACGGATAATATAATTGATGTAAGTAATAACGACACAGTTATATATAAATTAAATACTAATTGGTATATTACAATTCAGTTGTCATTAGTTTTGAAGAGACTGGTAAGAAGAAAGTTGTTGCTGCATTATAAGGGCTTTGTATTTTAACTTGAACCCCTGTATTGTTTGCAGAGCTCGGATTGGTGGCGGCAGATTGTTCCAGACCTTACTCGACAAATACCGGAAACTACCTCTGAATGCGGAGGTGTGATGCAGAATATTAATAAGAAGATAGGATGATCCCCTAGTTATGATAGTCAGCTGTTTATCTCCTGCCCACTGTAGTTTATTATAGAGATAGGTTGGTAATTTAAATTTTACTATCCCAAACAGCAGCGTGGCAAATTGCAGTTGCCTTCTATTATCCATTCTAAGCCAACGCGTTTCGTTAATGTAAGGGGATACATGAGCACGAGGAGGGACGTTATGACAAAATCTGGCACAAGAGTTCTGAACCTTTTGTATTAGTTTTTTTGACTTACATGACAAAAAGGGGCCGACTACCACATCAGCGTAATTTAGTTTAGATAAGATTAGGGACTCACACAGTATAACACGTATGTTGACGGGCAGAACATTTCTAATTTTATACAGTACCTTTAGCCGGTAGAAACAATTGCTGACGGTTTTTATAACATGCTTCTCGAACTTCAATTTTTCGTCCATTAATACACCTAGATTACGAGCCTCGTCTACTCTTTCGATTAATTCTCCATCTACATATACTTTTGGTTGCGATGCATTTATTTTTTGAATTTGTAGCCTTGTTCCCAATGTCATGTACTTAGTTTTCGCCGGATTGAGAACAAGTGCATTGGCTTTAGCCCAATCTGAAATACCAGCCAGATCACTATTCAGCTTACTAACAGCCTCAATAATTTTATTTGGCCTGAAAGATATGTATAATTGTATGTCGTCCGCGTAGATATGGAATTTGCAGTATTTTATGATTCGTACAATATCAGCACAGTATAACGCGAAGGCCTCTGATCCAATAACCGACCCCTGAGGACTCCCCTACTTACATCACATGGGTCTGAACGTGACGATGTTCCACTACAATCGTCAATTATCTCCACAAGTTGGGTACGATTTTTTAAATAGCTTGAGAACCAATCGAAAGAATTTTGATCGAAACCATAATATTTCATTTTAGCTAGTAGTAAAGAGATGTTAATAGTATCAAACACACGTGAAAAATCAAGTAGTACAAGTATAGTACCCTCGCCTGCATCTTGCGCAGCAAGAATATTATCTACTACGTCCATGAGCGCCGTGGTAGTGCTGTGTCTTCTCCGAAATCCCGACTGAACCTCAGGCAAAATACGGTTTGTGTCTAGGTACTGAGTCATTTGGTTACGAACAACCTTCTCGAGAACCTTTGACGCACAAGTAAGAATGCTTATAGGTCTCAACTCCTTTAGTTCGCTAACATTTTCCTTTTTAGGAACGGGTTTAACCAAGGCTAGGCGCCAGGCTTCAGGGAAAACACCAGAGCTCATTGATTTATTGATTACTTGAGTTAAACTATTAAGACAAGCAGGATAACGACAGACTGTCTGTAGCATATCAAGCGTAATGCAATCAGCACCCATAGCATTTGACTTAAACGAGTTTAGAATCTTTTGAACGTCATTACTACATACAGAGGTGAACGAGAAGGTAGAAGGGTTAAATCTATTCGATGTAAAGAAACTTAGGGAAGAAGGTGTAGAATTACCGCCTGGGATATTTAGAAGGTGTAAATTTATTAAAGTAGGATTTTTGAGATGTAACGGAAGAGAAAGGATTGTTTTACTATTGCTAATAGTTATATTCTCTTTAAGGCGGTTCCACATAAGTCGCGGCTGTTTGATATTGCAGTTTATGCACGATTGGAAATAAGCTGTTTTTTCTCTAGCCAGTGCCAGAGCCACTTCTCGCTTGAGGTTTTTATAAAACTCAATATGCGTTACATTTTTACTTTTGCGTGCTCGCCGATGAGCCTCATCTCTTCGCCGCATCATTAATTTAATGTTGTAAGTGATCCATGGCTGTTGTTTTTGTTTTATGTAAAAAGTTCTTACAGGTGCAAGCAAATCAAATACCCATAAAACACTACTATTTAATTCACGCACCATATCATTAATATCTGCCTGCTGTTGTATTGTAGACCAGTCTATAGTACCAACGGCTGATTCCAAATCATCTGCTTCCATATTTTTTATAGCTCTGTAGTGCATTATTTTTGGGGTAAACTTTTCTTTGCGTATGTTACTAGTGAAAGATAGAAATGCATGACTACTGAGATCCGGAATATAATCAACACAAACTTGAAATTGGTCTGCATTCGAACAGACCAAGTCAAGTAAGGTTTCCGTATCAGACGTAAAATGTGTAGGCTGATTTGTATACTGTCGCAATTGATGCAAAGTTAAGAAATCCTCTAACAAAAGAAAAGAATTATTATTTACATGTAAATTGTTAATATTCAAATCTCCCATTAAATATATGTAGTCGTAAAAAGACAAGGTACTGATAGTGTCTGATAGGGCGTCAAGGAACACGTTGATTGACAGCCATGGAGGTCCGTTCCTTCCGTTCCTATCCTTCCGTTAGCCTGAAAAGACAGCCACATCTGTTCTACGTTATTTGTCACTGGGTGCGTTAGGACACGTACCTTTAAAGTGTTTTTCAAATAGAAACCGACGCCGCCCCCGCGAGCTCGCACACTCACGGGTCTAGGTACGTGGACTAAGCGATAACCAGTGACCCGAGGCGCTCGGCCCTCCTCGCCAGAACGTAGCCAAGTTTCATTTATAGCTACGAGATCACAGTCATGAACATTCATAGCCACCAAGAAGTCATCATGTCTAGAACCAAGAGATCCAGGATTTAAGTATCCTAATTTAATATATTTTGTGTTTATCATTTTAGAAAGTCACTATATAGGTGGCATAATTGTATTAAGTGGTAAAAATATATAAAGTTATAATAAATACATTGTAGATTGTTTTTTAATAATAGGTATAAGGATTCGATAAGGAATAATTTAGTATATTTTACATTTTTAAGGATTGCGATTATGTTATAAATATGCGTGTATATAATATGTGAGTTATATATGTAACATATCAAAGAATTACTTACCTAATAATAAAGTAAGACTATGTGCCGTGTGACAGTAACATAAGTTTAGTTCAGTTGTTGGTTTAGAAGGGTAAGTTGCAATGCATATTCGCAATAGTACCACAATACTTTTTTAATGATAGTCATTAGGCGTAATTTAGTAATGCGTTGCAAAATATACAAAATATTAAAATTTAAATATGGTAGCCGAAACAAAAAGGTATATATGTATGAGACTAGTGTATGACAATATAATAATAAGTCTAAGGACTTTGACCAAGAGAGGATAGTCCAAAAACCCGTTTCAAGTCTCTCTCAGCTCGTATGCGGTGCACTACAGAACCTGGATCCCGCCTGGCAAAGATGGCCCCACCACGCGTCCAGATATATCGCCAGTTGTTACGTCGTCCCACCTCCCGGGCTAGGTGGAATATAGTACGGTTCAGTTTTGTTAGGCGCTCGTTTATATATATACGACGAGGCACTCCATCTACGACGCCTGATGTGTCGATGCCACGACGAACCCGCGCTGCCTTCAGGATATTGTCACATAATAATTTGCGTGAAAATCTGACGACAATGGGCCTGGAGTTCGGGCGGTCACTATCCTCAGCGCTGACTGCTACTTTTTTTCCGCCTTTCCGAACAGCACTCACAATATCATATTCGCCAATATCAATGCCTATCTTTTTGGCTACCAATCCAACCAGATGGACAACATTTTCCCCATTTTTTTCAGGCAGGCCCGATAGTTGTACGTCGCATTGTAAACTCTGCTGATCTCGATCATTCAGATCGAGCTTTAATCACTCGATCACTTCAGTAACGTCCGGGCCCGCCTCGCAAGTGCATGGTGCGCTTCGATCCTCTGCTCCACTGCAGCTAGGCGCGATTCAACTATGCCCACGCGATTATGAGTCTCCACGATAGTTGCGCTAAGTTTTGTGATTTCCTGCCTAACTGACACCATCTCTGACCGGAAATCACATATAACCTCCCTCAATAGTTTAATCTCCTCTGCTAGGGAGTTTGGAGAGTGAGATCCCATGGTGTTAAGTGGTGCGTCGACATATATATCCTGGTGGGAGCTTTGGCTTTCCAATGAGGGAGACTCGGTGCCAACTTTGCAGGTACGATAAAGCCACTTAGCTATGCTTTTGGAGTCAGATACTTTGGCACAGTATCGATGGTATGTACCACTACATTTAATGCATTTAATGCTGTAATTAATGCTCAGGAATTTTGCACATTGGATACACTTGAAATTAGGCATATTTATCAAGTTTGCAAATGCGATTTGTAAAAAAACTAAAATAAAAAATACACTGTGGGTAGGTATGCACTGAACAGCTGACTCTCACTATAAACCGATAATTATTTTCACTGTTTTATAGTTCTTTTTCACTTTTTATGCAATGTACAAAATGTCACTAGGATAATTGTTATACACCGATCAATAATATATATTTGTAATACTTTTAAAGCAGATCTTTTTATTTTTAAAATAAGATTATCACAGTGCCGTGTGAGATCGGCCAAACTTAATAGTCAGATTTGTAATCTCTGAAGTGTGAAAACGTGAAGTGCTCGAGTTGGAAGCCCATATGGCTTGGGCTTCATCATACCAACCTTGATCCCGTAGTTGCTCTCCTCGTAAACGATGGAGACGTATCTCCAGCCCAGCACCTTCACGATCTCCACCATGGCGCGCACCTGGTGCAGGTCGGAGGGGATGGTGCGCGTGAAGTACTCGAACCGCGCCTTGTTCGACAGCTCCGGGGACGTCGAGAAGTACGAAACCTGGTATGTATGGAGTAATTAGCTTTTGCCCGTTCCGCCCGCCTAAATTGACCTTCGGGAATGTATGGCGTAACGTAATGGTTCATTAAACTTCTGTTATTAAGAAGAAATGAAAATCTTGACGGACCATTTTTTGTGTTTTAGTATGACCAAAACAAGTCAAGTCAACCACTTAAAAAAAAAATAAGGGCGAATATCTCAGAAACTGTCCAATATTGGCCGTACATATGGGGGTTCAAACGATTTATCCTCATTCCCCGGATCTCCATTTCACGGATTGACCACGTTCTACACCCTAAGAAACACCCTGTAGCTTTCTCGGGTTTTGAATTCGCGGATAACGTTATATTGGGATTCGTAGAAAAAATATTGTATAACTCAAAGTGCTTTATTTTTATGAAAACGAAAGATATTATATGTAATAGTGATTGGTCTATAAAATTGTTAACAATATCGTATATTAGTAATATTATTACAATACATGAGAGTAAATATTTATGTATTTGCTCTGAAACATTTACCGTAATTGCTATGAAGTACGAAGCTATAAAAATTTATTTATTTATTATTATATTAATTTATTTACTAACGGGAAAAGGTTATTGGCATATTTTGTCGTAGCAACTGATTGTATTGCTACGTTGACTTAGCAAGAACAAGTTTATT
Organism: Phengaris arion; assembly: GCA_963565745.1. NCBI lineage: Eukaryota > Metazoa > Arthropoda > Insecta > Lepidoptera > Lycaenidae > Phengaris > Phengaris arion. Next base: position 1,522,954 of record OY751446.1, on the reverse strand, counting down.
TGTTTTACGGTCCAATAAACATTCAACATCTTGAGGCGCGTTGAGTGAAGTTTTTTTTTTTTTTAAAGTATGTTACTAATGAGATAACTTTTCGCACGTGTGTCGCGTTGTACTCGGACATAACACCGACGGTACAGACCTGCGGTATCTTAAAGAGGCGCAGCAGGTTGGCGACCTGCACGGAGGTGACGCTGGAGGCGGCGCCCACCACGCCCGAGATCACCTTCCGCATGGCCGTCGCGTTGCACGCGTACTCCGCATCGTCGATGTTGCTGATGGACCCTAGATAACAGGACCTGATTACTGCTACAAACATAGATAAAATGATGAGACGAAAAATAACCTAAATCATAAAATAAGTTTTCAAGGTCAGAGTTCAGGAGATTCTTATGTGCCTATCTATAGTTTATTGACCCATGCAGAATAGCTAAGTGCCATGAAAGCTTAGGTGTTTACAGTCCTAATTTAGTTAAAACCTAAGAAATCTATTAATCCTTCTCTCCTAACCAATCTTTACAACATTGGTTGTTATTTAAAAATTTTGGTCTTAAAATCAATACGAAATCCAATAACTTTTCTCATCGAATTGGGACAGCAACATTACAAAATAATATTTTTAACAACAAAATGTAACTTTTCCTCAATCACTGGCTGATGCTGATCAACGCTGAAGTTTCAATAACGTGTATTCCGCGGGCGAGTAATCTTGTTTGTCTCGCAGATTACAAAAACAAAGTAATACAGAACATTGTACTGCGAGCATTTCTCTGATTAAATGCTGGCTAAGTGCGAGTTGCGGGCAACGATTAGCAATAATCTTCTTCTCTTATATATAAAAATGAATTGCAAAACCTGTCTCTCTAAAACTTGAGAACGGTTGGACCGATTTGGCTCATTTTGGTCTTGAAATAATTGTGGAAGATCAGGGATGGTTTAGTCGGTGAGAAATATTGGAAAAGGTGTAGGTGTAGGTTGTCGGTGCAGGAGTAGGCGTAGTTGTAGGTGTATAGTAGTTGTACGCTGGTAGGATATATTTATGTATTCCAGTTCATAATTAAGACAGAACAACGTGTGTCGGGACAGCTAGTTGGTGATAAAAAACCAATTGGTTTGAATTCCTAATCTACATTATATTCCATTAATTTTGTTGGGGCTACCAGGATATATGTTATAACTTAAAGCTAGGCTACCCTGAGAGGCTTACTCCGTATTTGTTCTGTACGATCAGTCTCTTTGTAACTTTTGGGATTTGACTACTTGGAGACCATCGCCTTTGACTTACCTTTAAACCTATCGACGCACATGAGATTCTAATTTTGGGGGTGTTTAATAATAATAATTAGTATTGTTTGCATCAAACGATCTCTTTGAATGCAAGATTTTTTTCATAAAAATATTAAAGAGGCCAGTGAGGAAATGGATCTGGAACCATTTGGAAAATACCGTCGCCCATAGACACTAAAAGCACCGGAGCAGTAATACCACCCCTCTTTAACTCACCTTTAATAAAGTCCAGTGCCATCTCCAATCCCCGCGTATCGCTGTCACAATCGTCCAGTACCAGAGCTCCAAGACTGACACCAGGCGGGTTGAGGTGGTCGCGGGTGGCGGCGTCCAGGGCGAATAGCATTGCCTCCAGAGCCTGCACTCCGCCCTGCGGCATGAGGGGTCCGCAGGAGGAGGCCGCGCCGTCGCCGCCTGCTCGTCCGTGCACCTGAATAGAAGGTTTAAGATGTAAGATACTATAGCTGCTGCCTGCTTTTTCGTTTGTGTGGAGCGAACCGAAACAGAATTCAAATTTTTAATGGGAAATCTAAAAAACCGGCCTTAAATTAAGCCCGTCTTAAATATTTATTATCTCAAATCTATCACGGTTCATGAGATACAGCCTTGTGACAAACAGACGGACGGACGGACAGACAGCTAGGTCTCATAAATTGGGTCCTGTGTTTACCCTTTGGGTACGGAATCCTTGAAAGTAGCCTAGTATCTGGTAGTTTCGTCAAAATCCGTCTAGCCTTTCAGAGATCGACAGATGGCTGTACCATATTCTATTTGTATAAAATTAAGTGTCAACCCACTTTTTGTCCCAGGTCTCCTGGTCAAATTAAGTTTAACTCCTTCTTTTACCCTGAAAAAATGACGTTTAGTCAAATAAGGAAACAAACTCATATTCACGCATCGGATATTTTATGATAATATTCTGAATATTATATGATGTTTGCAGTATGTAATAAGTAGAGTACGTGAAGCTCAGACCAAATAAAAAAGTGGAGAATTCCGCGAACACAGTGAGGCAGCTCTAGACTACGTCTCGGCGTGAAATTACACAGTGTCACGCACACACATGTAACGAAACTACGCCTTACTAAAGCAAGCTGTCGAGTACTGGTTTATGTATGTAGTGTGTAGCTACACTCGCGATACATACATAAAATAGCGGCCTCAGTTTTGCTTGAAGAAGCTGTGTCTTCCCTTTTTTATTTGCTCTGAGATGAGAAGCTGTATACAAAGAACATTACAGAAGTTTAGTTGCCCTCTAAGGTGATGTCTCCACACTTTTCCTCCCAAATGACGATATTTTTCAATGGAACTTCTGGATCGGAATTATTTAAGATCAAAGACCGATAAGGCTAAGAATTGTTCGAGTGGAACAATAAGAAAACTTTCCTCGATTTTCCTCATTGTTGAGTGTTTCCACAGTAAGTGCTTTGGCCTGACTAATTTGTGTAGCAATTCTATCTGAATAAAATTTGTTATTTCAATTGCTTCTAAAATGACATTTTCTTTATTAAGTATATTATTTACTTAAAGGGGGGGCTTGATATGTCTACTTATTATATATCAACTGAACGTATTATGAAAACTAATTATATTTTACCATTTTCTCTATACTTAATTATATACGTGTACTTCATTATTTAGGGGTAGAAAAAATAGATTACGACCGATTCTCAGACCTAACGAATATGCAAAAAATTTTCATAAGAATCGTTCAAGCCGTTTCGGAGGAGTGTGCCCCGAACACTATGACACGAGAATTTCATAAACTAGATTATTTAAAGCACTTTTCAAGAAGTTAAAACTTTTCAAACGTAATTATAATGTAAAAAACCGGCCATGCGCAACTCGGACTCGCGCACGAAGTGGCGCACACAAAACGGCAAAAAAAGAAGATCACGTTTGTTGTATGGCGCTTCCCCTTTTTGTATCCCTTATGTAATAGGTCTTTTCCTATGAAATTGCCGTTCTGCAGTACTGGTCATTTCAAATCAAAATAATTTTTGTTTGGCTAAGAATTCTAGTTTCAAATTCATTTTATTTTAAAAACATGGAATTCTTTTTCCAATAGTAGTCATTTGTTTATTGATTAGTGTTACATTTTCATCGCATTTCAATCTTTTTAGTCATCGCGGATACGTTAAAAATTCGAGTAATTATTGAATATGAGTACCGTCGTGGCGGCAACGCGGCACAAGCGGCACAAGCGGCACGCAACATCAACGACGTTTACGGAGCTAACACTACAAACCAACGCACCACCTGTTATTGGTTTGCTCGTTTTCGTTCTGGAAATTTCGACCTGAAAAATGAACCTCGCGGTCGTCCGAAGACTTTGGTCGACAATGACGAATTAAAGGCGATTGTGATAGCTGATGACACACAATCTACGGCTGAATTAGCAGCAGCTTTCGACGTTAGCGTCAAAACAATATTGGTCCATTTGCGTCAAATTGGCAAGGTAAAAAAGCTTGACAAATAGGTGCCCCACGAACTCAATGATCGCAAGCGCGAAGTACGCGTCGAGACGTGCCTTGCACTGCTCAACAGACACACAGATGAAGGAATTTTGAACCGCATTGTTACCTGCAATGAAAAATGGATTTTGTTTGATAACCGCAAGCGCTCGGCAAGTTGGTTGGATCCTGGTTCAGCACCTAAACAATGCCCTAAACGAAAATTTACCCCTAGAAAAGTGATGGTCACTGTTTGGTGGTCTAGCGCCGGTGTGATTCGTCACAGCTTCTTACCAAACGGGGTGAGCATTACTGCAGATGTGTACTGTGAAGAACTGAACACAACGATGTAGAAGCTGGCACATCTCCAACCAGCATTGGTCAATCGCTAGTCTCCGCTGGTCCTGCACGACAACGCGCGAACATACTGCACAGCAGAGGGTCTCCAAGTTGCAAAAACTGGGGTTGGAAGCTCTCCGTCATCCGCCCTACTCACCAGACCTTGCGCCTACAGACTAGTACTTTTTCCAGAATTTGGATAACTTTTTGGCGGGAAAAAAAATTAAATACCCGAGAGGCAGTACAAAATGCCTTTGAAGAATTTGTTGCCTCGCGTCCAGCTGATTTCTTTAAGAGGGGCATCATTAAACTTCCACTGCGTTGGCAAAGATACATTGATTGCATGGGTGATTACTTCCATTAATACAAATAAAAAATACATGAAAAAAATTAGTTTAATTTTTTTGATAAAAAACGGCAATTTCATAGGTAAAGACCTAATATTATTCCACTTCTAGTCACAGCGGTAACAGAAATACATAATCTGTGAAAATTTCTAGTTACTACAATTCACGAGATACAGCCTGGTGACAGACGGAGAGACATACAGACTGACAGACGGACGGTGAAGTCTCAGTAATAGGGTCCCGTTTTAACCCTTTGGGTACAGAACCATAAATCTTATTATAGTAGCAGAAAATTCCTAAAGGTAAAACACAATAAGACGAGCAGCTGACTCTAAGGGTCAATGTATACCGAAACAAAACGATATGCAACATGGCGCTGCATTTTAAGATAGCTATTCAAAATTGAACTTTATTCATTAAACAAAAATATACACGTTTTATTATAAAAGTTCGAATGTCGTGTTGCACCTCGCACTGCGCACAGTGTATGTTAAAGTTTAATTATGTATAGCTGTCTTAAAAATGCAGTGTCGCGTCGCGTATCGTCTCGTTTCGGTGTGAACTAACCCTTACACAAAATACCTCCTCGTATGCTTAACATACAAGAACGCATTAAATATTTGAGAGCTCCATTTGTCCCATCCCTCCTGCTGTAAATTGAGGAACGATCTAATTCGCTATTGATACGGCGGCGCCTGGATAAAATATTCAGACTATTAGGCTGGGACTATATTGTGTGGAATCCGGGAGGCCAGAGAAAATTCAGAGCGTTGAAAAGTCTGGACTAATACATTAGAGTTGAAAATCGGACACATAGTTGTCAGATTTGTCAGCTCAAAATTTTCCCCGGCCTTCCGGATTCTGGAGAATCTAGACTCAGCCTTAGGCTAGACTATATGCTCTGGAATCTGGAATGCCGGAGGAAATTCAGAGCATTGAATATAACTGTACAGCTCTATTTTCAGTTATATTGTTTAAGCGTACGTGCGCTTAAACAATATAACTGAAAATCGAACACATAAGTGTCAAGCCAAATGTCCATGTCATATATGACAGCTCGGCACTTAAATTTTCAACTCTATTATACTAGCGCAGAGTTCTATTTTCAGTGCTCTAAATTTTCTCGGGCCCGCCGGATTCCGGATCATATAGTCCCAGCCATACAGAGGCTGTAATATAATATGGTTGTGTTACGAAATACGAATACCAATAGGATCTGTGTATTGATAACAGTTGACTGTGGTTTTGGTCGAGACTCGTTAGCTATATGTTTTACTAGCTTTTTCCCGCGGCTCCGCCCGCGTAAATACAGTATCCCTCGGGAAAACTGTACTTTTTCGGGATAAAAAGTAGCTTAATTTTTAATCCAGAGCCTAAACTACTACTATACCAAATTTCGTCGAAATCCGTTCAGTAGTTTTTGTGTGAAAGAGTAACAAACATCCATCCATCCATCCATCCATCCTCACAAACTTTCACAATTATAATAATAGTATGTTTTATATATTGCCACAGTCAAAGAATATAACATAATACTAACGGTCACAGTGGAATAACTTTGAACTCAATCGTTATGCGGGATTCGCATGGTCGAAACGCCGTGAAGGCGATTTGTCAAACGACTCGCCGTCGTTTGACAAATCGCCTTGTGATTTTTGTTGGCAAAAATGCGTTGAGACCTAGCCGAATTGTCACTTACACGGTGGATAATAGCATGATTTTCGGCAGCGGAAATTGTGCGGCAAAATCTCTTGACTATCAAGACTCACGTAAATTCCCCCATGATACGTGTTAATCAAATGGGTTTTTAATAATTTGAGCATTCATTTACACCACCTGCCTCTCCCTTAGCAACTATGTACTTAATTTTTACTTTATTTTAATGTAATGTAGTTGCGTAGTGTAATGTCCAAAATGTTCTAAATAATAATAATAATATAATAAGTCCGACGCAAAAGTCTATTTTAAACAAAAAAGGTCAACTTTTCTTTACTGAGCTGAAGCTTCGGGCTATCGTTTGCCATGAAACACATCTCTCAGTGAATTTAAAGTCGGAACTTCAAAGTTAATATAGCGTATATTGTAGGTACTAGGGACATTGTAGATTATAGATAACATGATAAAATAAATTCTTATATCTACATCAATATCAATACTAGACGATGCACGTGACTTCATGCGCGCAAAAAGAGATCCCGCAGAAACCGCATATTTTGCCGCCATAAAGTAGCCTAGGTCCTTCTCCGTCCTATTTTATGTCTGTGCCAAACATGATGATCGGTTTAGTAGTTTTTACGTGAAAGAGAAACAAACAAACTCACTTTCACATTTATAATATTAGTAAGGATTAAAGGCTATCATCATAAGGCCTAGTTCACATGAGCGCTTTTTCAACGCACGTTAAAAATTACTTGAAACAGAACACGCTGTAGTAACAATTTAGTAAACTGTGACGCGACTGTTATGATTTGAGTGTTGTCGCTCATTTAATTAAATTTAAACTAAATTATTTATAAATAATAAATTGATAAATGGTAGTTTTTTATATTTTATTCTGGTCACACTGACAACGTGCAATCCCTTCTACTATCATCCCCACCTAGAATGGGGTAGGCAGATAAAATTAGGTATTTGTATCGCAGGAGCTCAGTGGAGAGCCACTCGCCCCCCCCCCCCTCGAGGCCCCCTCGTCGAGCAGCATGCCTCCGCCCCCTGCCCCTCCTGCGCAGGTCACCAAACGGCAGCGACAAGATGCACCATCCGACATCTCGCCGCCTACCAAGCGCGCCGACCGCCCGGCTACCTACGCCGCAGCGACCACCGCCCCTGCGATGGCCGGATCGCCTGTGGCCTCTACCTCAAGGGCCCCCTCGCCGATGGATGCCAGTACGGTAACTGTTACCCATACAGCGAACGCGACCTCACCGCCGCCGAAACCAGCTCCCCGATGCCCTCCCATCATAGTGGAGAAGCTGGACAACTGGGTCGACCACTTCAGCCGCCTCAGGGACCTCCTGGGGCACCCCCCAAATGCGAAGACTTACGGCCTGGGGGTAAAATTCACCCCTCAGGGAGAGAACGAGTATCGGTGCGTGCAGCGGTACCTGGCTGACCTAAGCGAGTCCGCCCAGGTCAGCTGGTACTCGTACGCGCTGCCCCAAGACCGCGGTTTAAAGGTAGGCATCCACGGCCTACCAGCTAGCACGCCCACAGAGAGGATAGCAGCAGACCTCACCTCCAAAGGATTCGAGGTGGAGCACGTCTCCCGAATCCTCGCCCGGAAGGACCGCCCCGGGTGCGCCTACTTCGTACTACTGAAGCGCACCCCGAACCTGGTACCAGGCATCTACCAGGTGACCGAAATCTTGAACATGCCTAACCTCAAGGTGGAAGCCTGGCGCGGGAAGAGTGGCCCTGCCCAGTGCCACCGATGCCAGCAGTTCAGGCATTCTAGCCGTAACTGTCACCGCAAGCTGGCGTGCGTCAGATGCGGTGAGGAGCACGCCGCCGCCGACTGCCCCCGACCTAAAACCGATGAGCCCACTTGCGTGAACTGCAAGGGGCCCCACCCCGCAAACAACCGAAACTGCCCGGTCTTCCGACGAGAGGCCAGAAACCGTCAGGCGGGCCCCATCGCCCGCACTACCCGGACCACAAACCGGGTACGGACAAATCGGGTAAGTGACGCCCCCACCATCTCTGAGAGAGAGGTCCCCCCCCCCGCCGCCCTCCGCCACTTCTCTAATGGCGGAGGCCAATGATCCCACCCCCCGTCCCGCCGCATCCGCCGCCCCCCCCTCGGTCCGGAAGCAGCGGAAACGGACTAGGACTAGGACCAAGAAGAGGGCCAAGTCCGGTGCGACCTCAACCGCCGCCACGGACTCGGAGTACGAGCCCCTCGCCCTCCCCCTCCCCCCTGTTGATACAGCCCCACCGGCTGAAGAGGCCATCCTATCGGCCCCCCCCCTGCCGCAGCGTACCCCGCGCCCCCCGCGCCCTTCGCGCACCAAACGCACTGTCCAGCCGGTCACCAAACCTGAGGTGACCTAGCTCTCCACCGAGCCCGCAAACCCGGCGATCTCCGCCATTTTGCCCCCTCGTGCCCCCCCTTCTTCTCGTCGCCGAGAGTCCCCCAGGACCACGGCTCAGCTTTTACAAGCTTTATTCTCCCTGGCCATGGATGTCTTTAATAGAATACTGGCCGGGGAAGAAATCCTCCCAACCCTCTTAAGGGTCCTCCCCGAGGGGGCCTCCCTCTTTGCTAAATTACTTTCGCAATGGTTTCCCACGCCCCAGTCTTAAAGGTTGTCCACTGGAACGTCCGGGGGGTCCGCGGCAAGGTGGCTCCGATTCGCCTCCTCCTTCGGGAGTACGAGGTGGACGTCGCCCTGCTGAGCGAAACCCTCCTGTCCCCTCAGGACCGCTTCAGTGCCCCCGGTTACCACGTATACCGTCAGGACTATCTGGGGGGAGAGCGAGCGAGCAGAGGCCTAGCCGTTCTGGTCGGCAGGAAACTTCTGCACCAACTCCTACCCCCCCCCCTCCGTTTCATCGCTTTATGCCCTTGGGGTGGAGGTACTCCTCGGGTCGCACCGCACGCACATTTATGCGTGCTATAAACCTCCGGGGTCGCGTTTAGATATCTCCGACATCCACAGGCTCCTATCAGAAGAGCCGACTGTGATTGCCGGAGATCTGAACTGTAAGCACCCCGGATGGGGATCCCGTGCCGCAAATCCGGACGGCAACAGGCTACTCGCAGATTCAGGACGAGTCGGGTACACGGTGGTGGGAACGTACTACCCCACCCACTACCCCGAGAACCCACAATTCTCTCCGGACGTCCTCGACGTGGCGATTGCACACCGACTCCCGGGCGACCTCCACCAAGAGGTCCTGGATGTGGCCCATGGCTCTGACCACCTCCCAGTCCTAGCCACCATACGCGCTGCACCCGCTAGCGTCCCCCCTCTTCCTCCTCGCCCAGTCCGCGACTGGGATGTCTTCGCAGAGCGGCTCCACGAGAGCACGCCCAACTTCCCGGTGGACTCTGCAGAGACCGTCGATTCGATGACTCTGCAGATCACCGAGGCGATCGCAGCCGCGATGGACGCGGCAACCCAGCCGCCTACTCACCGGCAGTTCAAGCGGCCCACTCTTCCTCGGCACATCGCTGACCTTATAGGCGAGAAGAAACGCCTGCGTCGAAGATGGCAGCTCAGCCGCTGCCCCACCCTGAAGACGCAGCTAAACCACCTCACTTTTAAGGTAAAAACTGCCCTTCAGGACCAAAACGCAGCCGACTGGACTCAACGCATCCTGGAGGCGGGAGAGGACTGGACCTCCCTCCACCGCTTTTGCCGCAGCCTCACTGGAGTCACACCCCCAGTGTGCCCCCTGTTCCACCCAGATGGCAACCTAAGGTACCGCGCAGAAGACAGGGCAGACATTCATGCCGAGCACCTTGAACGCCAATTCTCACCGCTGCCGACGACCGCAACGGAACACGTCCGACTGGTCTCCGAGGAGGTAAAGGTCTTCCTACTTTCCCCCCCCCCTCCTCCCCCCCAAGTTTCTCCTTCTCACCGAGGGAGGTCCAAAAGACCCTCACGCGCCTAAAACCAAAAAAGGCCCCCGGTGCAGATGGCATCCCAAATTCCGCCCTCCGCCACCTCCCCTTCAGAATGGTGGCCGCCCTGACTCGCCTCTACAATGGTATTGTCAGGACCGGCCACTTCCCCTCCTCCTGGAAAATGGGTCTGGTCGTAACCATACCCAAGCCCCACAAGAACCTAAGAAGGGCTGATGGCTACCGGCCCATTACCCTCCTTTCCACCCTTTCCAAAGTTTTTGAACTCCTTCTTCTAAAATACCTCTCCCCCTACCTCCCTCCTCGTGAGGAGCAGTTCGGGTTTAGGTCCAGCCTGAGTACCACCCTCCAGTTGGTACGTGTTATCCACCACCTTTCCGTTGCGGCTAACAAAAAGGAATCGTCGGTAGCCGTATTCCTAGACATGGAGAAGGCGTTCGACAGTGTCTGGCATGAGGGTCTGCTCTGGAAGCTCATCCGGGCCAACGTACCTCCCCATCTGGTAAGGTTAGTGGCTTCCTTCCTCTCCCGCAGGACCTTCAGGGTTCGCGTTGACGGAGTCCTCTCCAACGAGCGCCCCATCGCCGCAGGCGTCCCCCAGGGTAGCGTCCTCTCGCCGGGACTCTACAATTTTTACGCCAGCGATGTGCCCGTGGACCGGGGCACCACCGTGGCGTTATACGCCGATGACACGGCGTACTTCTCCTCCTCGTTGACCACCGAGCATGCGGCTATCAAGATTCAGAGGACGCTGGATCTCCTTCCTGACTGGCTGAGCAAATGGCGACTGTCTGTCAACGCAGGTAAGTCCCAGGCGCTCGCCGTCAGTACGAGGTGCTCCTTCCCGGCGCCTCTGAAGATTGGTGATGCTGTGATCCCGTGGGGGAGGACAGCCAAATATCTCGGGGTCACCCTGGACCGCCGTCTCTCCATGGCCCCCCAGTGTGCATCGGCGGTGGCGAAGGCGAACGCGGCGATAGCGCTGCTACGCCCGGCCTACGCGTCCCCGCAGATCCCCCTGAGGATGCGCATCGCCCTTTACCGGACGTACGTACGGTCCCGCTTGACGTACGCGGCACCCGCGTGGCACCACCTGCTCTCTGCACCCCAGAAAGGGTTGTTGCAGAGAGCCCAAAACCGGGTGCTGCGCAGAGTCGCGGGCGCACCGTGGTACGTCCGCAACGCCACCATTTCCAGGGACCTCAGGGTGGAGAGCGTGGAGGCCTTTGTGGCCCAGCTCTCCGCGAAGCTGTTCGCGCGAGCGGATGCCTCGCGCCTGGTCGAACTGACCGACCTGGCGCCGTGGCATGCCCACCCGCCCGACCGCCACCGCCTGCCGAGGGATGCCGTCCCTCCGGAGGACCCAGCGGAGCCACACAGCCCGCCTCGCCGCCCCCGAAGAGGAGGAGCCCAAGCGCAATGAAGCGCCGCATCCAGCGCATTGATGCGCTCCGGCGCAACCGCGCCACCACCACATGCGGGATTGTTTCCCCCCCCCCCCCCCTACCTTTTCGCCGGCAAACCAGATGCCGGCGAAACTTGTCTTAACCGCGTCCGGGGCCTGACGAGTGGCAGCCCTATTGCCACCCCGTCGTCCCCGGGGCGTTTCCTTCCCCCCCCGATATAAAAAGTCGTCGGGGCCCGGAAGTCTTACCCCTTTCCCCTTTTCCCCCAGGTCGCTTGTGTCCGCGGTCCGGCAAAACGCGGCGTGTGAGGGAGTGGTCCCATACACGTTTTCTCGGCCCCCGGGTCGGGACCCCCACGCGCCGCTTGGAGCCGACCGCCGGTCTTGGTCGGGCCTGGATTGGTCAATCGCCACTCTCTCGTACTGTCGGTTGCCCACCCCCACGGGCTTACCCCGCGTTCTGCCGCGGGGTGTCTTCCCTTAAGACAAAGAGACTCATGGTCCTCCCACCCCAATTAGAGGGGCATATGCCCCTGGTATTGGTTAGCCCGCCGTAAGGCCCTTTTCAGGGGCCCGGCGTCGAGCCGAGAAGAGTCTCCTTCTCAAACAACAACTGGAGAGCCACTTTTTACGGAGTAAAGATCACAAGAGGCATCTTTGCCCAAAAGTGTAAAAGTGTACAGTGTCCAGTAAATAAAGGTATCGTGAACAAGTTGTGTAGTTTTTGTCATCTCAGAAGTGGGATACACCCAAAGGTATGTATGTACTTTTATTTTATTTATAACAATTCTATAACACGATTGTTTTTAAACAAGATTTTGTTTTAAGATTTTATTAAAATAAGAATTATTATTTTTTCTCTTCAAATTTTAAATTTACACAATCACCGTCTATTGTAGTGAAGTTGCATAGCATATGGTCGGGGCTACTCTCTGATGATGCGCAATGTCATTACAATCGGCAAATATAAGGTGTGCATGCATTGGACTTGTTGGACGTTTGATTAGGGCTACTCTCTGATAGCTCCGCAAGTCCGTTGCAAACATGTAGGATTGTGTAAATTATTCTGGAATCATTTTATTACATAATGTATTCGTAGTTGACGACTAATTTATGTTTGTTATACGATTGACTATTAAGATTTGTCTTTTAAAGTACTTTTGGGAATGAATCACGTAAGTAAATAAAGCTTTGATGTGATTTAATTTTCTTTGCTGTATAATATATTGCTGACGATTGCTGTGGAGTGAACCACAGAGTAAACGAAGTCATTGTGGAGTGAACCACTGAGTAAAAAAAATTGCTGTGGAGTGAACCACTGAGTAGATAAAATTGCTGTGGAGTGAGCCACTGAGTAGATAAAATTGCTGTGGAGTGAGCCACTGAGTAGACAAAATTGCTGTGGAGTGAGCCACTGAGTAAACAAAATTGCTGTGGAGTGAACCACTGAGTAGATAAAATTGCTGTGGAGTGAGCCACTGAGTAGATAAAATTGCTGTGGAGTGAGCCACTGAGTAGACAAAATTGCTGTGGAGTGAACCACTGAGTAGACTTTTTTTAACTTAGAGTAGAGTTGTATTAGTAAGGTTTCGGTGGAAGGAATTACTGAGATACCTTTCTGTGGAGTGAATCATTTCATTGCTTATATTTGGAGATTGAACTTATTATTTGGCTTTTTGTGTAGTGAACCACATTATTTGGCTTCCTGTGGCTTATACCAACTAAAAGGATTCCGTTCATTGCCCTAATTGCTATTTATAAATATCTCGTGTAATATTAGTGACAATTTAATTATTATTGCTTTTATTAAATTATTATTCTCAATTAATAAAATTTCTGAATTAATTCTACTGCATTTTCGATTAACCTATGATTAGATTCATTAGATTTTGACGAATGGTTTATGTCGAGAACACGTTAAATTCAGAGTAAAATGAGGAGTGTGGAGGATGATGGTAATGGTGCACAAGTCGCAACTCCACCAGGCACTCCCCCTGAGCCAACCCCGAGACGACGACGCACCAAGAGGACGCCACAGAGAAGTCCTTCGTCGTCATCAACATCCTCGAGTAACGAGGATGTACCTCGTAAGAAACTCAAAAGGTCAGTGCGATTGTCTACTAAGGAGTTGTTAAGAATGTTTAGCAACTGGAAGGGAGAATCAAGCAAAAATACGTTGTTTAGCAAAAGTAATTATAATAACGTAATGCCCGAGTTTGACCCTTCCAAAAAAGCTCAAACCATCAAGTCATGGCTACGTAAGGTCAACGAGTGCTCTGTGATTTATGGATGGGACGATAAGCAGACCATTCATTTCTCATTGCAAAAATTAGTTGGCTTGGCGAAGAGATGGTTCGAGTCTTTGCCTACTGTGATTTATACATGGACCGAGTGGCAAGAAAAACTTCTCAAGGCTTTCCCTACTGAGGAAAATTTTGGCCGGCTCTTACAGGAAATGTTACATCGCACTTCAAGGACGGAGGAGAGCCTTAAGGAGTATTTCTATGATAAACTAGGCTTAGTAAACCGGTGTGAAATTGTAGGAAAAAAGGCGGTTGACTGTATTATCTATGGAATTAGCGATAAATTAATTAGGAACGGTGCTCAGGCCCTCAATTGTAAAGAACCTGAGGATCTACTCAACTTTTTATCCTCTCAAAGGCAGAAAACGTTAACAAATGTCAAACCCCGGGAGCGTTCACCCATTTTATAAATGCCTTAAACCACTAATAAAATGTAGACGCTGCAAAAGGATAGGACATGATCACGATGATTGTAAATTAGATGCGTTACGATCAATGAATGCTAGTGCGAATAAGTCGGAGAGCAACTTAGAAAAAAATACTTTAAAAATTGATACGGTTAATAACGGTAATGATAAATATTTGAAATCTGTACTGGTCAATGACAAAACAGTTCAAGCATACATAGATATCGGTAGTGAATGTACCCTTCTGAAAAAATCTGACGCAAATACACTGCAATTAGTTAAAAACTTTGAAAATGTCCCAGTAGTGAGAGGGTTTGGCCAATCATCGATATAACGGTACCACCGTTATATCGATGATCGGTTGCTAATGTAAGGGTAGATGAAGTTGGATCGTGCGTAGAGGTTTTAGTTGTCGATGATGTACAAATGCAAAACTCTCTCATTATTGGACAAAATTTCACTGAGTTACCTTGCGTCACTGTGCTTAAAAACTGCCATAAATTAACTTTTTATAAAACTCCTTACCAAAATCCCTTCGTTAATAGCACTGGAAGTGAAAGTATAAAACTTTATATTACCAATTCTATCGAAGTTTCTAACATTAGCATAATTCCCATACATACCGACACCAATTACACCGGCGATATTATTATTGAGGGCTTCAAGGCGACTGAACCGAGCAGAGAGTAAAGTTTATTCAAAGGCGCTTATCGAATCACTGATGGGAAAGGTGAAGTCGTTATATCTAATTTATCACATCGCCCCATATCGTTAGAGAAAAATACTTTAATAGCAAGGTCAACTCCTTTCGATGAGCATAAAATCCGCCAATTGAATAGAATTACCAAGGATATAACATCTTTAGAACCATTAAGTAAATGCGAAACAATGACTGGATCTGAATTACAAGGGGAGCATTTGGCCAGACTATGCACTCTCTTACAAAGTTACCGGGACTGTTTTGCCACAAAATTAGAAGAGGTAGGCTGTACAATAGATGTCGAAATGAAGATATATCTCATTGATAATAAACCGATCGTCTACCGACCATACCGTTTGTCTCACTTCAAGCGCGAGCAAGTTCGCGAATTCGTCAATAACGAATCTCGAAACTGCGGAATGATATAATCCAGGAATCCAGGTCAGATTATGCTAGTCCGATTTTGATGGTCAAAAAGAAGAACGGGGAATAGAGGCTGTGCGTTGCATTAAATAATAAAACCGTTGAAGATCGATTCCATTCGAGCCATTCGGGCTGGCAAACGCACCAGCTGTATTTCAGCGAATGATTAATAGGATGTTAAGTAACAGGCGTTTCGAATATGTTTTGGCATATTTAGATGATGTGCTTACACCCTCGAAAACGATCGAAGAAATGTTTTCCAGGTTAGAAGAAATATTGAAGCTTTTTAGAGAGCGCGGTTTGACACTAAAATTATCGAAATGTCGTTTCTTTGATACTACAGGAAATTATCTTGGTTATGATATTTCTTCGATCGGTATTCAACCAGGCGAAGCTAAAGTGCAGGCAGTTAAAGAGTTTCCTATACCTAGCAATGCCAGAGAGATCCAACAATTTCTCGGGTTGACCAATTACTTCCGTAAGTTTATACAAAGCTACGGCGAAATAGCTCTACCTTTAACTGCATTATTGCGAAAGGAAGCTTTGTGGAAGTGGATCAACGTAGAGCAACAAGCCTTCTCACTTTTGAAGGATAAGCTAGTGAGTAGACCAGTTCTAGCACTTTATGACCCCACCCTCGAGACCGAATTACATACAGACGCAAGCTCTTTAGGCGTAAGAGGTATATTAATGCAATGGCAGAAGGAAAACAGAGTATTAAAACTCGTTGCTTACTTTAGCCGTCAAACAACACCGGAAGAAAAACACCTTCACTCCTACGAGCTAGAAACTTTGGCCATTGTATACTTCAAAATTTATACAGATTGTGCAGCATTACGTACTACTTTAACAAAGAGAGATCTGGTTCCACCGTTGGTTAGAAAATATATTCTTTGACTTCGGGATTCCAGCTAGGATTGTCTGACCGTGGTACTAGTTTTACGTCGACAGCATTCAAAAGCTTTTGTGACACACACGGTATCAAGCATGTTCTAAACGCAGTCGCTTGTCCCAGAGCGAATGGCCAGGTTGAAAGATTCAATCAAATTATTCTCAATTCCTTAGCTGCACAGAATGCCACTGCCCATGAACGTGAATGGGACAAGTGTCTAGGTAAAGTTCAGTGGGGCACAACACAGTGGTTAACAACACTGTTAATGCCTCTACTCGGAAAACTCCAACCGTAGCCCCATTTGGTGTAAACATGCGTGACCGGCTATCTAATAAAATTAATAGCGAAATTAATCCTGTAACTGACACTTCAATATCTAATATAAATGATATAAGTAGTGAAATTTGTGAAAAAATAAGTAGAATGCAAACCAGAGAAAAATCTAGGCATGATGCTAAACGAGCCCCTGCTGCAAAATATGGAGTAGGTGACTTAGTTAAAATTTTGCGCAATAATTATGACAACGATAAAAAAAGTACAAAACTCCTTTCAAAATTCATAGGTCCATATAGTTACTGAAGTTTTAAAGAATGATAGATACAGGATTGACGAAGTACCTGGTTTTAATAAAAAGGGAAAACCTTATAGTAGGTACAGTCATTGCCTTTGATAGAATGAGACCCTGGATACATGTAAGATCATTGGAAGTACATGACACTGATTCAAGTGCTTCCAGTGATCACAATAACGAAGATGAGTAAAATATCTATGTAATAGATTCATATTGATTATGTTTAACTAACAGTTCTAATTATTTCAATACAATATTTGTTGCTTACGCAAATTTGATTGTGAATTTAATCAATAATGGTTAAAATAATGGAAATAATGTAATCATAATATTATCAAATTTATAGAATTCTATTTCATTTTACACTTTAATAGTATACATAAAAAAATATGTCTTTATTTTTTAAAATATTTATAAAAAATGAAATTTTTTTCTAGAACAATAATTAACATTTCATTTAATTAGACTTTGATATAAATTATACTACTTTATACTTAATAGGTAAAGACAATTGCTTAATGATATGTATGTAGAGTGCATCGGGAAGCTGCACGTTGTCGGATGGCCGAATGTTATGATTTGAGTGTTGTCGCTCATTTGATTAAATTTAAATAAATTGATAAATGGTAGTTTTTTTATATTTTATTCTGGTCACACTGACAACGTGCATACCTTCTACTATCATCCCCACCTAGAATGGGGCAGATAAAATAAGGTATTTGTACCGCAGGAGCTCAGTGGAGAGCCAATTTTTACGGAGTAAAGATCACAAGAGGGATCTATGCCCAAAAGTGTAAAAGTGTACAGAGTCTAGTAAATAAAAGTATCGTGAACAAGTTGTGTAGTTTTTGTCACGACGCTAGTGTGAACATAATTATGATTGGAAACGCATCAGTGGCGAAGGCTGGTTCTCCTTCCTATAATTGGTATTCGTATAATTGGTAGGGATTTGAATGAGGGTCTTCAAAGGGTAATTGGTAAGTGAAGCCGATAGGAATGGAGTTATAGGAACCCCACGCCACTGAAATGCATCCAATTATAAATATGTTCACACTAGTGTCGCATTTTACAAGCGCTGATGTGTGAACAAATAACTGGAATGGCATACCTATGAAGGTGAAAAAAAAAGACATATTATCCGCAGCCGATCACAATATTGGTTTTAACTAGAAGTCGATTTAAAAGCACTCGTGCAAACGATGCCTAAGATTATTTCTGGTAGGATCATCACACACCCAAATGCGGCGCTGCATTTTCAAGATAGCAAATGAAGTTTCGTGTCTCTGAATACTGTTTTTGTAAATGTAGAACTTTTCTTCTTATTACTCAATAATTTATATTTTATGTATGTAGTTCATAATTATTTAATGTAATTTTAAACACTGATTACATAATATTTAATAATTACAAAAAAAAAACTCGAATGTCATCTCAATTCAATCAATTGTCATCTTTTCTCACTTATTCGTGTTTGAACTCATGAACATTAATTTTAAGTAAGAATTTTTATTTTATTTCCTATGGTACTGTTCTATGTGCTTCTATCCATTTTTTTCTACAGTTCCACTGTAACACGGGGATTGGGGACCACGGACGACCAGGGACAGCGATCAAAGTCGCTGTCATAAGTTCCCCTTTTTCCTTTTTTCTGGGCACTGCCATATTATGGAGAATGTTTTTTGTTTAATTAACCCTATTTTGTTTTATATTTTTTTTACTATTGTTTTTTTATTGTACATATTTTATTCATGGTTGTGTAATTGTTTCAGAGGAGAGGAATAAAATATTCTTATTATTATTAAAAATGAACTTTATTCACTACATAAGAAGTTTAATTGCATGAGATCGAATTTTATGGTGCACCGCGCTGCATAGAGCGGCGCCGCTCTTGCAATGAAACGTGTATCCTTCTAGTGGAGTGAATAAAGTTCAGTTTTGAATCGCTATCATCTAAAATACATATTATAGCGCAGCGTCGTGTTTCGGTGTGAGTTGACCTACAAATATTTAAACATTATTTCAGCTATTAAGCCCACGACATAATAGCTGAAATAATGTTACCTACATTTCACAGCTAATTCAGCAGAAAGGACCCCAGTATTGTAGTCCTTCCACAAAATCACTCGAGTTAACTGTAATGTAAATCGCTCGCAGCATTCTAATCGCGGGCAAAATCTATTACTCGTAAGGCCGGTGAATGGAATATAAAATAAAATTTCACTTCAACTTTGTGTTGAGGAGAGACGCGTGTCGATGGTGAGCTTTCTGAATCAATTCTGAACATGTAACGTTTAAACTGACTGCCCTCACCAATAGTACGCCTCACTACAGCGTGTTCTGTAGTGAGGCAGAATAAGTAGCGTAGTTTTGGGAGCCCGAGTAATGAGTAAAAATTTGCCGGGGGCCCCATATAATTGATACGGCTGATACAGCGGGAGCTACGCTTACATTTTAGTATTTTATCCTATAGTATAAACGAGCAATTCTTGTATATAGGTACATATAATCCGAATCTGTGAAACGGCTTCAAGTATTTCAATGCGATTTAGTTTGCAGGGGGTTTTGGGGGAGAAGAATCGATCCAGCTAGGTTAAGACCTAGCTATAGGAATTTGACAGAACTAATTGGTGTCTCCGGTTCGAATCCTGGTCTGATGAATATTTCTGTGATTCGTTTTTTTTAATATTATATTAAGAAGATTTACAAGGTTAGTTAAATATTCAAGAACTAAATATGATAAAGTTCTGCAAAATTGATAAAATAACCCAGATACAATAATAGATTTATTGCAATCCCTTTTTTCCGTACTATGTGCTAGAATTCTGAGCAAAGTTCGGTCTTCCTGGTACTTATACCTAATGATCCTTATATTAATATTAAAAACGCGAAATTTTGTATAATAATGCATGTATGGATGTTTGTTACTCATTCATGCAATAGCTACTGAACGTAATTTGATGAGTATGGTAGTAGTTTACACTCTAGTTTATCACATAGATTACATTTTATCGGGGCAAAATGTACGGCTCTCGCGGGATTCCTTTTGGCACGTACGAAGTCGCGGGAAATATCAGTCATCATGGTCTTGAGGTAAAAGAAAGACAAACAAAAACTTAAAAGTGTAAAAATAAATATATATATAAAATATTCCGCCTACATAAAGGAAGTAAAGTTATTCAATAATATTTGATAACCATTCCATTAATTCAAATGCAACGGATGTTAAAAACTACATTAAATGTCGAATAAAAAAAATATGGGATACTGTTTGGCAGGATAAAAATATAAATAGTAAATTATATGCTACAAGAAATTCTATTTTTGACAAAGCCCCAACTTCGTTTACTACTCGAAAAGATCAGACCGTCATCACTAGACTCCGTATTGGTCACACAAATATGACACATGTACAGGCTTATGTTAGTGAAAAACTATCATGTAACTTACCTAACAATATAAAGGACTGTTTAAATAATGGATATATACAGACAATTAACTTCGTTAAAAATATAAATATGTATCGGAATTTATAGATGTAAATAAAGTAGTCGCTAATGACCTTAGCTGTTAAAAAGCTACTTTAAATAAATAAATTAAAAAAAAAGTCTCGATTACTGGTCTTTACTGTCTTTTCTTTTCAATGTTTACGCAGGCGGGTTTTTTATTTTTTGTTATTAATTTATTTTTACGGATATGACATCGTCAAAAATTGGTCTACAGCGTAGTCGCGGCGACAATTTTGGCTGAAATTATTTTCCATACACATTTTCATTGAATATACTTTACGGTGTCATATAATTTATGGTTTAATAAATTAAAATGGATGTTTAATTTCATTTCAATTTTCGAGCGCTCTCAATGAAAAACCCTTTATAACACAATTCATGATTCCAAACCCGCAATACATATAGGAGCGACGTTCATAATGATCATCGCAGTTCGTTCATCACCTGGGTTACATTACAAAGGATGGTAATTGAAAAATTGTTCGTCCCAACGTTATCTGGAGTTAATCAATTCTTTATGAGAAGGACCCGTCGATTTTACCCCGACTCCGGGGGAAAACGTGGATTAATAAAACCGGGGTGGTCGGGTTACGTTGAGAATGTTCAAGTTTTCACGAGAAAGGAGACCGGCAAGTCGTTATACATTTACTGACTGGTAATTAAAATACGAGGCTACAAAAAGTATTTATTGTAAGTTGTACTTTATGAACATACGAACCCAAAAAAACAATAATATTATACACCAAACTCGGGGGATCAATGATTAATTGATAAAATATAACCTAACCTATTGACTTATTGTTCAATAAATTGCCCTAGTGGCGGTTTGCCGAAATGCGACGTCAATTACGTAATTAAATCAATAACTAGTTTGTTTGGAAACCCAATATGCTAACAGATAAATTATAGATGTCGCTTTCACGTTACGGAATACATGTATTTGTTGTTTAATGTATACCTACAAAGTACAGAATGTAATAAAATCGTAGCTGGTCTGTACATTAAATATTTAGAAGAATTAAAACTATTACATAGACGGAGGGGGAGGGGGGGGGGGGGGTTAATGCACAAAATGGAACCTAAAACAATGGCGTTTAGTTTTTTTTTCTGTTTATCTGTACGTTTATGTGAGCTAATCTCAGAAACAACTGAACGGATTTTGATAAAGTTTGTTATCGTATTTAGTCTTTGTATTTATTTAACACAGATGATACTTTTTATCGCGGAAAAGTTTACGGTTCCCGCGGAATTTGCTTTTGCGCGTACGAAGCCAACGGCGTAACCAATTTAATTTGCACTAATGCGTTAGGATAGCTCCACTTAAAATTTTGTACATTTCAATTCAATCGGTTCATAAATAAAAAAGTCTTATCAATCTAAATAATAACATACTTTAAATTGTTGGAGAACAACCACACATTTGAATTGGCTAAAAATTTACCTAGGTATTATCTAATAATTATCGTGTATGATTCTATGAGGAATTAGCGAGAAGCTCGATGGCTTTGTGGTCGTAGTGCTAACTCGTCGCTCTTGATGGAAAATCAGGTAGGATTCGCCAGCGTCCCTTACTATACTCTGATTAGCTCAAATTTATTCTAAACGTCAACAATAAGACAATAGTGCACTATAATGCTACCCCAATTTAAACGTCACTTATTTGTGTTGCTAGAAGTACAATGACAAATTGATTTGGTCCAATTGCATCTATTTGTTTACTACAAATACTAAAACAAAATTAAAAAAATTAGTTACCCCCGAATTGTCGAGTCGTGATCGAGTTGATGATGATAGATTATAGCTAAGAACACTGTCGATCATATGACATGAGCAAAAACAAAAAACTAGATCAAAATCGGTTCATTCGCTTCAGAGCTACGATGCCTCAGACAGACATATACATACAAAGACACGTCAAACAAATGGGTGGAGAGCCACCCATGAAATAGAAATATATTATTATTTTATGATGCCTAAACCGAGATCTATACACAATCTATAACTATACAAAATTTCATCCATTTATACACAATTAGAGAAATTAGAAGGGCGGACAGACAGACGGACAGACAGAACGTAACTATAAGGATTCCTTGTGGTACTACGGAACCCTAAGGGTAATGATCTAGAGTCTAAACTTAACCGACTACAAATAAATAGCTTCGTGCTCTAAACGGAAAGTTTAATATTTTGTGTATACTAATATTATTATAAAGAGGAAAGATTTGTTTGTTTGTATGTTTATTGGCTTGCATTGAGACCACTGAACCGATTTTGATGAAATTTGGCTGAGATATAGAGTAGACCACGGGGAAGGACATAGGCTACTTTTTATTTCGGCAAAATGTACGGTACTCGCGGGATTTCGTCGCGGGCAACATCTAGTTTTCAATAAATTTAAAAATTGGATGTTGTAATGATGTTGAATTGGAAAAATGTTTTATTACTTAACGCGTCTCTTAAACTTTGTTCGATGTGATTTACCTACTGAATGTTATAGTGAAGTTTTAGTGCAAATCCTTGTTAGAGGCGAGTTAAGTCAAGTGTGGAAAACTGTGAGTAACTTTTAAAACGTGAAGCGGAAAACTATCATTACCCAGCTTTCATCATCATCATCATCGTATCGTTAACTTTATCATGTATAAATCTATTATTACAGAAGGTGTAGCGAACAATGATTTAAGACCTTAGAGTATATAAGTTGAACTGACAGCATCGTTGACTAATATGTAATTTATCAGCTGAATCAAATGCTAGTTTGGTTAAACTTTAGTTCTGCGGGCTTAGCATGACTACCAAGTAAAAATGAGTTCTTTCTAGGGAAGTATAAAGATATATAGTATGTAGCAAAATTGTTCATAATCTAAGAAGCGAGGTGGTCAAGAGAAGTCAACATTTCGCGACAGCAATATTTTATTGTCTACCTTTGACAGAAGCGAACAAATTTCGACATAAACAGTTTTAGCGGGACTATTCACAATTCACGAATCGAGAATTTGACTGCGCGCTAACCAATAAACGTTAGCCGGGCTTAGTGTTAGCGAATCGCTGCACGCCCGTGTCGAACTTGCGTTGTGAATAATCCCGCAGAACGGATAAAAAACTGTTATCTTGGACAGCCAAGATGAAGTATATATGACATTTTACGAATATACGCTTCTACACTAAGCTGTCAAAAGTAGATAATAAATGGCTGTCGTGCGAGGTCGTGCTTGATCGTCGATGGGAGAAAAGAAACGTTGTGTACTCTTGACGACGATGCTTCGATCTTGCTGCCATACAATAAGAACTATTTTGCTACGAACGGTATTAATAATAATAAATAAATAAATTCTTTATTGAGAGCAACTATGACCCAATTTGGTAAGTTCACATATTTTGACTTAAATATTATGTTAGTAGATTATTTGCTAAAGTTACAGATTTAATTTATTTTAGTTTTAAACAATAATCACCTAACAAGTACTCTCAGAATGTGTTCTAGTATCGGCGAATCTAGTTTGTCAGCCAACATCTTCAGCATACACAGTTGGTAATCTATCGCAGTCTACTCAGGAGGGACCGTGTCTTTTTTCTTATGATAGCATAAGTCATCAGTATGCTCGTTTGCAAAGATACCCGACGCTGAACAGAACCACGGCAGACCCAACAGTATTCTGAAACCATTATTAATGTTTCTGCAATTTGTCTATTCTTGCGTAGAATAGACACATTTCTTGGGCGATCATATCCTGCAAGTCTATTCTGAGTAAAGGCCATCTATATCAAAGGCACATTCATTGAATTTATGCATAATGACATCCATGTCAAGTATCATGCTGTCCACAGAATGATACTTGACTATCCCTTAATATTTGCCTACATGTAATTTTATTTTAATTCAGAAATAGTTATGTACAACACACACAACAACACACAACTTGAATAGTAAAAATAATTAAGATTCTATGTGTTGTTTTGTAATTAGATACATTTTAAGTAAAGTAAAAACTAATTACGAAAAAAAATTTATTGAAAATGCAGGAAAAAATAACAAACAGATTTGGAAGCACATTAAAGAGTTAACATAATATAAGCCAAAACAGCAAAACATTGAAATGCCGCTAACAGGGTGATTAACTTTATTGTTAATGTGGGGAAATGTCTGGCTGTAAATAGTTATTTTCAATCGCAAGGAGCAAGGAGTAAACACCGCTTATAACATGGACACCGAGCAATACTCTAACATCTTTCGCTTTAATAGACACTGTCGGAAATGAGGTAGACCATATTATTATGGGATTAAGGAAGCGTTGTAGGATGGTATAACATCTCAAATAATATACTCAAGCTATTTAAGCATATTTTAATCATCATATTTAAGAAATGTTTATCAAATGGGTACTTTCCGAATTGTCCGAATAAAGCTGTCGTTATTCCTGTACATAAATCAGGTAATAAACGTGAAATATCGAACTATAGGCCAATTTCACTCCTTCCTTCCATTCCTAAAATATTAAGAAAAAATAATAAATATAAGACTAGTAAAGAATTTAGAGGATAAGTCAATTTAACTAAGACACAATTTGCATTTCGACCTATAATTTCTACTGCGGACGCGGTGCACACTTTAACAGACCATCTGGCCCAAGAACTTGATAAAGGAAAACATACAATTGTCATCTTCCTAGACCTTTCTAAAGCATTTGTCACAGTGTCTATCCCTATACTTTTAAGAAAAGTTGGCCTCTATTGGTATAAGAGGTACTCAATACAATCTCTTCGAAAGCTATTTAGAAGATCGTACTCAATGTGTCGAAATGGGTAATGTAATTAGCGGTGACCTAAATAATACCACCCCTAAGACACTACCAAGGTTCCCCAGGGTAGTGTTCCCCAAGGTATATAAAAAATAGCGTTTAGCCCTCTTAGGGCGTTTTAATATACATCAATGATCTCTTGGCTAGTAAAGTTCTAGCCGTTAGGACATTTTTAATATACATCAATGATCTCTAGGCTAGGTTAGTTCTAGCCGTTAGGGCATTTTTAATATACATCAATGATCTCTAGGCTAGTTTAGTTCTAGCCGTTAGGGCATTTTTAATATACATCAATGATCTCTAGGCTAGGTTAGTTCTAGCCGTTAGGGCATTTTTAATATACATCAATTATCTCTAGGCTAGTTTAGTTCTAGCCGTTAGGGCATTTTTAATATACATCAATGATCTATGTAACATAATAGTAGAAAATTGCAAAATCTATATAAAATATTATATATAAAAAGCAAAGCTGATTGAAAGATGTATCAACGGACAGGCCAAACCCTTGAGGCTAGAAATTTGAAATATAGTACACGTATTTCTCATAATATGACGTAAGCAACCCTTAAGGAAGGACTTTTCAAAATTCAACCCCCAAAGGGGTAAAATAGGTGACAAAAGTTTGTATAAAAGTTTTTATTCTTTAGACATATTTACATGATATTTATAGGGGATGAAAGCTTAAAACCTAATTTCACGCGGCCGAAGCCGCGGGCAATTATTGCTAGTTATATCATATGCCGACGACACCGCGCTACTTTTTTCAGCTGATTCGGAAACTGCTGTTTATAAATTTGCCAGCAAGGTTTTACTTGAGTCAACAATTTAACAAACACCTACTAACATTAAATTCCAACAAGACTCAATTTATTCGGTTCACAAAACAATTTTTGTACGAGCACCATTGTAATAACACCATACAATGCACATGCCCACACATATTACCTGTTGACAAAATAAAGTAATTGAGTGTGATTATAGACGGAACCGTTTACTTTAAACAGAATATTGAGTCCCTTACAAACGGAGTATGTAAGCTAATTTATACTTTTAAAGTTTTGCGCAATGTTTTAGATCAAAAATTAATAAGACAAGTATACCTTGCTCTTTGTCAATCAACAATAACGTACTGCATTACGTCATGGGGTGGAGCGGGTAAGACACTGCCGCTTAGGGTAGAAAGAGCACAAAGAGCTATACATATACGGTGGCCACATTCCGCCCTTTCCTGTATCCCACAGCCAGCTTTTCACATCGTGCAAAGTGATAACAGTACCACAGCTATTTGTTTTAAACATATGTATTAAAACAACACTCGGCTCTTTCTTATTCTCCCGATCATGAAAATAAAAGACGAAAAGATAGAGCTTGTCGATACAACGAACAAACTAAATTTGCTTTTTCATCAACATTATACGTATTATTAGGTCCACTTCTGTATAATAGAATGAATCCAATAACAAACTTTTTTTTCATAAAACTTTAGCAATTGCGAAAATACTGTAATTGACGTTTTAAAAAGTATGTCTTATATGTTTTTCTTATTGTTGTTGTTTGTGCTAGTTTTAATGAATTACTTACTCTATTTTCCTAAGTTTATGTTACTTCTTAAGTTTAAGAGATCATTTAAATAACTTTGTAAAATATGCTCAATTAATCTTATCAGTAATTTTATTATTAATATTGTATTTATTAGCCCCTATCGCCTGAAAGGGAAACCTAGTTCAGGCAGATACATGTTAAGTTAGATCTATATATATAAAAGAAAGTCGTGTTAGTTACACTATTTATAACTCAAGAGGCTAAGCCGATTTGGCTAAAAATTGGTGGGGTGGTAGCTTAGAACCAGGAGATATCTTAAAATTAAAAAGTACGTGTGAAATTTTACTATAAAGTATATAGTTTTACTCTGTGCTACTACTATATTGCCGGTATATTTGCTAAAGAAGTTGTTGGCTACGAACACTCTCCCACGCGGGCGAAGCTGCGGGCAAAAGCTAGTCATGAGATAGTTTTAAGTAATTTATATAATACATTGTAATACACAATTTATTTATCTGACTAAATATATATATTTTTATTTGATTTCAAAGTCACAAAAAGTTGCAATATTTTTTTCAACATCAGTGTAAAAAATCTACATAATTATTTTACTTAGGTACATTAAATACAAAAATATTTAGTACGGTGAGTATGAACAAAAACGCGCAAACTTCGGAGAAATCAGAAATATTGTGTATATGGCCTTAAATTTCATAGCAACTTACAAGCGTGTGACGTCACCTGCTTTTACGACTGCCTAACCATAAAAGGAAAGTACACAATAAATGGTTTAATTTGATTTGAAAAAAAAATCCACCTAATTTTGGAAAGTTTGAACTGAAGTTTGGTATTTTATTTATGTTTTTTCCCTATTACTACAAGTACCCGGGCAACCGAGCTTTGCTCGGAGTACTGATAGATTGAAAAAAATAAAAAGAATAACAAAAATATTTATGTGACCAAGATTCGAACCCACCACATTCCGAACTTTCGATTATATTACAATCTAACAGTATTTACAATTTTACGGTGACATATACAAGATTGTCTCGTTCAAAGTATAAGATAAGTGTCATTTAAATTGCGACACCACGCCGTTTCACGTTGACCACGTCGTGACGATGTGGACAATCCCAATGTTTATTTTGTTTGAACAAAACACGTCATTAAGCCTGTAGGTAAAACTTAATCCCTGATTTGCGTGAACGAAAAAGCCTCCAAAGTCCCTTGTTAGGGCCTTTATTTCCCTATTCAAAGGTTTATACTACCTAATACACTACAGGTGTGTAATGATCAAAGGCACTTAACTCTATTGTTGAGGACCCACTACAGTACTACCTGTTTTGTGGTTTCTGGAGTTTCCACGTTCCTATACAGTAATATATCATAATATTATTATTACCAAGGGCGGACCCACACTATACTTTTTTGGGATTAAAAGTAGCCTATGTGTTATTACAGAGCTCAAACTACTACCATACCAAATTTCATTAAAATCAGTTAAGTAGTTTTTACGTGAAAGAGTAACAAAGATCCATCCATCCTTATATCCATAGATTAATTCTCACAAACTTTCACATTTATAATATTAGTAGGATTTATGTACAGGTATAGTACAAACTACGAATATATTATCGTGTGTGTTATACAATCATGTTGTTTGGTTCCCATTCGGAACTTAATGTAATTTCGGGCACAAATGAGATATTTGATGTGTTATTAACCGATATCACACCAGTACGTGTGTAAATAAATCTGAGTTTGTACGTAAATATCATCGCAATACAGAATATATAAGTGATAGACTCTCGACTATGACGTAATAAAATAATACCAATCCCTATATACAGGATCAGTTCATATCGCGGAGATACGCGACGCTACGCTGCATTTTTAAGATATCGAAAATTGAACTTATTATTGAGTGAACAATACACAAAAAGCTACACGTTTTATATTATGACATCAGTCATACACTGCGCATGCGCTGGCAGCGCGGTGCAACCTGACATTCGAACTCTCACGCTAGGAACTAAGGGAGCGGTTTTCACCCGCGCCGCCGCGGTTGCGGGCCCGCAGCTTCTGTAGAATGCAGATATGTATGTAAAAATTAAAGCACAACTCACGGCGCGTTTTACATCCGCGGTGTGCGCGGTTCTTCGCTGGTCCCGCTGCGCTAGTAGAATCGCGCCGGCCGCGGTCCCCCGCAGCCACGGCGGGTAGCGCCCGCGCGCTCTGCGTTCGGTTTGTAAGTACTTAGATCTGGTTCTCGTTCACAAAACATATTTTCGGTTCCTTTGTGTAGATCAGTTTATACTAGTAACTGTTTTCTAAAACGAAGCGTTAAGACTTACAATAAAAAATTTAAAGACCTTGATATACTAAGGCGGGTCAATAAGTCCGTGACTTTTTGAATTTTTAACCTCCTTACTGAAAAAGCAACACTACTCCTGTCAATAGGCATCTGTCAGTTGACTTCTATCAAAATTTGAACTTGCTGCGTCAGTTAGTTTGTGTTTTACAGCTATCTTTATCAGACTATCCAGTAACTTAAGGAAACAATGGAAAAAAGTGAATTTTGTGTGCTTATTAAGCATTATTTTTTACGAAAAAAAACCATTACCGAGACCAAGGCTAAGCTTGATAAATACTATGGGGACTCTGCACCATCGATTTCAATGGTAAAAAAGTGGTTACTGAATTTCGTTGTGGCCGTACAAGCACTGAAGATGCCGACCGTCCTGGACGGGCAGTTGAGGTCTCTACACCCGAAACAATCGAAAAAATTCACGATATGGTGTTGGCCGACCGAAGATTAAAAGTGCAAGAGATTGTGGAAGCCATAGGCATCTCGCATGGCTCAGTGGTTTCAATTTTGAATGATCACTTGGGCATGAGAAAGCTTTCCGCAAGATGGGTGCCGCGTTTGCTCACAGTCGACCACAAACGCAATCGTGTAACAACTTCCCAGGAAGGTTTGGCGTTGTTTAATCACAATATGGAGGAGTTTTTTAACCGTGGGCGAAACGTGGATCCATCACAACACCAGAGACCAAACAACAGTCAAAACAGTGTGTTTCTAAGGGTGAATCGGCGCCAAAGAAGGCCAAGGTGGGTTTGTCAGCCAATAAAGTTATGGCGACTGTTTTTTGGGATGCACGTGGGATAATCCACATTGACTATCTTCAAAAGGGAAGAACAATTAATGGGGAATATTATGCCAACTTATTGGACCGCTTCAATGAGGATTTGAAAACAAAACCGACCTCATTTGGCCAAGAAAAAAGTTATTTTTCACCAAGACAATGCAAGGGTGCACACATGTGCAGTTGCCATGGCAAAAATCCATGAATTGGGCTATGAATTGCTCCCACATCCACCCTATTCTCAAGATTTGGCTCCGAGTGACTACTTCTTGTTCCCAAACCTGAAAAAATGGCTCGGTGGAAAAAGATTTGACTCCAATGATGAAGTCATCTCGCAAACAAAGGCCTATTGTGAGGACCTCGACAAATCATATTTTTTGGAAGGGATAAAAAAATTGGAGAAGCGTTGGACAAAGTGTATAGAGCTCAAGGGGGACTACGTTGAAAAATAAAATGATTTATTTATCAAAAAATCTGTGTTTTATTCCAAAAGTCACGGACTTATTGACCCGCCCTCGTATTTAATATTAGCTTGCCTATTTATAAGTTAAAATTACAAAACCTATTAAAAAAAACAAGTAATTATGTATTTATAAAAGCCGCATATCTTTTTGTAAAATTAAATTAGTAAAACTCTATGGTACTATTAGTTGTTAAGTAAAAATTGAATTAAATTAAGATAATTTAAAAAACTGTTTGTTTCCTAAATAAAGTAAAATAAAATAAAATAAATAAATAAAATTTTATTTTTTTTCTTCTCAATGATATAAACTCCCATATGACCTATATCATTTTAACCTCGAAGGCAGTGAAGCGGATAAACTAGCAGCGGTAGTGTGAATGTGCTGATTCCATTTGCCAGCCCGACCGTGTACGGGATACGTATCTTGGTGGAGTGACATAATCAACTATACATATATAGCTCCCCACACCAATTTCGGCGGCGGTGGCCGGTTTCATTGATACCAGGCAACAAGAGCACTCTCTCTTTCTTTACTCTCGTAATCCAATGGGACGAACGACCGACAGGACTCGCGAGAGATTAGGTACCAACTTTTTACATGTCCATCCGACGCATGGATCATCTCTCTTGTCAGACAACCAGGTGATCAGCCTGCATTGTCCTAAACAATCGGGGAATCGAACCCATGGCCTCCGAGTCGAGAGCCAAGCTCTAAACCACCACGGCCCACGGAGGCTGTTTATTCAAATTAGGCATATTATTATTCACGTTAAGTTAGCAGTGAGTTATCAGTGCAAATGTCGAAATTGACTGACAACGCTTAAGCCGTATTCACATTTACCAATTGAAATAAGATATTATTAAGATTTATTGCAAATTAACGCAAATACATTACAGTACTAACCGCCGCACTTAGATACATTTAATGCTTACTTATGGAGGCAGTTATTTCGACAGAAACTGTATGGACTTAATGTCAAAGTACCAAGTAGCAGTGGCGAAGGCTGGTTCTCCTTCATAGGGAAGCCCCAGCCTGTGTAATAGGTAGGAATTTGGATGAGGGTCATCAAAGATAAGTGGTAAGTGAAGCCGATAGGAAATGGAGTTATAGGAACTCCTCCTTAAGTAAGCATTAAATGTCTGTGAGTGCGGCCGTTAGTGTTCGAATCTTGTTCCAAAAATATGTATATGAAATTCATAATTAAAACAATGGCGCTGTATGTCGTTTAAATCGCGCTATCATATTATGGTCAATCAATGAGGGTTTTTAAATTCGTGACATCTGACAGCTTTTTGACACGACATGGACGGTCGGGCTACCAAGCACCGCCTGGTGACAGAAAAATAATCGAAAATTCTCATTTACCGTTTTTGATACCGTACCGCAAAAAAAAAAACAGATAAGCAACGCACTAAGAAGACCGTAAAAAGATTAAGATAAATACTAAAAGCTAAATTAGCTTTACCTAACCTCTGTTTCAGTTTAACAGACTACACAATGAGCTGTAAGACTAACTAAAATGATTTACATTATGTTTGGTAGCGGGCAAGACCCATTTATTTCCTTACAATTTATAATTTGCATATGAGTCCCGCCTACTACCAAACATAATGTAAACACTCAGACCCACTTGCGCCGAAACCAGAGTTAAATTGCGTAACTCCGAGCTTATTAACTCTGGGTTACAGTGTTCAAAATTCATCTCTGATATTGCCTCGCGCCTATGAAAACTAATCCAGAGTTAACTTGTCCTGTCATCAGTAAAATACGATAGAATTTGGGAGAGAGTAACACATATATTTGTCTCTTTTGCACTTACCCGTTGTAAATTATTGTCTCATTATTATTTTTGATAATGACATCTCGTTTTGTTTGATATTATATACGACAATGTCAAATCAAGACTCCAGAAACAGCAATAATACAAATTTCTTATTTGATTTTGTATCAAATATAAATTAAGAGGTATTAAAATACATTTTATTTTCATTTGTGTATTATTTGTATTTAAATTTCTTCTATAAGATTATTACACTTATATCTTCTAGTCGGAATCTTCTATGAAAACCACAGAAACCTTTTACTAGTTTTGAGTTAAAATTTATATGACTTTTCTATTAAAAAAAAACAATTTAGGATTTAATCATCAGTAAAAATTTTATTTAGGTTCACTTGCGCAGATCTGGGTAAAAATTAACCATGGAATAAAATAATATCATGCCTTCTCTTTCATAAATACGAAGAACAAGAGAGATAACATGATATTTAACCCAGGGTTAACTTAAGCCTACTTACATCTGCGCAAGTGGGCCTTACTACTATAAACTATTGTACAACCATCTTTAATACTACGGACTGAGATCATAGCCCCGCCAGACTTCCCTTATATTCTTACTGATAAAATGTAGGTATGTCATATTAGTTGTGTGCAATGAACGTTTGTACACCCGTCAGATTGTGCGGTGAACCAATTCTCAGGGCGCCAAAGGTACAAAATATTGTACTCACTTTACTTAGATTCTGATAAAGTATCAATCTTATTTTTTAGATTCAGAATAACGTAATATTCCTTATTAAAGTAATTTTTCTCTAAACTTAGTATGAGCATATAAAGGTTAGAAGTTAAATGATTTTTATTTCTACGTGGGTGATTTTCCATTTTATATTTTTATCCAAAGTACAACATAAAAATAAGCAATCCGTGTAAATTTCATCTTCATAATACTCAAATGTCAAAGGCATTAGGATTTCAGTGCATATTGTAGTCCGTTAAACTAAAATAGAAGTTAAATTATGTTTTAGTAATTTGTTTTCTCAGTCTTGTTTCGGTCTTTTTAGTGCGTTGTTACCCAGTTTATTTTATTTTTTAAATTGTAATTTCAAATTAACAGCTTTGAACTAAATGTATATTCTTAGTATATACGGTACCTATAGAAAAAAAAACAACATTTGAAATGATTATCTGTCTGACCGCCTGTCTGTCTATCTGTTTGCCTGTCTGTCCGACTGTTTTCTTGTCTGTCCGTCTGTTTGTTCCGGCTTATCTCTGAAACGTCCGGACCGATTTTGACCGGACTTTCACTGACAGATAGCTGATGTTATAAGGAGTGAATTAGGCCACTTTTAACTTAGGGTTCCGTTTCCACCAGCACCAGATACTTAATGAATAAAATTATTGTAAACCTACACTAAACTCCATCCCTTACGTTGTCTCTTGCGATTCGTAATTTTCTATTCCTTATAATATTATGGTGTTTCATAATACGGCTATATTGTGGCGCATGTCAACGTTATTTACATTCAGATAATAAAAAGTTATGGCGGCGTTAAACTCATTTATAGCATTATTGATTCCAATGTTATGCCCACACATATGATTTAATGCCGCACTTGTGACATGTCAACATCAGGCGATTCATCTGCTCATTTGCAATATATGTCATAAGGAACTTATTTATGAACGGAGGCCTGCAGATAGCGACATCTCTGAAACCCGGCCAAGTGCGAGTGTTGTTGTAGCGGCAACAGAAATACTGCATCTGTGAAAATTTTAACTGTCTAAATATCACGGTTTATGAGATACAACCTGGTGACTGACGGAAATATAGACGGACGGACAGCGGTGTCTTAGTAATAGGGCTTCGTTTTACCCTTTAGGCAGGGAAACCTAAAATAAAACCTTAAAACTATAAAAAAGGTACTTTCTTATAAGGCCCTAAACCATAGGGGGCGGTAATTTTTAACCATCAGGCGATAAGTTTGTTTATTTATCTGCCTCATTATAGAAAACAAAGACTTGCTAAGTCACAACATCCTTGTTTAAAGGTAGTGTACCTCGATCGAACACCCTAGGCATAACCAGGGTATTGTAGTTGGTACAGTCGAGAAATACACGGTATACCTATTCTGAACCTTATTGTCCTGATAATAAAGTTCAAAAGTTGCACACTGCAGGTGTCCGTGACTGTACTGTACTGTGTATATTTAGGTCGTCTCCTCGAGTTTTGTTATTTTTGTTTGACTATAGCTTTTAGTTGAGTACTGTATAGTCAACAGTGTGTTTCGTCTCAAGGTTAAGAGTTTTTAATAGCAGATAATAGGCTCAATTTTATCTACAAAACACCCCCCTTTTGGGGGTCGAAACCCTCACCCCCCGTGCTACAAGCAATTGCATATTTTAAAATAATTTTATTTATGACCTACACACATTCCTATACTTTCGACAGCTGATTGTCAGTAGAACGAATAAACTTTTGATGTTGTATTTTAATTCAAATTGTAGGCAGTGTCATCTGAAATACTGACAATGAATAAAATTTTGGGGTAAACGAGAAAAATTCTTTTTTTTTAGATTTAATTATTATTATTTTTTTTCTGAGTAAGTAATGAAATAAATTGTTTAATAATATAAAACAATATTCTTAAGAATAAAATTAGATCATTTTGATACGTGTAGGTAATAATTATATATTAAAATTAATTATTTAGTTTTATTCAACGTAAGTAACCAAAATATCCTCGAGACGAAACACACTGCTTATACTCTGTTACGCCTCTATCCAAGATCTCATCGCTAATAACGATGAAGTAAGAAATAAAAAAATGTATGGTATTGACGTATCGCGCACTATGCCACTTAGCGAAAGTTATGTTTGTCGCATGTATTTTCAACTTCGATGATCGTCATTGTGATAAACGATGGCACAGGGACGACACTCTCTACAAAATATGACAGCTCGAGCACCGGCGAATATCAGTCATGTTGACGTAAGTCTAAGGTTAGGTTAGGTTATAATAATTTTAAACGTCGCGTCAAACAAATCTATCATAAATATTATGTTATTATGTAGTCAATTATGTCATATCACGAAACGCTCAGCGGCCAGCCCCGTGAACGAATATCCTGGCTGGAAAAAACACTCGCCCCGCTCGCCGCGCCGCATACGTCTAGCCCACGCACACATGCTGTCAATGTGTAAGTGTTATCGAAAGACGGTTCTTCACGTTAGAAATGTATATTCTTTGACGATGGCACGTTGGCTAAGCTCTCAAATACAATTAAATCTTAACGTAAACGAGATGTAGTAATCAATTATTAATCTGTGACAATAGTATATTCACAACTATAAATGCTGCCAACTTTCGCCCCAAAATTAATAACGTGTCTAAAATCTTAGATTGACTTCAATCTTAGAATTTCAAACAAAAATTGACGTTAGTTGACGTGGAGTTAATCCTAGGATCCTTGAAATGTATTGAAATCTTGATCTCAGATAGCTAAAATAAGATTAAGATTGAGTTTTAATTTCGGGAGTTAAATGTTACTTATTATTGTGCAATAAAGAAATACAATGACATAGTAATTTGATGGAATGTAATCATTTTGTTTACGTATATGAAACTAGCATTACTTGCCCACTGCTTCGCCAGCGTGAAATCAGGTTTTAAACTTTCAGCCCCTATTTACCCACCTACGAGCAGAATTTTAGAAAACGCTTAAATACGTAATTCATTATTTTTTCTGTATTCCCTTCGTACGAAATATTGTGAAAATATGTCCAAGAAATAAAAAGTTTCACACAAACTTTTACCGCCTATTTTACCCCCATGGGTTAAATTTTAAAAAATCCTTTCTTAGTAGTAGTCCATAATGTGAGAAATATGTGCGCAAAATTTTAATTTCTAGCCTTAAGGTTTTGGCATGTGTGTTGATACATCAGTCAATCAGTTTTGCCTTTTATTTAGATAAGATCCGGACAGAGTATAAAATAAATTATTTTTAGCAACTTTAAAACACAAAAGGATATAAAACACTATAATATTTCCCAAGCTGCACCAACCTACACCTAAAACCTACACCTACTGCCTACCCCTACAACCTACATGTGATGAGTTATCGACCACTGAGGGTTAAAGACTACTACTTAGTTGGGTTAAAGATATTATGGGGTTTGGTGTAGAAGGGTGAAAATTAAGGGTTATATATCTATTTTGTATACTGCCAAATCATAAAATAATAAAAATAAAACAAAATTACAAAAAATAACCTTCAACATTTCATAACAATTGGTCAAGCCGTTTCTGAGGACTTATGTGACAATAGCGTGTGTAAACAGCGTGACACGACAATTTTTTTTACTAGATAATATTAAATTTCATACATATTTTACCCTTTCACGTGTGAAATACGGGACGGGACTTCGGGACGGGACTTCCCTTTGAGCGCAGCCGCGGGACACATCTAGTTAGGTATAACCTAGTCAGATGAAGCAGAAACGCTATTGCTCTAGAAAACTGAACCATACGCTATAGATATTCCACGCTATCGCTAACGGGAAAACCCCTTATCTGGTCCGGGACTTCGCCGGCGTTAAATCGCCGAGAAATTCTATTAAATATAAGCTTTATGGAGCGCGAGACGCTGTAACCTCAAAATTGACGATGTTTTTCTTTGATATTTAGGGTTTTGTACTAAATCTAGAACAAAAATCAGTGTTTAGTGCTTAATTTCTGTACTTTATTCTTAATGAAGACCATAATTAAAACAAATTCTAGCAGTAGTAGTTGGCGCAGAAAGTGGAATATCATGCGAGAACCGTGCAATTTTCTGGCACAAAAATAGCTTATGTTCTTTCACGTGGTCTTATC
The DNA here is from genome assembly GCA_963565745.1 of Phengaris arion. NCBI lineage: Eukaryota > Metazoa > Arthropoda > Insecta > Lepidoptera > Lycaenidae > Phengaris > Phengaris arion. Next base: position 1,486,135 of record OY751446.1, on the reverse strand, counting down.
TGTTCCAAGTTTTATGAAAATTGGTTTAGGCGTATGATTCAGAAAGAGTTAGTTTGGCATTTATAAATATTATTGGGTGAAATTCTCCAGTTTAAGCATCAGCTCCCACCGTGATACGGCGCCACGCGCACTTTTTAAGATAGCGATTAAAAATTGAACTTTATTTACTATACAAAAGATACACCTTTCATTGCCAGAGCTCAAATTGCGAGCGAAACTCTTGCAATGCAACGTGCATCTTTTTGTGTACAGAGCGCTGCGTCGCGTCGCGTCTCAACGTGAGCTGACCGTTAGTATACATTTTTGCTCAGGATGCGCTAGTCTTTATGAGCAATGTAGTTAGTTATTAAATTTGTAATTTATCAACGAGGATCTAGTGTGAAACTACAACAGAATGCTTCGTGAATAGTAATAATCTCGTAGCTGCTTGCATTTTGTAGCTATAGACGTTAATTAAATGAACATTTAGAAAGTTCTAATATTTTGCTCTGTAACACTTAATACGAGTATATTATATTCTTGAACATACGTGTTACTTGCTAAATAATAATATAATATCTATGGACGTACACACCACGTCAATATTAAATACACATCCATGACCCAGGAACACGGAAAGCATTTTGTTTCCTCAGCGGGATTCGAACCCGCGACCTTTGGCTTGAGCATCGACAAGCCTAACCACTAAGCCACAGGTCGTCAAAGAGGTACTGAAACAAACGGAGTTTAAGCAAAATATGTAAAGTACGTTGATTTTGTTTGTCTCAGTCCCTCTATTTATTTTAACGAGTTTTACATTGCATTGCTACGATAATACGTAACCTTGCTACACGCCTACGTAGACAAGATACACGGCTACGTAGCAGCTACGTAGGCACGAAGCATGGCTACGCTGCTACGTTATACAATGCACTGCTACGCTGCTACGAAATTTGGATTCGCTGCTACGTTGTACAATGCACTGCTACGATGCTACGAAGGGTTGCTGCGGCCTACGAATGTATAGGTTAACCAGGTAGTTACTGAGAGCTAAGTGCGAGTTTTTCTTTTCGCATTCGATCGTGAGCGCGTTTGGCGTTTGCTAGGAGTTTGTATGTGATTTGACCTAGTTTTCGCGTTTACAACTAGGTGGCGCTGTACAAATCACATACAAATTCCTAGTAAACGCCAAACGCGCTCACGACCGAATACAAAAAGAAAAACTCGCACTTAGTACTCTGGCCGCCCTCCATTAATTGACCTGTGCATTAATTGACCAGTATTTGATTTTTTTCAAAGATACTTTTTTTAAGGTAATAGTATTATTATAGATAATATTTGTTGTGCTATACAATATTATTGTATATACTTTTACCCGTGACGGAACGGAGGCGGTATATTATATTAAGCTTCTAGCATGAGATTTAGCATTTAGTTTGTCGCTTTTTTAAGTTGCCTCTCCAAAAGTACAGATCCGATATTGATGCGGTTTTAGTGATGTATTTGGGTTTGATTGGTCTCAGATCATATAAACAATAGAGTACGAGTTTAATTGACCGACTTAACGGGATATCATATCTACTTAAAAAAGCTTTTACGTTTATTACTTATACCCCGTTATATAAATTACTTAAGTCGGGGGGTTAAATTTAATTTATCCTTTTTCAATTTTATTTCGGTAACGGGCCACCGTTCATGGAAAGCAAGCCAGTAACGCAGGAGTAATTATATAGTGCCCAAGTGTGTGCGCAGTACACAAGATCACTCTCTCTTCCTTTACTCTCATAACCCAGTGGGATGGATAACCGACACGACTGGCGAGAGATCAGGCGCAGGTCCGACTTTTTACATGCCCATCCGACACATGGATTATCTTTCTTGTCAGACAATCAGGTGATCAGCCTGCATTGTCCTAACCAAAGTTGGAAATAATATTTCTTGTTGTTTCAATGCGGGAATCGAACCCACGATCGAGTCCGATCTGAGTCGAGAGCCAAGTTCTAACCACCAGAACACGGTTTTTTTCAAAATAATAATATTATAAATCATGTTGACGTCGCCGGTGGTCATTTAAGTAAAAATAGTGTTAGTTATAGGTTTATCAAAATTGTCACTTCTAACGCCCGAAATTAATAATAAATCTTGTTACGGGTTAAATTAAAATATAAAATAAAAGAAGGATCTCCGTGACAATAAATATATTAACAGAAAAAAGGGGGTCGTGGGCAGAAGGCCGTACGGTCTGGACTAGCCTCTCGGTGTCAAGGTGGTGGTAAGGGATTTAAACCACGTGGGAACTTAGCTCAGAATCCAGGTGTCTAGCACGTGGCGGATGCGAGATAGGGCTCCAACTTCTGGAAGCTTCTCCGTCACCACTGCGTTCGTTCGTCGTAGATAGATCGTCTCAAAAAAATAAATCCCCGTCCAATGACTATCAGCACTCTGAACTCCAGCTAGATATAAGTCCTTTTAATTGGTGCCTCGAATGCTGTAGTTGGCGGTGTTTCGTGCCCGAAACCAAGTTCCCTGAAATATTCACGATAACGTGTCGGTAGGAGTCCGGTCCTACAGCCTGTGTGATCTTAACCCCAACGATCAAAATCACGGGCTGTGTGACCATTACAAAGGCAAAATAAAAAAAAGAGAAGATGATATTAAGGACAACCAATATGATACAAACATCCTAAAATTTTAATAGTGCTAAATTGGAAAGATGAAACTACAAATTGAGCACGTGGTATGGCTAATCAAATAATTGACAACTAATTTACCAAGATGATAGTTTACATGAAAGACTAATGCGTTTTAATACAAGCATGATTTTCTAAATATTCACAACACAGATACACTAAATTACTCACCGTGGAACACGGGATTAAAATATAATAATTATAACGACTATGTACATCTTGAGTCTTAGCGAAAATTTAATTCGAAAAGGAAATGTCACTCGAAGAAGTGCCATATATATACCTTTCCTTCCTCTTTTTTAAACTTTTGACAACTATAAACTAAAGCGTAAAGATAAGAAATCCAGAAATCAAAATAAGAAGATATTATATCAATAATAAATATTTATGTAATATAATATTACAAATTTACTGTTTTTTCATTATTAAAAAACTAAATTATTATTTTTCAAAGATTTAAGACGAAAGTAAAATCGATCTACGAACTAAGTATTAAAGCAAGGCTTACGCCGTTAGTAAGGACGTGCGCCGATAGATGGCGTTTTAAGCCTCTAAAAATGACTAAATAATTAATTATACAAATCATAGATGACGCAAGTAACGGCGAAATAATCGACTTTATGGAAAGGGAATGTAACTACGTTACAATCTTAAAGTCATTTTAGTTTTCTGAGATCAAGATTTCAACACATTTCAACGTAGGATTGACTTCACGTCAATTTACGTCAATTTTTGTTTGAGAATCTATGATTGAAGTCGATCTAAGATTTTATATACGTTATTAATTTCGGCCGTAAGTGGCTAAAGTGCTTCAGTTAGTCAGTTGCCTGTTGCTACATTGTGTACCGCAGCACTCTGCGCCGACACTCGCAAGTCGCTAATGCACCGTGCACACTAATGTATTATACGGTATATCATAGTGCAATATCAGTAAGGAATTTTTGTACAAGAATAGCTAAGTTATTATTAATACGTCGGTCTGTACGTGGCTAATGCCATATAAACAGTGTTTTGTCTTGACCAGGAATGAAAAATAAAGTAGGTATTTTTGCCCTTACTAAATTTTACCTTTGGCAACAAAATCGTATGTCAAAGAATATTATGATCGAGGCCAAAGAAGTATAATAAATCATTTTTAGACTACTCCATACTATAATGTCCTCGAGAAAACAAAACTAGAATAGCATAAACAAATAAAATGAAACATGACAGAGGAACTAATCGAAAAATCACAGTTCCACGTTTTGTTAACGCGCGTTATTTATTGTGATCGGCACATACTCTTATCAACATAAAACCGCCATCATCGGCTTATGACGTTTGCCCTCGAACACCCAATTGTTTCTTAGTCATCATCATCTTTTATCATGATGAAGTACATAATATTTTTTTAGATCGTCACTAAATAATGCACAACTTCCTGTGAGTAGAAGTAGAACGATAAAGAACCACTTTTTCTAAAATATTTTTTTTTGCCCTGTTATACCTGACATTGGCCGACCGCACAATCTGGCGGGGATACAAACGCTCATTATACACAACTAATATTACAATATGACACACATTTTATCAGTAAGAATAGTATATAAGGGATGTCTGGCGGGGCTGGGATCTCAGTCCATTACAAATAAATAAAATTGAAAAGTCTGTAATTTCAAATCTTGTAGATAGGGCAAGTTAGAGTATAATATAGGTCTTATATAAGTTAGCAAGTTATTATCACATCCCATTGTCCTCTGGCATTCCTCTCATTGTTGTTATCGTAAAAATTCCTCCTTGAATTTATTGTGATTGCTTTTGGATTGCCCTAACACACATACATATTACATCCGCTGACGTCGGTTTTGTCCTTAATAATATAAAGTTACTTTCGTATTTTTAATAATTAATAATATCTGTAAATTATAATATTATTGAGCCTAAATCAATGATTTTCATGAAAAATACAGATAATAATTATTACGACTTTGACGACCTCTGTCACTCAATAGTTGAGCGCGTTGATGCTCAAGCCGGGGGTCACGGGTACGAATCCCACAGAAGGAACAAAATTCCCGTTGTCTGGTCCCCGTAACACAAGTTGTTCTACTCAGCACGGGGCCAAATTCACGTGGTGTGAAGCGTCCATACATATAATATTATTATTATATTATACTAGACCACGGAGAGGGACCAGGGCTACTTTTTATGTCGCCAAAAGTACGGATCCCGTACGATTACCACTTTGTGCGTAAACAAAGTCGCGAGAATCATCTAGTAACAAGATAAATTACTTTTCATGGTTTTGGTTACTTTAGCTTAGAGGCATTTATGGTCATTAATTATTGCTGAAAATGAATTGAAAAATCGCCGTTCGCATTTAGAGGAATGTGGGTAATCTCATCGAAGCTATTCATACTTATAAAATCAATAAGAAAATTCCATAAAAGTAATTAGGACATAATCTAAAAAGAATTTTATGCAGAAAAGAATTTCGTGGTGGTCTATCAATTCATTATTATTATCGATCTACTATCTGGTCTACTCTATGCCTGTGCCAAACTTCATCAAAATCAACTCAGTAATTTTGGAGCTTATACAATGCAAACAAACAAATAGTAAAATCTTATCCTCTGTATAATATTACTATATATATATATATATATATATATATATATATATATATATATATATTAGAGAGGATTTTGTTATATATTGCTCATAAGCACTCGCTGTCCCCATGATTTGTGGCATTAAATATACTTGAAAATAAATCGTTTCCGCGTGTTGTAACGGGAATTTCTGCATTATGTTCCAAATCTTTAAATCAAGCTGTACTATTGTATACTATAAGAGAATAAACTCTTTATCATTGTACAGGAAAATATAAAATGTCGTAGGGTGCTCTCACCCCAAACACGAATTTCAAGACGATTACTAAACTCTAAATACTATTTTTAAATAATATCAGATGGGGCGAGATGCTTAGCGTCAGTTCACACCGAAATGAGACTATACGTGATGCGGCGCTGCATTTTTAAGATAGCGATTAAAAATTGAACTTTATTACTAACACTACAGAAGAAGATAGATAGAAGATAGAAGATAAAGAACAATACACGTTTAATTGCAAGGGTTCGAATGTCAAACTGCACCACTCTGCATAGCGCAACGCCGCTCTTGCAATGAATTGTGTATCTTCTTGTGTACTGAATAAAGTTTGATTTTGAATCACTTTTTTTTAAATACAGCGCTTCTTTGCGTATTGTCTCGATTCGGTGTGAGCTGATGCTTAGAGATAGCCAGTGCCATACAAACCGTTAGTACCTCATGTCCCGGTCAGAAAAAAAACCAGAGGGACATTCATGTTCCTGACCTTTGTGCAGTTGTTATATTAGGGTTGTTATATTAGTATATTAGGCAGGGCATTATCTGAGCCCTACAGCCAATACGGCTGGCCATTTCTGAGGTAAATTTGTCGGTGGTTTACCTATTTATTCGCGCTATTGATAGCTGGTTTCTAAATAAAATAATCTCTATTTAGTTTAACTGTAACTGATCACTGGGATCCGTTTATAGATTGCATACTCGTAATTGACAGTGCTACTGATAGATGTCGCTGACATAGGACTAAGGTAAGGAATTGAAAAAACTTCACAGAAAATGATTAATTTTATTAGTTATAATAATAAAGAGCTCTATTCAATCTCTCTCTATTCATTCACACTAATAAAACTAGTTTTATTAGTGTGAATTGAAAATTCTATTAGTTATAATAAAGAACTCTATTCAATCTATGTATATTCATTTACACTAATAAAACTAGTTATATTGCCGAATTATAGCAAAACAAAATAATTTTATCCTCGAATTTGGAAAAGATTCATCTAGTTACCACTAGATGGATTTTTGGGACTCTGTGCCAGATAAACTAAGTTTATCTAGAGTTTATGTAAAATCATCAGAAACCTAGGATATTTATTACGGTACTAGAGGCTACATAATCGCTACTCTAGCCCTTATGTAGCTCCTAGTTATTACAGTACGGGAGCCCTAGTAGCAAATTCTTGTAGGAAATCGAGCGTGTCTGATTAAAATAGTATATTGGTGTCCCTCATGTCTCTGGTAAACAAGGTATGAAAATCAGTTTATTTACTTGAGGCGGTAAAAAAAGTATTAGTACGAGTAGTGAGAGTACGAGAGGACCCGTCAGACTTAGATAGGGGATGTGAAGTAGGCCTCAAAGAAGCTCCAACTTTAAGTGCTGATAAGCTCGTAGGAACACTAAATTTAAATAATTAGATTGAGTTCGTCTTATCTAAAATCTGACGATAAATTACCTACAAAAGCTGCTTTTGTAAGAAATTTCCTAAAGTTAAATAAGGCAGTCCCTGCTCATCGCGCCACAAAAATAATAAAAAAACTTTTTTATCTTTTTTTTTCTCCTATCACCCAACAAAAGCTAGTATTTCTCCTCGACGACGCTCAAATAAGTACACAATTAGCATCATAGGCTCCCCTAGGTTTTTATATTGACCTTTACATTATAATGGGTTTAGCTTACGTGGCTTATAAATTCGAATGTTTTTCTTACTTTTTCTGCGAATTTCCCAAGAAGCAGAGAAGAATATTAAGTTGTGTAGACTTTAAGTATAGTGTTAGTTACATCACAATTACAGATATTAACTTACCATCATCAGACCACCCAGAATGATGTCTCCCTCCACTACTGCAGCGTGTTTCGCCGGCCACAAGCTCTCATTATCCGCTTTCTTCTTACCAGCCAGCTTTATGTCACGAAAACTATCACTAACACTGACACTCTTCGATTTTCTCAACGTTTTGTTCCTTGATCTTGTTTTTGTTACGTTTTTACTACGCACTATCTTAGTATCGTCTAAACGTTTACTTTTATTCTCTATTTTAGGTTTATCATTAATATCACTAACTTCTACTAGTTTATTTTTATTGACATAATTATTTACATTTGTGGTAACTGGTTTCGTATTCACAATTGTCATTGCAGTGGTTGTAGGTTGTGTTTTTGGTTTTAATGGTGTTGTGTTTAGTTCTAACGAATAAGGTAACGATTTGAATGTGATGTTAGGATGGTCATCGTGTAGTGCTAAAGAGGCAGCTTGATGCTCCATATAAAACTCATCGGCATGAAAAGGAGCGATACTAGGTGCCGCCTTGATTCGTGTTCTCTTTTTGAACATCTTCGATATATCGAACGTGCTTATTAATGACTCCCGCTTGTTACGTTCTGTGAACGATTCTGTTAGGTACACATCTGTTATCACTGTCATATTTGGCACTGTATGTTGCAATTCTGGCACTGTTTGTTTCAAATTTTGTTGCACTATATTTGGCACTGGCTGTTGCGATTCCTGGTTATTTTGTCGCACTGCCCCTTGCACTGTTTGTTGCACTTCCACTATTTGTTGCACCGTCTGTTGCACTTGTTGTTGCACTGCCTGTTGTACTGCAGCCTCCGTCAGTACGTGCAGCAGAAGCGCGAACGCGGCCGCCGCACTCATCTTCACCTGCACATTTTTTCCCCTTCACAACTCACTGTCTATACTGTCCACTAGAAAACTTTCACTCATATTTCGCGATAACATTTTAACTCGGGAGTTTTACTTAAATTCACATACAGAAACATTTTAAGTTTTCTCGAGTTTCTGAACTTGTAACTGAAAGTATTCTCGAGTTGTGTAACTCGTCACTCTATGTGTTCTCAAGTTTTGTAACTCGCGAAGTTTCAGTGCAGCGTTCACACGGGGCGCGTGAAGCTACGTGTCGCGTACGTGACGGAGTGCCGCGTCGTCGTCAAGCTGTGGGACGCGGGAGACGCGCGTCACGCGCGGTAACGTAGATAAATTATATAGTAAACTAGACAGGAAATATAAAATAGCTACTTCCTAGTTTCATTTCCTAGTTTCACTGGCAAGAAAAATGTGAAAATTTAATCATCGGTTTTAGAATTTTTCTCGCAATTTTTCAAATATTTCTCACCGTTTAAACCTAACCTGAACTTTCATAATTATTTAAAGATATAGTTTTAGCGAGACATTGGAATAGCAATCAATCCTACTAATATTATACATGTGAAAGTTTGTGAGGACTGATGGATGTTTGTTACTCTTTCACGCAAAAACTACTGAACGACTTTTGAAAACGAACAAATTTTGATGAAATTTGGTACGGTAGTAGTTAGGCTCTGGATTAAAACATAAGCTACTTTTTATCCCGGAAAAGTCCTGTATTCCCGCGGGATACCCGATAGTATATTTACGCGGGCGAAGCCGTGGGAAACACCAGGTTTTTTATAAATTATATATATATATATATATATATATATATATTACTAGCTGTTGCCCGCGGCGAATTAATACAGTATCCCACGGGAATACTGAATTTTTTCGTAATAAAAAGCATCCTATGTTTTAATCCAGAGTTTAAACTACTACCATACCAAATTTCATCGAAATTGCTTCAGTAGTTTTTGCGTGAAAGTGTAACTAACATCCTTACATCTATCCATCCATCCTTCCTCATAAACTTTCACATTTGTAATATTAGTAGGATAAGATTATTCGTTTCTTATGATTTCTTTTTTCTTTTTTTAAAGGAGGTAAAAGTGCCTAAAAAAAATGTTATCGGTGCCGCTATCGGCTTCGAACCTTCGGAACCAACCACCAGGCCATGGAACTTGCAAAATTATTTTAACATCTAGTTGTGAAACAATTTTATATCCCGAACCTAAACTCCTTGGAAAAGCAATTAATAAAAAATATTCGACAAATATTTCGCACACAATACTGTGACCAAATTACAGTTTCCTCTGAAAATCGTTGGCTGGAACGACCGCCAAAGCTACCACTATAACCACTAATGTAGCTATCAGATGCAGTGATGGCATTTCATTAATTATGAATACTGAATATGCCAGTAAACTATCCAGTAGGCACTAGAGGCATCACAAGTACTACACACTTAGCTAACCTTGATATTATAACAACAGACATATTATCATCATAATATTATACTTTAAACGAGACAATCTTTTATATATAATAGGTTTCCCGAAAACGGCTGCAAGTATTACCATGAAATTTAGTAGATTAGCAGGGAGTTTCGGGGGAGAAAAATCTATCTAGCTAGGTCTTATCCCTGGGAAACTGTGCGTTTTTTAGCTATATAATATTATGTTTTTTCCTTCGTCGTGCAACAATATATCAATAATTTCAACTCTATTAAGTCAGTCCGGTTGGCAGCTTGGTATGCGTATGTATAACTATTGCTTTTTCAGAAAGTTCGGAATGTGGTGGGTTTGAATCCTGGTCACATAAATATATTTGTGATTATTTTTATTTTTAAAATTTATCAGAATTCCGAGCACAGCTCGGTTACCCAGATACTATATAAGTATTAATAAGTGAAACAAAAACATTCAGTACAGTTTTACGAGAATTGTGCGAACGAAGAAGTATGATATTTGGCACAGTTAAAATGTATGTGTAGGCAGAAAGGTACTTTTTTTATAATGCAGAGAAACACATTAAAATAAGTAAAAATAACAACAACCCACACTACCTCAGCTTACTAACCCACACTACGATGCGTTTGATAGATACAATTTTGTAACACGTTGACATTTGTCAATCTTTCACAACGTTCACATTTTTTTGTATCTAAGAGATATATATATATATATATATATATATACATATAAAATATAATTATTTTTATTACTCTATATTATTATTATATTATTATTCGTTACTATATATAATAGTGATGGTGGCCGGTATGATTGAAAGTGGACTAGCTACGCAGAAGTTATTTTTGCGCCGAAGTGAGTGCGCAAAAGCACTTTGTCTTCTTTTGCTCTCGTAATTCAGTGGGGCGTAACCGACACGGCTGGCGAGAGATCAGGCGTACCGACTTTATACATGCCCATCCGACGCATGGATCATCTATCTTGTCAAAATAAAGATCCTGTCTAATAGTCTGCACCACTAGGAAACACTAGATACTGTACTGTTACTTGTATCATTAGGTCTAGATGAGATAAGCTAAACTAATGCCTATCTCATGACCGGAACTAAGCAAATATCCGTTGATCGAAACTTCTCGAAAGGATCTGATAACATAAGCAATCAATCATTAGTGTTAATGCGATGAAATCAACAAGACAAACTTACCCTACAGTAGACTATTATATTTTATACTGGGATTTTCCCGTGGCTCCACCCGCGCTAATATATGTGTGTACTTTTTCGGGATGAAAAGTATCTTTAATATTTATATAAAGTAAGTTTAATCCAGAGCCTAAAATACTACCATACAAAATTTCATAGAAATCCGTTCAGCAGTTTTTGCGTGAAAGAGTAACAAATATCCATCTATGCATCCGTCAATCTTACAAACTTTCAGATTTATAATAGAAGTAGGACTAGTTTTTCCGAAACACGAGAACGGGTTGTTCTGTATTAGTTGTGAACTGGAATAAATAAGCAATTACATCTACAACCTACACCAACTACTACAACCTAGATGTAGGTGTAGCTGTAGGTGTAGGTTATACCTAAACCTACATCTACAGCAGCCTACCTACTGGGGCCGCCCATTTTTTTAAATATAAACTAAACACGTAAACTGAACGCATATAAATGTTTGACAGTCTCTTAAGAGTACTTAATTATATGGTATAATCGGACCACATTTAATTGACAAAATCTTCTGAAATCAAGATGGCGTTACTTTTTCTTGTATGACGATTTCTCCTGTCAAATGGACGTCACAACTCACAGACCATGCTTAGATTAGGAAAAACTACGGAAAAAGTACCTACTTTAGAATGATAAAGCTCTAGCATAACAAAAAACCTCACACATACAAAAAGTTCAACCAGATTTTGTCCTCGAATAATCCGGCGAGAAAACTCGGTAAAACAATTCCATGACAAGCTGGCGAATATATTTTATGAAATAGAAACGAATTTTAAAATATCGTAACAGTAAAATTAAAAGTAAGACCAAGAGAGCGCAGTCTTTTGTTTTAATAAACAAGTTCGAACTCGCGCACGAAGTGTTCCGTACCATTATACGAATATTTTACATATTAATAATTAAATATTTCATTATTTTTGTAGGTACGAATTTTTTCAAGTAAACTTATTTTACAAGTTAGCCCTCTACAACTCCTGAGCCAACAAAGTTATATGAGGCGGTGCAGATTTCCTCCAAAGTTCATTATGAATTTTTTCAGATTTTTTTAGACAGCCGTTTAGCTTTTAGAGGGGGAGGGATTTGGGGGATTTGGGGAGGGGGAGGGCGCCCTATTTTAACAATAAAAATGCTTGTTGAAGTTGCATACCTTGCAAACGGATACCATATATAAAAAACGTCGTAACAACTCTCTTTCTAAATGTTATTATAAGACCCCCCCTCCCCCTCACCCTCTCATTGTAAGGTAAGCGAGAAAAAAATTTATCGCCGCTTTATGTGTGGGGTACACTAAAATAAAAAATAAAATATATATATGATTTTATTTTAGACAAGTAAATACTATGTATCCATGCAAAGTTTCATCTTTCTAGCTGTTTGGGCGGTAAGCCAAAGACGGACGGACGGACGGACGTATTCATCTGTAGGTACCATCCACCCATTCTTGCCTCACATTCTTCACTCTACTCACACTCACTCTTAAATGTTAATATTTGACAACCTCTGTGGCTCAGTGGTTAGCGCGTTGGCGGTTAAGCCAGAAGACGTGGGTTCGAATCCCGTCAAAGGAACAAAAAGTTTTTCTGTGTTCCTGGGTCTTGGATTAAATATATGTATAGTATAATAAAAATCTTATATATATATGTGTATATGTAGTATAAAAGTATTAATATATTTCCGTTGTCTGGCACCTCTGATACAAGTTCTTCGGATGCTTAGTACAAGACCAGATTGACGTGGTGTGAAAGCGTCCATTGATATTATTATTATTATTTTAACATATTTCTTAAATTACTATATTAAGACGTGAAGCAAAAAACTTTACACACAAAAAACTTTAGTACAGTTTTATGAGAATTGTGCGAACCGAGAAATATGATGATTAAAGTTTATGTAGAAAAAGGTATGCTTATATATAATAAGCATTTTTAAATAATGCTTAGAAATATAAAATGAAAAGGATTGTGTGGTTTTATGAAACCGCGGTAAAAGTGAAACTTTTTTTCACATTATAGACATTTAACAAAAAATTTTCGGAATAATATTCCATTAAGGGTATAAAAATCGCTTCATCAATCTTAATTTTATAGCACTGGCGGCACAAATGAGTACTAGTCTATACACTACACCGTCAGCTGATGCAAACTATAGGCGCCGCCATATTGGCCTCAGCTGCTCTGACGAGCGCCTTTCACTTTATCCCTACTCCGCGGCCGACCATCACGCGACATGCAACACACAGACGAAAAAGTTTGAGACGATGTTTCACTTTGAAGTTTCACTTTAATAGAAAGTTAGTAAAAATAACAACAACACACACTACCTCAGATTATCAACACATTACGGTGCATTTGACAGATACAATGTTGTTACACGTTGATGTTTGTCAGTCTGTCACAACGTTTGCATTTTTTTAAATTTTCTATCAAAGAGGCATAAGAATCCATAAAAACTTTAAAATTAAATGAATTATTATCAGCGACCACTAGTTTAATATTAATCCATGAAATAACCAACAACCCGTCTCGGTTACTACCCCGACTACCCCGACTACCCCGACTCCCCCGACTCCTCTTAGAGGGGATACAGGGTCCTCTGTTACAAGGTTAGAGGCTCCAACCACAATGTCACTGATACACAAACTTTACTTATTAATGAAGCCCACAGAAATAACCCAAATGGGTATATTATATCCTGCTTGATTAATTAAAGTGATGGGTTTGGCTTTGAGAAATGAAGAGATAATTATTTTTAAGTTTTTTAAATCTAGACTTTTGATGAATGATCTCTTTTTTAGGGTTCCGTGCCCAAAGAGTAACAACGGGACCTTATTATATTTTAGACTTCACTCTTTGTCTGTCTGTCAGTCTGTCCGTCTGTCCATCTGTCTATTCGTTTCTCTGTCACCAGGCTGTATCGTCCTAGAGGATTTATTTCCTTAAGTTCAGGGAGAAACCCTTAAGTTGGCAACCATTTCCGTGGTCTTCTCCGGACCTAATCCGTACGTCTGTTAATACTATAACGTGATAGCTGGACACTTGAAATTTTCACAGATGATGTATTTCTGTTGCCGCTATAACAAAGAATACTAAAAACAGAATAATAAAAATAATAGGTCTTTACCTATGAAATTGCCGCTCTGCAGTACTGGCCATTTCAAATCAAAACAATTTTTGTTTGGCTAAGAATTCTAATTTCAAATTATTATTTTTTAAAAAATATGGAATTCTTTTTCCAAATGTAGTCATTTGTTTATTGATTAGTGTTACATTTTCATCGCATTTCAATCTTTTTCGTCATCATAGATACGTTAAAAATTCGAGTAATTATGGAATATGAGTACCGTCGTGGCAGCAACGCGGCATAAGCTGCATGCAACATCAACGACATTTACAGAGCTAATACTCCAAACCAACGCACCACCTGTTATTGGTTTGCTCGCTTCCGTTCTGGAAATTTCGACCTGAAAAATGAACCTCGCGGTCGTCTGAAGACTTTGGTCGACAATGACGAATTAAAGGCGTTGTAGAAGCAATGATACACAATCTACGGCTGAATTAGCAGCAGCTTTCGACGTTATCGTCAAAACAATATTGGTCCATTTGCGTCAAACTGGCAAGGTAAAAAAGATTGACAAATGGGTGCCCCACGAACTCAATGATCGCCAGCGCGAAGTACGCGTCGAGACGTGCCTTGCACTGCTCAACAGATACACAGATGAAGGAATTTTGAACCGCATTGTTACCTGCAATGAAAAATGGATTTTGTTTGATAACCGCAAGCGCTCGGCAAGTTGGTTGGATCCTGGTTCAGCACCTAAACAATGCCCTAAACGAAAACTTACCCCTAGAAAAGTGATGGTCACTGTTTGGTGGTCTAGCGCCGGTGTGATTCATCACAGCTTCTTACCAAACGGGGTGAGCATTACTGCGGATGTGTACTGTGAAGAACTGAACACAATAATGGAGAAGCTGGCACATCTCCAACCAGCATTGGTCAATCGCTCGTCTCCGCTGCTCCTGCACGACAACGCGCGACCTCATACTGCACAGCAGACGGTCTCCAAGTTGCAAGAACTGGGGTTGGAAGCTCTCCGTCATCCGCCCTACTCACCAGACCTTGCGCCTACAGACTACTACTTTTTCCAGAATTTGGATAACTTCTTGGCGGGAAAAAAATTCAATATCCAAGAGGCAGTACAAAATGCCTTTTAAGAATTTGTTGCTTCCCGTCCAACTGATTTCTTTAAGAAGGGCATCAATAAACTGCCACTGCGTTGGCAAAGATGCATTGATTGCATGTTGGTGATTACTTCGATTAATACAAATAAAAAATACATAAAAAAATCGGTTGTCTGTAAAGTCGGTTTACTGACGATAATTGAACGTGAGAACGTCATAAGAAAATACTGATGGATCGCTCACTCAAGTAGGAGAGAGACAGATGTCGAACGCTGCCGAACGCATGGAACACCTCAGAGCGAGGTAACGCCGCATGAGTCATATTTTTTCGTGCGTGCAGCCGGCTCTATCGAATTATAAGACGTCGCGTCAAAAAATTAGTTTAAATTTTTTCATACAAAACGGCAACTTCATAGGTAAAGACCTAATATTTAATTGGGGCTCTCTTACACCAAACGTGTTTTGTTGCCGTTTTGTACGCAGCCCCTCATGCGTGAGTCCGACTCGCACTTTTCTTGTTTTCTGATTTCGGTTGTGACTCGTGTGTCGTTTTCGGGCGTGACGCGGTTTTTTGTTTACATCTCTTTCAACTTTCGTGATCATCACACAAAAGACCGGGACACAAAAGGCTGGTCTTTGATCATAAATGTCCCAATTAGGACCTAACAAATATACCTTGTAAGTAAGTCATTAAATTTTTTAATCATCATCATTAACCATTTGTGTTCCAGACGGCCGAAAACTGGAACGATAATTAAATTAAGTGATGCTCAAGTCGCATACTGTCCTTGTCATTTCGGCTAGCAGAGAAAGCAAAAGCCTGTGAATAGGAGGGCTGTTAATTTTGATGAGCGTTTCAGTATTCGGCCGTAAGAGCATAAGAAGTAAGTACCAGAAGAGATGACGTGGAGAAAATGATGGGCAAATGAGGAAGCGCCTAACATCCTAGGCGTATAATAAATTCGTAAATAACACAGAATTGTAGAAAACAAATAGGAAAGATTTATCATGAAGAAAATTTTCAAGCAAAGCGAGAAAGCAAAAATAAGAAATAAAGCATTTGGCCAATCTAAAAATGGCACGGACCGATCCGATCCGTGGAGATGGAAAAGAAAATTAATAAAAAGAGTACCATAGGTATACTGTAAGAAACAATAATTTTTGGTTTTGTTACAAATTCATTGATGAAAATATTAAGCATCCAAAAATAACGGACTTCACTCCTAGTCATTTTATAAAATCTCATAACTCAGCAATAAAGCACGATACGAGAAAAACATTGTGTGTTAACATCCACGTCTACTAGAAATATTATACTACATCTGTATATCTGACCAGCGGGGCTGTTATGAACTTTAACAATCGTTGGTCATGGTCATCATTTTGACATTACAACTTTTTAAAAACACTATTTTAAAAGCAAAAATGTCAAAAAAGATTGCGCAAGCCTACGGGCATATCCAACCAAATAGTCCGCCATTTTATCCTTCAGACAACGAATGAAACGCTCTTTCGACCAACAAAATCGTGTGATGTAGTGCATTCAAACGAAGCAGGGACCTATTGTGCTCCCGGATTCAACATTTTAACCGACTTCCAAAAGAGGAGGCGGTTATCCTATGTAGACTTCATATTACTAGATAATTAATAATCTGTACTTCATAAAAATGTACTCTGTGAGCCACTTCGATCGCAAATATTTTTGTATCTTGATTTATTCGTTCTTGTCAGTCGTAATAAATATTGTGGCCTGTGAGTTTACACAACAATTCAATCAAGGAATCTCATAGATCCGAACATCTAAAAGAATCCAATAATATCAAAACTTACTTCTTTTCTATAAATATCTAAATAGATTAAACTTATTTTAAATGCGAAAACGTTTTACATATTTTAGGTTATGTTATTGTTTGGCATGGTGTATAATTTTAAATTAATGTGTCAATATTGCGTTACCATATTACACATGATGCCCTTTTTCGAAAATTATATACGTTGTTCCTACAAAACTTACATAACATACATAACCTACAAAATTTATATGAAATGATCTTTTAAGTCTTTATTAGTTTTCATAATTGATTAATAGCATCAAATTTTAATAGATTACATGGTGATTAATACACACAACAAAACGAAAATTCCAATACAACAATAGTTCACTCTTCATGAACAACATAGTTTCATAGGTACCGACCACCCCGACATCAATTGGCTGGGAGGATTTATAGATGCATTTATATTATGAATTCCAACGAAGTTAGGTTAGCCCTGCTGAGTATAAACAAAATTCACGACCTCATTTTTTTTAGGTTGTCAAAAATGCCCCAGGTATTTATTATGTCGGCACAACGCACTTGCATGTTACTTTGGTAATACAAATGCCCCTACATGGATAATGGGTATCTGTAATAATGTCACAGGTACATTCGTAATCGCTATCCATAAGGCGATCATTTGCCTGTTTTACTACTTAAAAATATTCCGTGAATTATTCGTGTAATATAAAAATATGTATGGTAATTTAAAAAATAATATAATATATTATTATTGACGTTTATATTTTAGGTACAGGACGTCTAGCCGTGTCTTAAATTTAGGCAAAGATTATGGCAAATGTCAGTGTGTACGTATTGATTTAACTTAATTAAGTCCCCAATAATTTTGTTTACATTTTTCATAAAAGGTAAAAGGTTTTATATGAAACGGTTGGCCCGAAATTACAGTACCCGGCAGCGGAAATATAATATTTAACATTTTTTATGTTAGACACAACATATTTAATATTTTTATTGTAATATTAGGTATAAAGCAGGAACATAAAGTCGATTTTTTTTAAGCACAACATATTTATTTAATCAAAGTATATACCATTGCTATCTATCTATCTATTATATACTATATATTGCTATCATTGATTCCTTTACTAAAAAAACCATTCGGACAGGAATCAATAAAATATTTGAAGGCGCTTCCCCATCGGAGTTGAATGTTTTCCCTAGCAAGAAGTTATCTAAATTTCGAAAAAAATGTTAATCTGTTGGAGCAAGGTCTAGGAAGTACGGTGGATATCTTAGACATTCCAATTGAAGCTCCTCTAATTTGGTAGCCGTCTGTTCTGCAGTGTGTGGTCTAGCGTTGTCCTAAAGCAGCAGTGGCCTAGGGCGAATGACCTACCTCGGTTGTTTAGCAGCTAGCTTTTCCGTCGTGATTTGCAGTTGCTGGCAATAGACATCTGCCGTAATTGTCTGGCCAGATTTAAGAAAGCTGTAGTGACCGACACCGGCAGCAGTCTACCAAACGCTCACAAGTAACTTTTTTTGAGTCAATTTTCGCTTGGCTTTGGCTGGTTCAGCCTGGCTGGTTGGCCTGGGTTCAGCCATTGCGATGAGCGTTTACGATTATCGTACAAGATCCACTTTTCATCACAGGTAATGATTCGATTTAAAATCCCTTCATTATTGTGCCGGTTGAGTAAATTTCAGAACGAAAACGTTGAAACCAAAAACGCACTGTGTTTTCCTTTGCGACACCGCCGCCATACACATCATTAATCTTACGAGCTGTTTCTGCAGCACTGGTGCTACGGTGGAACTCGTACTCGTAAATGATACGATATTTCAAGTTTTCCATTTTGTAAACAGAGTGACGCAAAGAAAAAACCAAAAGAGGAATGAACCAAATGAATTAAGGTTTTCAAAACACAAATGCATGAGTAAATAGCGGTATAAATTTGAAATTGGAATTCCTAACAAAAGAAGATACATTTGAGATCCAAGTGGCCAGTACGACAAAACGCCAATTTCATATGTAAGGATCTAATATTATACACATATAATAGACATCCATGACCTAGAAACTTGTTTATTCCTTTGGCGGGATTCGAACCCGCGACCTCCGGCTTGAGCTCTGACGCGCTCAACCACTGAGCCACAGAGGTCGTCGGTCGTCGGTTAGTATTGTCAAATTGTTTACGTTTTGTGGTTACTTAAAAGAGTTTAGCGCAAGCTCGTGTTTATACTAGTCTGTCGCTCATATTAGCTTTTTCATTTATATTATAGACAATAATAAAATGATTAAATTTCTTTTTATTTCAAAGAAAATAATAAATATCCTGAAATAAAATACTCCTGCAGCATTTTGATAACTAGATAAATAATAGTAATTAATTACTGAGGAAAAATCTTTTATTACGCTGGCTGACTCGTGATGTAATGAAACAAGAAACTAATTAATTGATATTACGAACTGTAGGTGATGAAAAGAGATGAATATACATTTGAAGTAGGTTTAGTATGAAAATAATATTAATATACCTCTCGTTATAGACAAACTATTTTTTGCACGCGGAGCCGCGTAAATACAGTATCCAACGGGAACCATTTATTTTCCTGCAATAAAAAGTAGCCTATGTCCTTCCCCGTGGTCTACTCTATATCTGTGCCGAATTTCATGATGATCCGTTTAGTAGTTTTTGCGTGAAAGAGTAACAAACATCCATCCATTCATCCTCACAAACTTTCACATTTACAATAGTAGTTGGATTATGTAAGGAAATACAAAATTATACCTACTAACAGCTCTTTTTATTAGTAGGTACTTTCTTATCTGCTTGCAATAACTATTCAGTGAAACAAAAAATAACGTAGAATCCACTTATAAGAAAAATATTTATTTTCTATCTGACTGAAAACTTTACAATACAATCTACTTCGAGAATGTTCTTACACCTTCCCGAGATAGAAAATCAAAAAAGTTTTATTTCTATACATATTATTACAGGTTATTTTAATTCGGAACTGTCCCTACGTGATGCCTACCAGCGGTTTTCCAATTTTAATTAATCAAATCAATTTTAATTGTCAATAGATTAGTAATAATAAAAAAATAAAAAAAAATGTATTTATTCCAGGTATCATAGACCCATAAAATTTCACTTACAATAAAAATACAATATCGCATCACACAATACATATTCAGAAACAATTTAATGAATCAATTCATGCGTGGTAATAAATTAAGAATTAAAATAAATCAATGATTAAATACGAGGGCGGGTCAATAAGTCCGTGACTTTTGAATTTCTAACCTCCTTACTGAAAAAGCAACACTACTCCTGTCAACAGGCATCTGTCAGTTGACTATCAAAATTTGAACTTGCTGCGTCAGTTAGTTTATGTTTTACAGCTATCTTTATCAGACTATCCAGTAACTTAAGGAAACAATGGAAAAAAGTGAATTTCGTGTGCTTATTAAGCATTATTTTTTGCGAAAAAAAACCATTACCGAGACCAAGGCTAAGCTTGATAAATACTATGGGGACTCTGCACCATCGATTTCAATGGTAAAAAAGTGGTTTACTGAATTTCGTTGTGGCCGTACAAGCACTGAAGATGCCGAACGTCCTGGACGCCCAGTTGAGGTCTCTACACCCGAAACAATCGAAAAAATTCACGATATGTTGTTGGCCGACCGAAGATTGAAAGTGCAAGAGATTGTGGAAGCCATAGGCATCTCGCATGGCTCAGTGGTTTCAATTTTGAATGATCACTTGGGCATGAGAAAGCTATCCGCAAGATGGGTGCCGCGTTTGCTCACAGTCGACTACAAACGCAATCGTGTAACAACTTCACAGGAAGGTTTAGCGTTGTTTAATCACATTATGGAGGAGTTTTTGCGCCGTTTTGTAACCGTGGATGAAACATGGAACCATCACAACACACCAGAGACCAAACAACAGTCAAAACAGGGGGTTTCTAAGGGTGAATCGGCGCCAAAGAAGGCCAAGGTGGGTTTGTCAGCCAATAAAGTTATGGCGACTATTTTTTGGGATGCACGTGGGATAATCCACATTGACTATCTTCAAAAGGGAAGAACAATTAATGGGGAATATTATGCCAACTTATTGGACTGCTTGAATGAGGATTTGAAAAAAAACCGACCTCATTTGGCCAAGAAAAAAGTTCTTTTTCACCAAGACAATGCAAGGGTGCACACATGTGCAGTTGCCATGGCAAAAATCCATGAATTGGGCTATGAATTGCTCCCACATCCACCCTATTCTCCAGATTTGGCTCCGAGTGACTACTTCTTGTTCCCAAACCTGAAAAAATGGCTCGGTGGAAAAAGATTTGACTCCAATGATGAAGTCATCTCGCAAACAAAGGCCTATTTTGATGACCTCGACAAATCATATTTTTTGGAAGGGATAAAAAAATTGGAGAAGCGTTGGACAAAGTGTATAGAGCTCAAGGGGGACTACGTTGAAAAATAAAATGATTTATTTATCAAAAAATCTGTGTTTTATTCTAAAAGTCACGGACTTATTGACCCGCCCTCGTATGAGAGAATGTCATGGCGAGAAATTAAAATAATTAAATTGAATTTATTAAATTAAAAATAATATAACTTAAAATCACTATTAAAAAGTTAAAATCATTAAACAAAAATAAATAAAAATTAATATTTCAAATTGTAATGTTGCAACTGCCTCTATATCAGATATGTTTGTCACAGCAGTGCTTGATATAGGGACAGTCAAGTCTATCGGCTGTCATGGCGCGCACCGTGTTGGAGCTGACCCGCACTCTGCACACGAGGGACGTGCATCGCTTGCGCATGGTAAAATAAAAGCGATCGGTGCGCGCCGCGGCAAACATGCCCGAGGCGCTGCAGAAACGGGGCAGCACCAGTATGGCTCTAAAAGCGTTATTGAACTGTACACGGATGGCGCTGTATGCCCGCTGCGTATAGTCGGCCCACAGAGCGCAGGTGTACGGCGAGGTGCAGTACGCGCGGAAAAGCGTGATCTTCACCCGGTCGGAACACCGCGCAAACCTGCGGGCCAGCATATTCGCCCGTATAGACAGCGCCCTCCGCTCCCGCTCCACGTCAGCGTCATCCCTAAGGACGGCGGTGACTTTGTGTCCCAGGTATTTAAATTTATAGACTCTGTCCAAGGAAGCATTATTCAACTACATGCATGGTACGCTCCGGGGACACCTTGCACCGCTGGACTCAAATACCATAAACTGGCTCTTGCTCGTATTGTACCTCAGACCGTGACCACTGGCATACCTCTCACAGACTAGTATCAACTCTCGCAGGCCGCAGACCGACGCGCTCAGCAGCACCATGTCATCCGCGTAGCTGATATTATTGACACAGATGTCATCAATGTGGCAACCGACATGCTTGCCGATGAGTTCGCTAATCAGCGCGTCCACGTAGATGTTGAAAAGTGTTGATGAGGTCAACCCCCTGCCACTGAAGCCGATACGGCTCTGACACCGCGTCAGCCCATCTAACGTTATTGACCTGGTGCGTATACTAATATATAAATATTCCGATGCACTCACGGAGAAGTCTAAGGTTCTCCAGTTTCTTCCAAAGGATATCATACACGACTAAATCAAACGCCTGGATAAGTTGAGGAAGCACGCATACACTGGAGTCTTTCGATTTGTATAATATTTAACGGTGTGCTTGAGACATAGTATTGCACTCTCAGTAGACAGTTTGGGTCTAAAACCAAATTGGTTGTGGTGCAAATTTATGTGACTCAAGCTGTGAATTCATCACACCATCAAACACCTTAGCAACAACTGTGGCCAACTAGATAGGTCTATAGTTGCTTTTATCAGCAAGATCCGTCATGGCCACAGGCTAGCGGTCTCTGTGAAGCTGCCGTCAAAAGCCTTAAGCATCACTTAAAACGAGTAATTGGCTACCAAAAGCTGACGTATGAAGAATACAACACTCTTTGTACCCAGCTGGAGGCGTGTCTCAACTCCCGGCCCTTGTGTCCGATGACCGAGGACCCGGAAGATCTAAATTATTTAACTCCATCTCATTTCCTATCGTCCGGACCGATTTTAACTATTTACGAAACAGAACATGATTTAAGAACTAGATGGCATTTAACACAAAATATTTTTCATAACATATGGAAAAGGTGGCAACATGAATATTTAATTAATTTGTCAGCACGTAGTAAATGGAGACAGCCTTTAGAGAATATTAAAATTAATGACATTGTTATCATCCACGACAACAACCTTCCAGCAGGCAAGTGGGCATTAGGTAGAGTAGTGCAATTGCACCCCGGAAGTGACGGGTACGTTCGAGTCGTTACTCTAAAGACAAAAAATGGATATATGAAACGTCCTATAATCAAATTATCAGTTCTCCCGGTTAATGAGTCTCAAAATGATCATTTGAACTCTACCGCACAATCAGAGCAACAAACTCCGAAATTGATAGGTGATAGAGTGAAAAGAAGCACCAGAAAAAGAAATAATTTGCCTACTATCATATCAGCTTTTTTGTTATTTTTTATGACCCTCATTGCTTCTTCCAATGGCTCATCTTATAACAATACTCCATTAAATAATAAAGCACTTTACTTTGATAAAATAAATAACATGCATGTAATTAGAGATGATTGGCGCCTTGTCGTCTATTATGACATGCAGCCGTTCTGGGAAGGCGTTGCGGCATGCAAAAAACATATTGTTTATCTTGACAGCGCGTGCGCGGAGATAAGCACAGTGTCTCATTGCGCCAGTGTCTTATTACAATTGAATCACACCTTTAATGAGTTGCAATACTATAATAGTTTACTATTAGATCAGCATTTTGCTGCGCGCACTAGACAGAGAAGGGGACTAATAAATGGCGTAGGATACATTGCGAACAGTTTATTTGGTATCTTAGATCAAAATTTCGCGGATAAATATGAGCAAGATATAAGCATAATACGACAAAATCAAAATCATTTAGCTTTATTATGGAAAAATCAAACCTCTCTAGTAGAGGCAGAATTTAATTATATAAAAAGAAGTGAGTCTGTAATGGAAAAACAACACAAGTCTATTTTTAAGAAAATAAGCGCCATCGATAACTCTGTTAACGCTTTAAAAGGTAACATACAAAATATATCTTATATTAGCGACTTTATTTTATCATCTTTAACAGCTAGTAACTTGATACATTATTTACATTATATACAAGACAACTTACTTGATACTATCACTAATGTGTACGACGGAAAATTTAATGTACACGTATTAACGCCTGAGCAGCTTAAGCTAGAATTACAAAAGATATCATCATTATTGTCTAAAGACTTAACTATTCCTTTCTATACTGATTTATCTCAATTATATAATTTGCTAAAAGTGAGAATGCGAATTAGTACTAATTATTTACTATTTGAAATAACTATTCCATTGATAGCCAGCGACTCGTACGAGTTGTATGGAATTTATCCTATCCCCCAAAAAGCAAATAACGCGATGAAATGCATTACTCCAATTGGAAAATATTTAGCAATTAATTTAAAGAAAGACACATTTATAATCATGACTGATACGGAGTTGCTTCAATGTTTTAACCAAAATTCCGAATCGTTGTTGTGTCGCTTAAGCAAACCGGAATATCAGCTGAAGGATAATGAAAGTCTATGCAAGCGAAATAAAATAACTGGGACTTGTCACTTCATCACCGATCAGTGTGATAACATATGGGTAGATACTCATAAAATCAACACGTACTTTTATTTTTGTTGTGAAAACTGCTCATTGAAACTACTTTGCGATGATGAAATAAATGCAATTCAATTGTCTCAGTCTGGATTGATTAGCGTTAACACGTTCGAGGACGCTATCACTTGAGACTGTATACCAAAATGACACAGTAAATGTCCATACAAATTATACGACGTATAAGTACGTAGCGTCCCATGACAACATATTGTTTTATAAACATCATGACACAACCGTTTAATCACGTCATCGTATCAATACGTTACGTCATTAAAAGTAAAATGAACTAGACGTGTACGGACACAACGTGTCATAACGTCCAACGTGTATATACGTTCTGGCACGTCATATTATGTTGGTGACAAGCAGTACCATCACAACGTATGTATGCGTCGAACGTGAAATAACGTTCTGTCACTTTTAGTCTTGATACAACCACATCATTACGTTACAACGTCCTATGCCGACCATCGCTTCAAAACAGTTTCTCATGTCATACTGAGATGGAATATTATGCCTGTATAACAACGTCAGTATATGTTCTAGGTATCTAACGTTTTATCATAAAGCACGTGTAAATAAATAAATAATAAATGCAAATAAAAATTACGAAAATCAACAATGTATTTCTATAAGAATCATTTTTCAATCTTAGGTACAATCTTTTCATACTTTACTCTTCATTCTAATCATTCTCGCTTGCATAATTACTTATAATATCTATTTATCATAAAAAAGCAAACTCTGCATAAAAATAAAATGTAATCAACAAAACAATCGAAATCTTAAACAACTAATAAAATAATTCAGTCTTTCGTATATGAACTCGTAACATTATTAGGTAGAAACTTTTTTACTTAATTTTTTTTACACAAGCATTCGTTCGCATAATTATTTATATTTATCACAAAAAAGCAACCTCTGCATAAAAATAAAATTTAATCATACAATCAAAATCTAAAACCAGTAATAAAAATTACTAACATTTCTAACAACTAGGAACTAGTAACGTCTTGTGCCATTTTTCAAAGCATAATGCGCAAAGTGCGGGCTTATCTTTGCACCCCTTGCATCTCAATCCAGTTTCTTTGCGGCGTTTATTCTTTGCACACATTTTGCATTTCAGGTAGTACTTAGATTTTTTGGAACCAGGCGGAAGTGAAATCTTTTCAGGCCAATGTCCACTACTGCTGCTACTGCTATAATTATCGGGTTGTGTCGAGGCCGGTTCTGGGTAAACTGTCCGATTAACTCTTCTATTGTCGTTCTTGGAATGCTTCACTAAAAGTTCGGGTCTTTGAGAATGGCTAATACCAATTAAATTCGGATTTAATCTTCTCTAAAATGTAAAAATTCCCATTTCTTACTGTATTTTGTATTTTCTATACAAATAAATAACACATTTTGAGATTCGTTGAATAAAGGCGGTAGGTTGTCAAGTCTAATTTCACCTGTATTATCACAGTTTTCAGCCAAGACATTAGAAATTAGGGACAAAGTCTACAAACCCAATGTCTCATTTTGAGAGTTGTTGTGTGAAGAATGGTTATCCAGATTTGTCAATGAAGCCACATATTGAGGAGGTATAATAGTTTCAGGTTCCGGTAGAGTTACTTCATTGGAACTTTGATTCACAGTTGGTACGATGGTTGTTGGAGATTTAACCAATTTTAACCGTTTGGCTAGAGGAAAATAGTATATAGATAGTATAGGCTAGAGGATAATAGTCATAACCCTCCTCTTGCAAAATGTGATGAGGTAGGAGCTTGAGGTGATGGTGAGTTCACAGTGAGCGAATGATCACTCTCAACAGATCGTATGTCGTCTTCATCGCTACTAGGTTCAAAGGTAACAAGTTTCTGAGTTGAAGTGCCGACCAAATTTGATTTTGATTTGGATTTTGATTTGATTTTGACCCTTAGCAGTAGTATTTGACGATTTCTGTCGGTAAATTATAAAATAAGAACTTTAACTACCTGATGTATTTCCTGGTGGGTCAAAATCTTTATCCGAACCATATTCTCCATCATCATCTTGGTAAGGATCCACGTCGGTTATCGGAATCATCGAAAATGCTCATCAGTCTTATTTTGCGCTTATTCATCTAAAACACATAAAATAATCCATTTTCTCAGTATAAAATTATTAATTCATAGTTAAATAATATTTTGTCTAGCCAAGGAATAACATATAAATAAAATAAACTAAATACTTACGATGTTTTGTCGGGGAAAATATTACGATACAGCACAAAATGTTACCCGGACGCGAGCGCACCTCCGCAGTGACGCAGCCGCACTGAATGTAGGAGCGCGGGAGGCGCGCGGGACGCATAAACACGTTGTGCGTGTACGAGTAAGGTTACCGCCAACTGTCATCGGCACTTATTTGAAATAGTTTAAAACTTACTCTACGTGACAGTAGAGCTTCGGGAATTTTACATGTTGTGACACAAGATACATTCAATGGGATTTTAACTTGAACGTTAATCGGAAATGAACGTTCCGCCGTAAAATCCAAATGTTATTTGGACGTCATCGTACGTTGTGCCATATCAAAATTTCGAACTATGACGTATAATTTCGTTCTGTCCTCGAACGTGTTAAGCAAGAATATATAATTAAGTCAAAAGACTTTTCTGTAAGCAGCTCTGACAGTGTGTGTCTGTGACTTTTGTGTAAGCAGATCCAACATAAACAATGCAAGAACTCTAGGTGTTCGATGCTAAGGCCGTCGTGTCCTGGGGAATTTCCTTTTGTCATGTTCTTGATCAAATAGAATATCACTTTGGCTTTAACATTAAATTGTAGTGTCCCCCTAGGATGATCAGTATCGGACAACTCAACTAACGGCCCCACCGCTGGTTGCACTGTAAAATGCTCCTTGAAAATATCTACAATCCTCTTATGATCGCTAACGCCGTCGACACTCCAGGAAGGCCGGTCTTTAGGTCACACATTTTCGTGCTTTCCAAAAACTTTTCACGTCAAAGTCACCTACTGCGTGCTTTTCAGCAATGAAATCTACTTACAATTGGTCTTGGTTGTCTTGACACCATTTCAGGCGTGCGTAGACTCTTCTGTTCTCACTCATCTCATCGTGCATGACACCAGAGCTAGGCCTACCACACATTACCTATTCTATGAAATTGGACCCAGCATTCCTGTGAGCCTCAGCGACGTGTTCAATTCAACCCATTATGCGTGGGCCACGCCCACCCTTACCAGTATTCCCTCGACTAGCATAAGCAGCATTTCTAAGGGCAGACACAATATCGGAGTACAATCTGTCCAGTACCTGCCTGTAGCCAACATTAGAGCACAATTAATAAATACAGGTAGGAAATCAATATATCTTAATCTGTCATGACACTCCTTGGTATAACCAATTACCTGTTTTGTACTTCTTTGCCCCCACACTATCTCTTTGTTGAATAGATCAATTTTACTTTGAATGAATTTGGTAGTTAGTAAATTAAGATTACATACCAATATAAGGAGGAAATGGTCCGACCAGAGAGTGTCCACATAAACATCTACAGCAGCCCGCTTGGCTGCTTGCGTCAGTATACAATGATCGAGCCAGCTGCAGGTTCCGTGAGCGTCACTGACAAACGTGTATGTACCGGAGCCTGCACCGAGATATTCAACATCATAACAAGACCATAACGGCTCCTCACTAAAGTTAATCAGTTCCTGATAAAACAATTCACCCAAATTGGCATTAAAGTCACCCAACATTATAACTGATTATATACCGAACTCTATCATCATCTATTACCAGGGCGGCACTGGAAATTTCGGGAATCAAGGAAGTGACACAACATTACTATGTAAAAATGTATTTATTGCTTTTCGAAGTATTCTCCGCGAAATTTGACACATTTTTCCATACGATGGAACCAATCATTGAAGCAACCATTCCATTCGGAAGTTGGGGTCTCCAAAATGGCCGTTTTGTAGGCGTCCACAGCTTCTTCAGGTGATGAAAATCTCTGACCACGCAATTTATTCTCTATTTTAGGGAAAGTATAGAAATCATTAGGGTTTAGGTCGGGGCTGTACGGCGGGTGGTCTAATAATTCTATGATTTCTTGCTCTCAAAACTCTTTTGTTCTGTGCGCGGTGTGAGAACTCGCATTGTTGTGATGGAGGATGATGCGGCGGTTGCAGTTCTCTTTACGGAGTTCAGAAACAACCTGTGGCAAACAAATGTTAGCATACCATTCTGCATTAACCGTTCTCTGTCCCTCAAGAGGAATAGTCGTAACATAGCCGGTTTTGGAGACAAACGTGGCCACCATTTTTTTTGCAACACTCCGAACGAACGAACGAACAATTTTTGTTGGCTTTAACTCATTTTCGAACACCCAAACTCGTGACTGGTTTTTTGTTTCGGGTTCGTACGCGTATATCCAGGATTCGTCACCTAATACGATGTTGTATACAGCATTTGAGGATCCGGCGTGGAATCTTTCGAGCGTTCTGACGCACCAAGTAACGCGAGCCGCTTTTTGCTCTTCACAGAGCAAATGCGGTATCCATCGGGAAAACAACTTTTTTACACCTAATTGTTCATGCAAGATTATTTAGATTTGTATTTGACTCATGCCAATGTCTAAAGTTGCCTGAATTTCGCGGTATGTCACATGTCGATCTTCCTCAATCAGCTTACGCACAGCATCAACGTTTTCTTGGGTGACTGCAGTTTTTGGACGACCTTGACGGGGATCATCACTGAGCTTGACACGTCCACGTTGAAATTCAGCAAACCAGCGATAAATTGGGGTTTTGGATGGGGCTTCATCACCAAATGCAGAAATCATCCGGTCAACACACTGTTTTTATGTTAAACCACTTCGAAAGTCATAATAAATCATCGTTCTAGAATTTTCTCGAGTCAATTATATTTTCTCAACGACTAAACAAGTTTGACAAGACCTTGTGACAAGACCGAGAATCTTTTTTTAAATAAATAATCGGTATTCGATTTTTAAAACCAAGGAGTTTTAAATTAAAAAGATTTTAATATGACAGGAACAGTGGAAATATTCCATTCCCGATACTTTTAGTGCAGCCTATGTATTGCACGCATAGTACTTAGACAGTCAGTAAATTCTGTGAGATTTATCACAGTTACGGAGGCATATATACGCTCATCACTATAATAGGTCGGTCTTTAGTTACTAATTTTATAGCACAAATACGAACATTATCACACTTCAGCACTGACACCTGTTGAAAAGCTGTACTCCTCCATAGTATGGCCACACCTCCATGGGGCCTTCCACGAAGTACACCCACAGTTGTGTCCACAGCTGATGTTCCTGTGTAATTAAACTCTCCATCGATAGTACCCAGGTATGGAATTTACTCCGGCAACAACCATGTTTCCTGTAGTGCTATTAGGTCACATTCACCACATATCTCTGATACTATCCACTGAACGCTTGACGTTTTTACAATTAAAACTTGCAAATTCAGAATAACAATATAAAAATTTAGAATAACAATGTAATAATAGCTCGGGTAACATAATATAATACGTATTAGGGTTATAGTTTTTAATAAAAAATCATTGTTATCAACATATATCAAGCTGGTAGCTTGATATGTGTTCCTATGTGACCTCGGATCAGTCGACTGCGAAAAAAAGACATCGAGTCGTACGATAATTCGAAAATTAGGATCTTTGCGATAATCCTTCGCTAGGAGCCGGATTATTTGAATCTGGGATAAAATTCGCCACCTTCCTTACAATATTCAGGATTTTCGGGATTTCCTAATCCGAAAGATTATAATTTTCCAATTATCCTGCGACATATATACGAAATATCATAGTGAGTGAAGTTTTCGTTACAAATATTATGAGTATTTAGCACGAATTTGTTTGTGTTGCTTGCACGTAACACCAAAACCAAGGTGAAAGCTGTCTGGTGTAAAGCGGCGTATACACTGACGCCGGCGCTGTAGCCTTTAGAATAGCTTTGTAATATAATACAAATTAACGAATAGCTCACATACTATTAACAATTTAACGTCGCTTCGTATCCTACTTACTATTATTAATGTGAAAGTTTGTGAGTATGGATGGATGTGTCATGTGTGTGAATCTTTCATCCAAAAACTACGTAATGAATTTTAATGCAATTTGGTATGGTAGTATTTAGGCTTTTTATATAAATTACAGGGTTTACCGGAAAAGTACAAGGTTTACATATTTACACGGGCGAAGCCGCGGGAAAATCTAGTCAAGCATATTTTGAAGAGTGCTGCCGTTTGAAATACAGATTATTCTGTTATCTAGTTCTGACATAGGATTCTCAATGTTGTCGAAGTGGCCCCCATTTTATTTGGAAGTCCGGGCCCTCATGAGGTAAGCCGGCACATTTCCCTTCATAGCGGATGATGGCAATCCGCAGGTGGGTTAAGTACCAGCGACAGCGCCGGGATGGGTGGCGTAATGACCTTGCGAGATAAAAAAAAATGCCCAAAAGCATGTCAGGACATGTCTAAGGAGGGTTCCGTAAGTATAAACAGGTAATAGGTTTTTTTTCAAATTATTTCAAAGTATTCAACGTTCACCCAGTGCATGAAAAATGCAAGTACATGTTATCAGTTGAACATTATAATAAATCTGAGTTTAAAACACCAAGAACTACACATTAGGAAAAAGAAGCTTAGGAATGATGTCGGATAGAAATTTGATGAGGCAGCAGCAAATAATTATTATGGGGAAAGAACTTGCTTGTCTAATTTATTGTACCTAGATTGTCTAATATGTTTAGTATGATGTCAATAGAGGAAGAGAATTTGACACAAAAAGCTTTCAAATATAAAGTTAAAAATACCCTGTTACAGGCTTATGATGAAAAACTAAACCTGTGACTTGATTACAAAAATTATTGAAAATATAACTATAATGCACATTGTATTCTAAGAACTGTAGGAATTGTAAGAACTTTGAGATATAGTTAATACAGACCTGGCACCCTAGTGGTAGGTACATTCGTACCTACCAAACCCAAAATCTGCTTGTAGGGCTAGGGTGCCACACACACACACACATACACATACACGCACATGCACACTTTGAACATAATATTTATTTTATACATTGGAAAACGGTAACTGTTAGCAGTAATAAAAATTGATGTTTAGATGTAATAGTTTTATTATTTTTCTATCTTTATTGAGTTGTTTTATTATATTATTGACGACCTCTGTGGCTCAGTGATTCAGCGCATTGGTGCTCAAGCCGGGGGTCGCGGGTTCGAATCCCGCCGAAGGAACAAAAAAGTTTTTCTGTGTTCCTGGGTCATGGATGTGTATTAAATATGTGTATAATATAATAAAATCTTAAATATATGTATAGTATAAAAGTATTAAATATACTCCCCGTTTTCTGGTACCTGTAACACAAGTTCTTCGGATTCTTAGCACGGGGCCAGATTGACGTGGTGTGAAGCGTCAATAGATATTTATTTATTTATATTTATTCTGAGTGTTGTATTCGCCAACAAACTGTCATGCAGTTTGGCCAAATAATATTTTGTTTCACACTTTATTAAACTTTGTGGAATGAATGATAAAAAAAAAGTCTCATAGTTTCGAAATGTCAGGGAGGAACTAACTTGTGAACCACTTTGGAGGCCGATTACTAGAAATCGGTTGACTTTCAACGATATACTACACGATGGGGTAGAATGAAAAAATATTTTTCATCTGCACTTCACATGTATGGCCACCGTTAAAATATAAAATTATTATTATTTTATGATGCCAAAAATTGAGATCTATACTCATTATATAACTAAACCAAATTTCATAACTGTATGTGTATAATTACAGAAGCTAGAAGAGCGGACAGACAGACCGGCAGACGGACGGACAGAGCGAAACCTTATATAAAGTGTTTCTTGAATACGGCGTAAATTATGTTGTTTGCTTTATAATAAATATTAATAATAATGAAAAATAAATGGTGCTAGTGTTCCTAGTAAGCATTGAAAGTTAAAAATGAATAATAATACAGTGGGAAATCACCTTTATTCGAGTCGTAGCGAAGTAGTGGGAATACGCAAACAAAATATTTAAGAGCTATTTCACGTGTACGTTTCAGTGAGATTAATTTTGTTTATTTATATTTTGTATTTTAAAATATCAACATGTTCACTTTCTTCTATATTTTAATACCGAGCTGCACGCGCAGTCTTCTATTCACTGTATTTCAATCTCATTTTCGCAAAACGATTCTGGCTATGAAAAATGCGAAATTTCGCATTGCACGTTTAAATTATTTGTATCTTAAGATACAACGAATTCGGGTATAGATTGTTTATTACCATGATATCTAGTATCGATTAGACTTTGAGAATTTTTATACAGCAAAATAGCCTATCTCCGTCATTTTTATATAATATTATGTAGGTAATCAATACTATTACTAATAATGTTTCTGTAATATTTTGTGATATATGAAATATATTTTTTCATGTATCACAAAATATTACAGAAACTTTGTCGTATTTTATACATCTTATGTAGAATAATAAATCTTTGTTATTTATCTGATTGAGTACCAGAATTCGAGTCCGTCCAAAATTTTGCATTTATAACATTAGTACAGTCTGTAGATATATTATGTACAATCAGGGAAAAGTAATGTTGATTGTTCGATTTGATATTTTGTTCGTATTATAATGACGTGATATTACGATCAGTCGATTCCCGTCGGGCGTCGACTGCGTATTACTGCTGCGTATTACTATAACGGGCGTATTTTGCTAAAAAATAATTTCCTCCGCCTGTACCGAGTAAATACACGTAATTCACGGAGCTATAAAAAAATACTGCAAAAATGTGTGAATAACAATAAATTACTTTACGGACTACACACAGTCCAATGTCCATTAACTTAATTATTTTCATTTTTGAGCACGTGAATATGTCACGACCTCACAGAAAACCGGCGTGAAATAAGCTTGTACTCTTGGCTCCTAAAAGGCTGTCACTGTTTCCGCTTGGCAGAAACAAGGACAGCATGTGACTTGAGAGCCTCTCAATTTAAAAAGCATTTGAATGTTCAGTCGTTATCCTACTAAAATTATAAATGTGAAAGTTTATGAGGATGGACGGATGGATGCGATTCTTTCACGCAAAAACTACTGAACGGATTTTGATGAAATTTGGTACGGTAGTAGCTGCGGCTCTGGATTAACACATAGGCTTTTTATCCCAAAAACGTACTGTGTTCCTGTAAGATACTCTATTTAGGTAGGCGAAGCCGCGGGTAATTTTTTTTTTTTTAAATAAATACAAAACGTGTATAATATAGTAAAATATACAGTAATTTAGTTTCACAAATGCGCTATCGTTAGTAGCATCTTGTTCTGCTACTTACAATCTGGCGCCCTCCCGGCATCGCCTCCAGGGTGTAAAATACTGATTGAGAAAAACGCTACATCGGATGCCAAATGGCCTACTACGAGAAAAATATAAGTTTAAAAAAAAATTACAGCTTTGGTTTATTGTGGTATGCAAAAGATGGAATAAACGATTGTCAGCTACTTTTATTGAACCCCAACACTCGTATTAAACTCACACTCTCATTTAACTTTTATTGAACCCCAACACTCGTATTAAACTCACACTCTCATTTAACTTTTATTGAACCCCAACACTCGTATTAAGCTCACACTCTCATTTAACTTTTATTGAACTACAAATGAATCGTCTTGATTTAAAATTGACAAAAAAATCATAAACTGATTTTTGGAGTTCGGAGCAATCAAAACGGGT
Organism: Phengaris arion; assembly: GCA_963565745.1. Lineage (NCBI taxonomy): Eukaryota > Metazoa > Arthropoda > Insecta > Lepidoptera > Lycaenidae > Phengaris > Phengaris arion. Next base: position 1,451,727 of record OY751446.1, on the reverse strand, counting down.
TTGATTTGGTTTGACGTTTATGAGAATACCATTTTGCAGTTTCAATATATCGGGACTGGATTGTAACTGAATTATTGCAGGATTCAATTAGCAGAATCGACCTTCACTGGCGGGGCGGAGTTTTTAAGATAGCGATGCAAAATTGAACTTTATTCACCACACATGAAGCTACACGTTTCATTGTAAGAGTGCAATTTTCTTCTCACGCAAAAACTAACAAGCACTCGCCAAGAAAACTTATGCTTCACTAAGCTTATCTTGGTACTTAGTAATCATGACTTAGGAACAATCTGGTTTAGTGCATAGACCTAGGTATGTATGGTTCTTCAAAATGAGTTACGGATATTTTGGGCATATGATCTACCTACTGCATATGTTACAATTGCAAATTCTAAGCCACATTGGAGGTCGATTGCTCTTATACGAAAGATACCTCGCATTTATTTCAAAACACCTATGCAGCGATACCTACCCCACACGATGGGACAGAATGAAGAAAATCACTCCCACTTTACCACCCTTAAAATACAATATAATTATTCCGTGATAGGTACCAAACAAAGTCTATTTGCAATCTGTAACTATACAAATTTTCGACTTCACCGCACAACACTGCCAAAGTTATCACCGCTTCATATTCCAACCGAATTCGCAAAATCACTCGGAGAAAAATAAAAGGTGTAACGCGTCAATAAAGCAAAAACAAATATATTTTACTGTAGCAATCTTTCAGTGCAATTGATACTTATAATGCTGATCACTACTATGATATATAATAATATTGTGCAAGTCTTTTAGAATTTAATTATTTTTGTTTTGTTTCTTATAATAAAACACTATTACTTTATAAAAAATTTACAGAATTCGAGAGAGCAAAGATATTTATAAGAGTAAAGTATATTTTATCAATAACTTAATGAAAATTACGTTTAAACTCTTAAAATATTTTTCTTTTTCTTTCATCTAGAAAAACCTCTATTATATGTGACGGTACGGATGGATAGCTCTTCTGAGAAGACTGTTGATGATTTCGTTCCGCAATTTGTTAAAGCCTTTACAAAACCTTGTCATTCTCACAGTTCCACCCCAATTTAAGCTTATTGTTGTTTACATTTGTACATTTTTAAACATAAAAAATAATGTTGAAAGGATGAAATGACCCTTGAAAGCCTTAAATAAGTTTAAGGGTCAGCTGATACCGACACGAGACACGGCGCAGCATTTTTAAGATAGCAATTAAAAATTGTGTGTGAGCTGACGCTAAATAAGGTTTTATATTGTACTGCAATGAATTTTCCAATAAAATCATGATATAATATGTAGACTAATAGATTTGCCAAAAAACCATAAATATAGCCATTTTACCTAACAAGCCTCTAGTTTTTCCTGAAGAACAGATATTTCGATCACCCCATTTAATTCCTATGACAGTATAATGACGGGTGGAGCTGCGGGAAAAAGCTAGTTAATAATGATTATGTTCGCTGGATCAAATCCATGGTCCAGTGACCAGTCGAACCAAATTCGAGCGTCTGTTAACACTATTATAATATATTATCTTATTATAACAATTATGGACGCTTATTGCACGATAATGGTCTCGGGATAAGTTCTCGAAGAACTCGTGTTACAGACAATAATCTCTACTCATATAATAAAGAGAAAAGGTTTGTTTGTTTGTTCATTTGTTTGCTTCTTTGCTTCGAATAGGCTCCGAAACGACTGGGCTGATTTTGATGAAATTTGACTCAGATATAGACTAGACTTTTTATTGCGACTAACGGTTTACGGTTCCCGCTAGATTTTCTTTAGTGCGCACGAAGTCTCGTGAAACATCTAGTATTTAATACTTTTATACTATTCGCGTATTTAATATTTTTATTATATTATACACATCCATGGCACAGGAACACAGAAAACTTTTTTCGGCGACCACCGGCGTCGCAGGTTCGAATGCCGCCAAAGGAAAAGAAATGCTTCAGCACCGACGCGCTCAACCATAGAGCCACAGAGCTGGTTTATCAAATAAAGGAAACTAAATAAAAAAAACTATGTTATGCGTAAAAACTAATACACATCTGATACAAATGGTATATTAAAAAAATTTCTAATTACTTTCTTCCCCCAGATGTTTAGATCTGCCTCCATCAGCAGGCAAACACATTTGGTTGCGAGCCAAAATTTTATTTCTTCATACAGGCCGAATATATTCGTATTCACTTGTTACCATTATTGTTGGATAGTTTGCGGTAATGAAAAACAATTTGTACAGAAACAACTACACGCTCGGGCAAGCTCTGCTCAATCTTAATAGAATCATGTAATTTCCATTTATTCTTATAACCGTTGCGAGTTGGTTAGTCTCCTTTTATATTGAAAAAGACATCTGCCTATACCCCGGAGGAGTAAAAAATACTTGCTAGTCTTTTAAATCTCTACAGCACTCCGATAACTTCCCTTACAGTCGCACTCAGAGACATTAATTGCTTACTTAAGGAGTCAGTTAGTGTAGGTTTTAACCGAACCTACCAATATAAATAGATCTCAAATACACCAAGATTCTCATATTCATGTATCCACTTTAATATTGTTTAGAATGTTGGTCATTCTCCCGCGGGAAATCGGACTCATACATGGACAATTTATTTTCAGGAAACATTTCTGGGAAATTCTAGGAAACGATTCACGCTTTTCAAATATTAATTGGATAGATTTGTAAAGACTAGTGTGTTTGATTGAACTTTTGAATGATATTCTTAGATTGGATCAAAAATGTTTTGTGGAACAATTTCCTAAGCTGATAATTTAGATAGGATTGTGGGAACGTGGTGGAAGCCCCAAAGGGAGATCTCCGACCGAGCGAGATGGTATGCTCGGTCAGGCATTTGTAGTCATTTCAGCTGTTGTATATATAGCGCCGAACTACAGAAACTTCGATAGTGTGATTCAGGATTGTGGCGCTGTTTGATCCCCCACAGGATCAAACATGATTTGTGTTTTCTAAATCTCTTGCAATGAAACGTATATATTTTTGTGTATAAAGTAATAAAGTTCCATTTTGAATCGACACCATAAAAATGCACGCCGCCTCACCTCGGTGTGAGCTGATGTTTTTTGTTCAAAGGCTATCGTTGGGGAAATTTGATTTTGAATAAATCACAACCTTCAAAGCCACGATACATTGGATACGAATTTACAGAAAATTGCCGTGGCTACAATGAAAATATCAAGCGATCTCAGGTGAAATATAGCTGTAAAGGAATTTTCCAATTTTCGCGTACCTATAACCGTATATGTGATATCGTGCCATAAGACTGGTTATAAAATTTTATGCGATTCTGCATACAGCAGACGATAGGAAGTAGTGACGTTTTAAGATTAGAGGAAGATAAATAAAATATAGGTAAAATTAGCGACCCGTAATGTAATGAGCGAGAAATTCGGTACAACAGAGTTTATCAAAGTGTGGTACGCGAATCCGTAGGGCCTAGAGGTTCGCAATTCGACGGCAAATTTACATAATGGCGGCTTCATGACTGGCAGGCAGGCTTGATGGATTTTGGGGCAGCTAGAAGAGTATCCCGAACTCTCACGCAAAGCGGTGAGTTTCCTTTTACTCTATGGTATATAATTCTTATGTGAGAGTGGATTTAAATTTGACCAAAATTATTTCTCAACTAGCTTTTACCCGCGGCTATACCCGCGTAAATACTGTATCTCACGGGAACACTGTACTTTTTCGGAATAAAAATTAGCCTTATCCAAGGAGTAAGGGTGAATTCACGCCGAAACGAAACGATACGTGACATGGCGCTGCACTTTTCAGATACTATTCAAAATTGAACTTTATTAATTACACAAGAAGATACATGTTTCATTGTAAGAGTTCGAATGTCAGGTTGCACCGCGCTGCACAGCGCATGTGCAGTGTGAAATGTGTATCATTTTGTAGTAAATAAAGTTCAATTTTCAATAGCTATTTTAAAATGCATCGCCACGTAGCCTGGCGGTGAGAACTGACTCCACGGACAGTATTTGCTTACTATCTACTAGTTTGCGCCCAAACCATAAAATGCGCTATTTCTGACCAATTCGAATTGTTCTAGTTACCTCAACGACCACTCTGTATGCATTGAGTCACACTATCACTCCAGTTTATGGGCCATCAATTCAACGACACAAAATACCAATTATAAACATCGCTTTTTTATGGAATGGGCAAACGGATTGCCTAATGGTAGGCGTCATCGATAAAAAATAAAAGTAAGGTAGTTACTTACTTACTTACTTAAGTAAGTAAGTAATATAAGTAAGTATAAGTATCAGTTAAAAAATAATATTATACTCGTAAATAGGTATACATAATTCTGCATTAATAAGTTAGTTTAAAAAGCGGCTAAATGCGAGTCGGACTCACGCACAACGGGTTCCGTAAGATTATTTCTATAAAAATATTAGTACAAATATTTACATTAGCACTACTATGCTGAATCGAGCAAATTCGAAGGGAAAAAATCAAGTTTGGGAGCCCCCGTAGTATTTGTTTATTATTTATTTTAAAGAGAATATACAACTCAATATTTAAAGCGTCTATATGTTGCTGTTATTAATGTTTAGCAAGCAAAAAATTGTATGGGAGCCCCCTGAAATATTTATGTTCTATTTTTGGTGCCCATTTGTTGTTATAGCGGCAACAGAAATACATTATCTGTGAACACTTTCAAGTGCCTAGATATACACGGTTCATGAGATACAGCCGGGTAACCGCCAGAAGGACAGCGAAGTCTCAGTAATAAGTTCCCGAAATCATTAATATGCACCGAAATGTGGAGTTTTGAGTGAAAAAAAGACTGAAGTGAGTGGTCCGAGATCCGTTTACATTAATTAATAAAGTACAGACTTTGTACAGTTACGTTGGTGATAATTTAAAGAGGAAATTCTTCTCTCTCTCTCTCTCTCAGACAATCTCAGAAACAATGATAATAATCAAAGAAATAAACGTGTGTGCTGAATTGCAGATCACATACACTTGAAACGAAACCAAACCGTCAATTATATTATGCATTCTTTTTAAGTGTAGCTATACACCATACTGCTTATCGTCCAATCGAAATGATGCTACCGATTGGGTCACATAGACTTGTAGAATGTTAGTTTTACATTAGCTAATAAAAAGAGTAACTTCATGTGCAAGTTTGATAATATTATTATGAACTAGCTGTCTCATCACAGGTTGTTCTGACTAAACTATAGACTGGAATAAATAAATAATCCAACAGGTTAACTGAGCGTAGCCATAAATATTTGAGTCAAGTGACAAATTAAACACAGTCAACAGTGACTGTGGGAAAATTCAATCGCCGTTTTTAGTATTTTTCCCGCAATTTATCCAATGCTTCTCACCGTTCAAACCTTCCCTGAACTTTGACAATTAATTCAAGATCAAAATTAGCCAAATCAGTCCAGCCATTTTTTAGGGAGAAATTCCATCCTCGGCTCGGCTCCGCTCGCGTAAATATAGTATCCCACGGGAATACTGTACTTTTTCGAGATAAAATATGGACTATTTATGGGTCTGAAATTATTTTTTTTTATTTCATTTTATTTCATTTCATTTCATTTCATTTCATTTCATTTCATTTCATTTCATTTCATTTCATTTCATTTCATTCCATTCCATTCCATTCCATTCCATTCCATTCCATTCCATTCCATTCCATTCCATTCCATTCCATTCCATTCCATTCCATTCCATTCCATTCCATTCCATTCCATTCCATTCCATTCCATTCCATTCCATTCCATTCCATTCCATTCCATTCCATTCCATTCCATTCCATTCCATTCCATTCCATTCCATTCCATTCCATTCCATTCCATTCCATTCCATTCCATTCCATTCCATTCCATTCCATTCCATTCCATTCCATTCCATTCCATTCCATTCCATTCCATTCCATTCCATTCCATTCCATTCCATTCCATTCCATTCCATTCCATTCCATTCCATTCCATTCCATTCCATTCCATTCCATTCCATTCCATTCCATTCCATTCCATTCCATTCCATTCCATTCCATTCCATTCCATTCCATTCCATTCCATTCCATTCCATTCCATTCCATTCCATTCCATTCCATTCCATTCCATTCCATTCCATTCCATTCCATTCCATTCCATTCCATTCCATTCCATTCCATTCCATTCCATTCCATTCCATTCCATTCCATTCCATTCCATTCCATTCCATTCCATTCCATTCCATTCCATTCCATTCCATTCCATTCCATTCCATTCCATTCCATTCCATTCCATTCCATTCCATTCCATTCCATTCCATTCCATTCCATTCCATTCCATTCCATTCCATTCCATTCCATTCCATTCCATTCCATTCCATTCCATTCCATTTCATTTACAACCTAATATTAGAGGTTTTGTGTAATAGTATTACTACCCCTTACTATGAGTTAACTTTACATTAACTTATGTACTTATATTTAAAAAGTTTTTGCAGAGGAGAGGACAAGGAGGATGAATTACAACCGCAAGTATTCATAATAGATTGTTATTTTGAAAACCTAAATTGGCCCCGTTTATTTCTAACATAGGGAATGCTAGTTAAAAATAGAAGTTTCCGAATTCCGATATAGCTACGTGAGATATTATGTCGTTAGGTAGGTATTATTTAAGATGACTTAAAGTTACTATGACGCCTATACTCAACTCTTCATCAGTTGAGAAAAGTTAGGCATTAAATAAAATAAAAATACCAATTATTCTCACATATTTCTTTATTTTTAAAAGTAATTTATTAAAATACTGCGTCATCCCTAAGTTTGCCGTATTGTATTACTTTCCAGAATTTGTACCTTATTAGCAATACTATTGAATGGTGTAATAAATAAGGGGTGTGGGGTTTTTCTTAACTAGTCAGTTTTATCAAGCCTTTTGGTATGAGGGCGTGTTATTTTTCCGGTGGGGGCAACCTACTCGTGCCGATGCATCACGGTGTCGACTCTCTCACGATAAAAAACAAAATTTCCATGCTCCACAGGCTAAGTTATGTTAAGTATGCTCGAATTTTTTTTTTTAGTTTTTCGCGCCTACACGAAAAATTGCATTAGAACTTAGACTTCTATGGCAATACATAGAAATAAAGTATAAAAAGAGGCCTTTCTAGTTTCTAATGACAAAAAGCTGGTGTCTATTGAGTAGGTAGACCAGAATTTCCATCTTCCTTTCCAAGCTGGGTCATAAAAATGTAATGGTTAACCTTAACGAATGCATATCGAAAAAATTGGTAATAACTGCAATGTTATACTGCTACTAATCTAGTTTTGATATAGACTATATCAACATTAAATAAATGTAAGCTTTCTGCATTCTCCGTGGAAAATAAAAATACTCGTTATTTCAATGCGTCAATTAGTTTCCAAGATACTTACTTTTAAAGTGGCCTTCCACGTTCATTTTTTTTTTAATGAAATGAACCAGGAAACGAACAGATGGATCGCCTGGTGGTAAGCGATTACCGCCGTCCATGGACACTCGCAACACCAGAGGAGTTACACTTGTATGTTGTAACTCCTCTTGTGTTGCGTTTTGCGTTCCCAGTCCTTAAAATCTTCAACCTCCCCTTGGACCTCCGGTAACCTCACTCACTCGGCGAAACACAACGCAAGCCTTATTTCACGCCAGTTTTCTGTGAGGCCGTGGTATTTATCCGGTCGAGCCGGCTCATTTATGCCGAAGCGTGGCTCTCCCACAGTTCAGGAGGCGGTGACGTCATACCATTACTAGATGGTAACGCTAACGACAACGCATGACTGCCGCGGTACAAAGTAGCGTAGATACGCTACTACGTCATGCGTTGTAATTAATAAAAATAAATGAAATTTGGTAGAGTTACAGATAGCGTATAGAATTTGCTTTTGGCATTATGAAATAATAATAATAATAATTTTATATTTCAGGGGTGGATCCCCATACGTTAGAAGTGCGGATGAATTTTACCCCACCGAGACCTATTCGACGATATCATAACTGATATATCAACACCAGACATATTGTACACATAGTAAAACGGACTCAATATTGTCAGTAGCTCTCTTGTGCGCTTGGCATAAAATATATAAGTAATGCTTCCAATGTTTTAAAGAATCTTTTATTAGAATATTTCTGTTTCTTATTCTGTTTCTTCAAATTTATGTATATTATAATATATATTCAATTATTTGAATATATATATATATTCAAATAATTTATTTATTTATATTATTCTGTATCTTTCAAAATTATCTAATCTAAATAAATCATGACGTTTCAGATGAGAATAAATAGTAGCTTTCACTTACAATAAGTATGGGAAATCAAAAACTAATAAAAGTTATATGAGGGAAATATTATCATAACTAAAAATAACTGAAAGAATTATCATATTAATTAAAAATATGCAAACAAATGCTCCATAGCTACTTTGTGCTCTAGTCGGTGTATAAAGTTCACCACCTTTGATGTCCACCTGAAGGTCCCTGCTATGTTTACTGCGATAGCTAAGTTTGTTTTCTTTTAGTATCTACTTTAAAAGCTACTTTATTAAGAATGTTCTAAGCATTGTTGTGCAAGGCGTCAAGCCTTATTACTCTGTATTTTATCGAAAATAAAGCAAAAGTGACATGAACAAAATGACACTTTGATATGATAACGATTTGCACGACTATTGACCAACTAGAATAATGTCCAATACAAAAATAACGTCCAATCATAAAAATGTCCAATCATAAAAATGTCCAATCATAAAAATGTGGTGTTTTACTTAGGCTGGAAACAGTGCTCGACCGACGGTCAGCGCTGACCGTCGGTCGAGCACTGTTTCCAGCCTTATAGTTTCGTCATGTCCGTCTGTTAGTTTGGTACTAGGATTTGCACTATTAGAAACCTTTCGAGTTTATTTCAGTTATGCATACTCTTTCGATAGTCGTGCAAATCCTTTCGATATCTGCCACTTGAAACGTTAAAGTCATTAGCTTTTATAATAATTATGTCAAGACTGACTTTGTCAAACTTATTTCTATTGTGGACGTGAAGTAATTTCAACATGGATTTGCGTTTCGTAAAAAATCAAAAAAATAAGGATACCCTTATTTGAGGTGGATATCGTTATAATTTGACTGTGACAAATAAAAACGGCACGTCGATTTGGCGTTGTGTTAATCGATCTCATTGTTCTGCTTCATTAACTTTGGACGAAGAAAAAACCAATGTCTTACGTCCATGTAAGCACACTTGTGTAGAAAGTTTTTTAAAAATTGATGTGTACCAGGTTATGAACGCAATAAAAAATGAAGTTTGTGAAGATTTGGCTCCAATTCAAAGCATTAATGATAAACATATGGACAAATTAAAAAAGAAAAAAGGTAAATATATAGATTTCTTGCCGGACTTGAAGGAAGTGCAAGATGGTTTATATAAGCGTAGAAAAAGACACTTGAACAGCGAGCACCTACAATATTTCCGAAGTACAAGTACCGGATGTTGTAGCTAGCACATTTTTGGTATGCAATGATGGCGACGATGACAAAATTTTAATATTTGCTTCGAAGACTGCAAGAAAGGTTTTAAAAAAACCGGGATTTTTCTTAATAGATGGTACATTCAAAACATGCCCATCCCCGTTTTACCAGCTTGTTAGTATGCATCTGGACTTAGGCTCGAATGAAAGGACTAATAACGTTGTGGCTGTTATTTTTGGATTGCTCCCCAATAAAAACACGATGAGACATATATATATATATATATAGGTACGTTTCTTTGAACTAATCAAAGAGCATCTTGGGGTCAAAATTGAATCTCTAAAAAGTGACTACGAAATCGCTATTATGAATGCAGCCAGAAAAGTATATCCTAATGCTAATGTTTATGGATGTTTTTTTTTCATTTTAAAAAAGCGATTAAGAAGAAAGCAAAAGCAATTGGAATGGACACTACAGCTGAAAACAGAAAAATTGTAAGGATGGTCTCGAATCTGCCGCTTTTACCCGGCAATTGTATTAAAAGTACTTGGCTATCTATATTGGAAATCAGTTTAGAAAGCCCCGAAACAATGATGAATGATGAATGATAATACTTAGCGTATTTAAAAAATACGCTAAGTCGCTAAGCTGTTCAGAAACAAAACATCGTACTACAAACCTTCTGGAAGGTTGGCATAGACGGCTTACTGCAAAAATACCTAGACATCCGAATTTCTTTAATTTTTTACAAAAAATTATGAAGCAAGCGACTTGGTACGATTATAAAATTAAAAACAGTTTATTTTATTCATCCAAAAAAAAATAGGAGAAACTCGGACATTATGTACGATAAAAAATATGTAATACAATATACGAAGCTTCACGAGGGTTTATTGACGCCACTGCAATTTATCCGAAAGATGATATTTTCAAAATTGTATTAGTCGTGCTAATTATCATAATGCCATTATCGTCTTATATCCGTTTAGTTTGGAAGAGGAACATTTTGTTATAGGCTTTGTCCGCTAGATAAGTTTTTTTAGTTTGTCAAACCGTTATATTTGTATTTTTAATTAAAAGTTGATTTTAAACGAAAGCTCGCTGTTTTAAATCTTGTCAAACACTAACCGAAAAACCGCCCTTAGATTGGACATTTTTATAATTGGTCAATTGTATAATTATTGGTCTTTTTTATCATTGGACATTTTTATGATTGGACGTTATTCTAAATGGTCATTTTTCTAACTTGACATCATAAGGATTAATTATGTGTTGTATGGCGGCAGTGTCGCAAAAGAAAACACAGTGCGTTTTTGGTTCCAACGTTTTCGTTCTGGAAATTTCGACCTGCAGAACAAGCCCCGTGGACGGCCGGAGACCAAAGTTGATAATGAAGAATTGAAGGCTATTGTGGAAGCGGATCCATCGCAAACCACGCCCGACTTAGCTGCAGGCTGAGGTGTTAGTGATAAAACTGTTTTAATCCACTTGAAGCAAATTGGGAAGGTGAAAAAGCTTGAAAGGTGGGCACCTCATGAATCGAGTGCAGCAAACCGACAAACGCGAGTTGACTGCTGCGTTAAATTACTCAACCGGCACAATAATGAAGGGATTTTAAATCGAATCATTACCTGTGATGAAAAGTGGATACTGTACGATAATCGGAATCGCTCATCGCAATGGCAGAACCCTAGCAAACCGCCAAAGCCTGTCCCAAGCGAAAATTGACTCAAAAAAAGTTACTTGTGAGCGTTTGGTGGACTGGTGCCGGTGTCGTTCACTCAGCTTTCTTAAATCTGGCCAGACAGTTACGGTGGATGTCTATTGCCAGCAACTGCAAATCATGATGGACAAGCTAGCTGCTAAACAACCGAGGTTTGTCATTCTCTCTAGAGTCTAGGCCATTGCTGCTTCAGGACTACACACTTCACAACAGACGGCTACTAAATTAGAGGAGCTTCAATTGAAGTGTGTAAGACATCCACCGTACTCCCCGGTGTAAACCTTGCTTCAATAGATTACCATTTTTTTTTCTTAATTTAGATAACTTCTTGCAAAGGAAAAAATTCAACCCCGATGGGGCAGTGAAAGAAAGCGAAAGAAAGAAAAGAAAGCGCCTTGAAAGATTTTATTGGTTCCTGTCCGAATGGTTTTTTTATTAAAGGAATCAATGAATTACCTAAGGCAAAAGTGCATAGATAGCAATGGTATGTATATACTCTGATTAAATAAATATATTATGTTAAAAAAAATCGACTTTATGTTCCTCCTTTACAAAACGCCAATTTCATATGTAATAACTTTTTTTTTTAAACCCTGAGCTAGAAATAACATATATTAGTATTTTATACATTTAATTTTATATTATTAATATCTGATTTATATTATTTTATTTTATTGAAAAATATATGTCTGATATTGAGTCTTTTTACTCTGCCAATGAATCATGTATTTTATCTATTGACGAAAGTTTTGATTCTGTTTGTAATACTTTAGGCGAAATTTTGTCTCAGAACTTTAATTCTCACAAAAATGGTGTTCTTACCATCTGTCACATAAACGCGCAAAGTGTGCCAAGTCACTTCAGTGACATGATTGAGACCTTTACTGGGAATAACGTACATGCCATCCTGAAATCTGAGAGCTGGTTCAAACCTATGCCCGGCTATGTTCTGATCCGCAATGATCGGATCGGTCGGCGAGGCGGTGGTGTTGCCATCTATCTACTTAGTAATCTTCCTCATAAAATAATAGCTTCCTCTCCATCCGATAGTTTCTTTAATTTTTTACAAAAAATTATGAAGCAAGCGACTTGGTACGATTATAAAATTAAAAACAGTTTATTTTATTCATCCAAAAAAAAATATGAGAAACTCGGACATTATGTACGATAAAAAATATGTAATACAATATACGAAGCTTCACGAGGGTTTATTGACGCCACTGCAATTTATCCGAAAGATGATATTTTCAAAATTGTATTAGTCGTGCTAATTATCATAATGCCATTATCGTCTTATATCCGTTTAGTTTGGAAGAGGAACATTTTGTTATAGGCTTTTTCCGCTAGATAAGTTTTTTTAGTTTGTCAAACCGTTATATTTGTATTTTTAATTAAAAGTTGATTTTAAACGAAAGCTCGCTGTTTTAAATCTTGTCAAACACTAACCGAAAAACCGCCCTTAGATTGGACATTTTTATAATTGGTCAATTGTATAATTATTGGTCTTTTTTATCATTGGACATTTTTATGATTGGACGTTATTCTAAATGGTCATTTTTCTAACTTGACATCATGGTATTTTGGACATTAGTCGTGCAAATCATAAAACAAGCAAACTTTGCGAGCTTCAATCTCTGTAGATGATCTTATTTATTTAGCCATCGTTTCCTCATATAAGTGTTTGTATTATGTTTTCTCATAAAAAGGAAGTCATTGTAAAGAAAAGACTAGAAATTCTTCCAAAATTAGGTTTTTTTCATTTTATTAAAAAAAGATTAAGAACAAGTGGAGAAGATGTTATCGAAATTAATCTTTGATATGAAATATAATATATTTATATTAGAGTGTAGCTTGTTTATTTTTTATCTTGTATTCCAAAAGAAATTGCTGAAACATTTTTATTTTATTTTACGTTGATAATAATGTAGAGGTATTCCACTGGTGGTATCTTGTTCGGCCCAGTTTTTATCGTAGAAATAAATAACAGTCACTGCAGAAAATTTATTTGTGCGGTTAAAATATGATTAATGTATTTTTCAACAATTTTTAACGAAAACCTGGCCACTTGATTTGATTTTATATTGATAAATGTAGTGTGTATATTTGTGATAAAAAAAATATAATAAATGCTATTAAAAATATCAAAATAGCATTTTCCAAATAATAAACATTCAACTGACAAAGGAAGAGCAGAAAAAGCTAACAAAATTTATTTAAGTCGAATGCAGCAACCAGCGATGCGTTAACAGTTCCAACGAGCACGAAAACCGGGACAAACGTTCCCGTTATCCCGATGACAGATTACAAATGAGCGCGAATCGGCGACAGTGGTGTAGATGTTCCAGAAACCACGGAGTAATGGACGCCATTAGTCAGGGCTGATCCAGTGAGTATAGTGGATAGTGTATTCTTTATATATTACACTATAGTTTTGAAAAAAAAATGATATTGTTAATGTTATCCTGTTCCTTTTATGTGAAATATTACGTTTCTCTTACGTTCCTTTTATTACAGACGTGCAAAATATAATATTAGGTCCTTACATATGAAATTGGCGTTTTGTCGTACTGGCCACTTTCATCTCAAATATATCTTCTTTGGTTAGGAATTCGAATTTCAAATTTATACCGCTAATTACTCATGCATTTGTGTTAAGAAAACCGTAATTCATTTGTTTTTTCCTCTTTTAGTTTTTTCTTTGCGTCACTCTGTTTACAAAATGGAAAACATGAAATATCGTATTCTTTTCAAGTACGAATTCCACCGTGGCACCAGTGCTGCAGAAACGGCTCGAAGGATTAATATGTGTTGTATGGGGGCGGTGTCGCAAAAGAAAGCACAGTGCGTTTTTAGTTCCAACGTTTTGGTTCTGGAAATTTCGACCTGCAGAACAAGCCCCGTGGACGGCCGGAGACCAAAGTTGATAAGGAAGAATTGAAGGCTATTGTGGAAGCGGATCCATCGCAAACCACGCCCGACTTAGCTGCAGGCTGAGGTATTAGTGATAAAACTGTTTTAATCCACTTGAAGCAAATTGGGAAGGTGAAAAAGCTTGAAAGGTGGGTACCTCATGAATCGAGTGCAGCAAACCGACAAACGCACGTCGACGACGACGGCACAATAATGAAGGGATTTTAAATCGAATCATTACCTGTAATGAAAAGTGGATACTGCACGATAATCGGAATCGCTCATCGCAATGGCACAGCCCTGGCAAACCGCTAAAGCCTGCCCCAAGCGAAAATTGACTCAAAAAAGTTACTTGTGAGCGTTTGGTGGACTGGTGCCGGTGTCGTTCACTACAGCTTTCTTAAATCTGGCCAGACAATTACGGCGGATGCCTATTGCCAGCAACTGCAAATCATGATGGAAAAGCTAGCTGCTAAACAACCGAGGTTTGTCATTCGCTCTAGAGTCTAGGCCATTGCTGCTTCAGGACAATGCTAGACCACACACTTCACAACAGACGGTTACTAAATTAGAAGAGCTTCAATTGGAATGTGTAAGACATCCACCGCACTCCCCGGACCTTGCTCCAACAGATTACCATTTTTTTTCGAGATTTAGGTAGATAACTTCTTGCAAAGGAAAAAATTCAACCCCGATGGGGCAGTCCAAAGCGCCTTGAAAGATTTTATTGGTTCCTGTCCGAATGGTTTTTTTATTAAAGGAATCAATGAACTACCTATGAGGCGGCAAAAGTGCATAGATAGCAATGGTATGTATATACTCTGATTAAATAAATATATTATATTTAAAAAAAATCGACTTTATGTTCCTCCTTTACAAAACGCCAATTTCATATGTAATAATTTATATTTTTCTTGGAAACCCTGAGCTAGAAATAACATATATTAGTATTATATATATTTAATTTTATATGATTAATATCTGATTTATATTATTTTATTTTATTGAAAAATATATGTCTGATATTGAGTCTTTTTACTCTGCAAATGTGTTTCATCTATTGACAAAAGTTTTGATTCTGTTTGTAATACTTTTGGCGAAATTTTGTCTCAGAACTTTAATTCTCACAAAATGGTGTTCTTAACATCTGTCACATAAACGCGCGAAGTGTGCCAAGTTACTTCAGTGACATGATTGAGACATTTACTGGGAATAACGTACATGCCATCCTGATTTCTGAGAGCTGGTTACATTATACACCCTGCCCGGCCCGCATTGATCGTTACCAATCCTTCCTTAGTCCAAGCCCACGGTCAACTTCCCGCTCGAAAAAATCGCAATCGCAAAAATCATTTGTACTGCCTCTCGGGTATTGAATTTTTTTCCCGCCAAGAAGTTATCCAAATTCTGGAAAAAGTAGTAGTCTGTAGGCGCAAGGTCTGGTGAGTAGGTCAGATGACGGAGAGCTTCCAACCCCAGTTCTTGCAACTTGGAGACCGTCTGCTGTGCAGTATGAGGTCGCGCGTTGTCGTGCAGGAGCAGCGGAGACGAGCGATTGACCAATGCTGGTTGGAGATGTGCCAGCTTCTCCATCATTGTGTTCAGTTCTTCACAGTACACATCTGCAGTAATGCTCACCCCGTTTGGTAAGAAGCTGTGATGAATCACACCGGCGCTAGACCACCAAACAGTAACCATCACTTTTCTAGGGGTAAATTTTCGTTTAGGGCATTGTTTAGGTGCTCAACCAGGATCCAAACAACTTTCTGAGCGCTTGCGGTTATCAAACAGAATCCATTTTTCATCGCAGGTAACAATGCGGTTCAAAATTCCTTCATTTGTGTGTCTGTTGAGCAGTGCAAGGCACGTCTCGACGCGTACTTCGCGCTGGCGATCATTGAGTTCGTGGGGCACCCATTTGTCAAGCTTTTTTACCTTGTCAATTTGACATAAATAGACCAATATTGTTTTGACGCTAACGTCGAAAGCTGCTGCTAATTCAGCCGTAGATTTTGTGCCGTCAGCTTCCACAATCACCTTTAATTCGTCATTGTTGACCAAAGTCTTCGGACGAGCGCGAGGTTCATTTTTCAGGTCGAAATTTCCAGAACGGAAGCGAGCAAACCAATAACAGGTGGTGCGTTTGTTTGTAGGGTTAGCTCCGTAAACGTCGTTGATGTTCCGTGCCGCTTGTGCCGCGTTGCTGCCACGACGGTACTCATATTTCATAATTACTCGAATTTTTAACGTATCCATGATGACGAAAAATATTGAAATGCGATGAAAATGTAACACTAATCAATAAACAAATGACTACTTTTGGAAAAAGAATTCCATGTTTTTAAATTAAAATTAATTTGAAATTAGAATTCTTAACCAAACAAAAATTATTTTGATTTGAAATGCCCAGTACTACATAACCGCAATTTCATAGGCAAAGACCTATTATTACGAGGCATGTTGAGTCAAAGACTGTCCCCATTTAAATGCCCCCACTTTTGGGGTTGTTTGGGGCCATTTTGAGATTTGAAGTATGATGAAATCAAGATGGCTGACATTTGAGGTATGATGAAATCAAGATGGCTGACATTTGATGTATGGTGAAATCAAGATGGCGTAACTTTTTCTTGTTTTAAGATTTGTTCTGTCAAATGTACCTATAGCCTATATTTTGTGTTGAAATATTTGTACAAAAGATATACGATACGTCAATAATGATTCATTTTAAAATAAACATTTATCATCTCTTTGGATGCGTACACCAATGATACAAATTTGCCATGACATATCTGTGAAGCAACTGTGAATAGGTTTAAACTTTAAACTATACATGCAATAAATGAAAACCCACTTATCATCGCAATTTTATTTCCTCTAAAATGAGTAATGTCATAGCAATTTTTTATAAAAATTAGTCACGTACGTGGTACTTACAGTTAAAAAGCTAAGAATAAATTTTACATTAATATGAAACATTTAACATAGGATACATTTGAAGAAGGCAATCAAAAACTTTCTGTTGCTTTTTTATACATTTCGGAATATCATAATTAATTGCAAGTTTATTTAATTCCTTTTGAATGCACTAACGCTCACTCTGTATGACATTAGAATAATAGCATATCAAAATAAAATTAAAATTATTGAGCACAAAGACGAATAGTACAAGGAAAAGTCTCCGCATTTGTCTAATCTCATTGATACGAAAAATTTAATATGACAGCGCCTTGGTTTTCAAGAAAGACTATGAAAATAATTGCTAGTAGGTATGTGGCCCTTAAAGACCTTTTTGATATTGTCAAATGCGTGAGCTTTAATCTCAAAAGCTTTAGCCAAGTAGTTCATTTAACGTATTTGAATTCGTATTCTTTTTATATTATCACCTTTAGTTGCATGTTGCTTGATTCCATGTTTTTTGCGTGTCGCTTAAAATTTTCAATTTATCACTGATCAAAATTAATCTCATATTTACTAATTTTATGTACGTAATAAATGCAAACGTAGTTTATAAAGAGCTTACATAGTATAGTTATTATTATTACTTATATAGTCTCGTAGAAAAGTGTTTTTCAAATAACAAAGAATCGATGGCTATTAGAAAACTCCTTTTATACTCTTGACGAATACATGAGATTTGAAGAAAAGATAAAATAAATCGATAAATAATGATGGAAATTTTGCCGGGGAGCTCCTTGGATGACGTTGTGAATTTGTAATATTTCATAATTTGTGTCATCTCGCTTCTTAATGTGTAATATTGTTAGAATATTAACCATTAAATATTCGTTAACGTGCACAAGTGTGGGCAGGTGGTACAACTTCGTAAAACGTGCTATCTGTGTGTTTCCCGCCAAAACTCCCTAGGAACTTTCAGTAAAGCGTCTACCAGTTACCACTTTACTGAATCGACTGACATGCCTCATTGACTGTACTGACTATTTATTTGGACTTTGACTAGACTTTAGACTTGACAATATATAAATACAGTGTTGAAAATTGAAACGAAAGTTCTATTACCCGCCTTTTTTACTTGATACTGGCAAATGGTTTTAAGATAATCCGACGCCTTATATTAAAATAATAATAATAATAATAATAATGACGTATATGACTAAATTGACATAATATATTATCCTTTATTTATACATTGACTTCATGATTTGAATTTATTTTATCTTTATAAAGGCAAGTGGATTTAATTCTACAAAATTGACATAATATATAAGTAGGTATTATTATTTATTTGTTTTTAAAATCATATCTTTTGTGTAATTTCTTTTATTGTGATTATTTTGTATTATTTGCTAATTTATCCTTTGACATTGTAATAATTTTATAATGAATTTTATTTTTACATACTAAACAAATTGACTATTTATACGAATCTTTAACTTTTATCTAAATGTGATTGTGATGTAATTTAATCTACAAAACAATTATTATTTTTAATGCATTGCACGCTATTGTAATGGCAGAATGTGTCAGCAGCTCTCACAGAATATAAGACCATTATGTACTACATTCTAGCAATAAAGAAATTTGATTTGATTTGACGAAAAATATAAGTGTGATCATAGTGATTGTAGAAGTTATTCCGAAAAATATACTTCTGCTGCTTGTTTTGTCTTTTTTGTCAATAACTTGATTTTTTAATAGTATATCACAAACACGGGCCAAACCGTATAAAACTTCTGCATTTTTCTCAAATTAATCATGTGAATTTTAAGCAATTAATAGAAGAACTATTAGTATTCGACAAATAAAATCAGTTACATTATGAAAAACCTTGTATCTCGCTGTATACTGTGTATTCGTGTCGATTAGAAATACGTGTATATGTATGAGTGTCAAAATAATTACGACTATCAAAAAAATTTAATAAAGTTGTAATAATGTTGTATACTATTGGAATACTTGCGTCATCCATAACTAAAAAGACAACCATGCCAAATAAATGTTTATCAATTTGGATACTCCTTCGAATGTAAATATCATAAGTTATTATCCATATATTTTCTGTAAATGTTGTAGAATAATCATTGATAGTTGGTAATTAAATACATTTTTGATTTTGATTGAGAGATTGATATTTTTAACTGTAGTGGCAAGTTTATCGATTTTTTTTTAACTAGGGTTTGAATATCACTTCGATTAACATTGTCTATACATTTATTTAATTCACTTTCGTCTTCAATTACTTCGTACACCTGGCCGCAAACAATCCTTACTTTGCTTAAAATTGAACTTAGTTGAAATCTTATGATTTTTATGTACACCACTATATCGAAAACACCAAAATAAACCCTAAAAATTATCACATACGAGAACATTTTTAGCACACCGTCATAGTTTTGCACGCAATAGTCATTTAGGTAGGAACTGCATAATACCATCATAGTGAGAGCTATCTCAACTTCTAAATGTCTTTTATAGGTATTTCGTTTAGTGGAAAACCTAAAAGTTTATAGACTTCAGCCGAAGGATTGGCCTTCGGCTGCTTTCCTATTCTTGAAAAACTTTTTTAGACTATAAACAGTAAACTGTAATACACCGAAAAATCTTGGAACGAAGCAAAATGTCATATCGGTGACGTCCTTAAATTTAACAGATGTCTTTAAATATACTTCCATTACACAGCTTGTTGCTAAAATAATGACTACCACTAGTATTGAAACTCCGTATACTTTTAATTTTGTCCGTATATTTGGCACAAATATGTTATCCTTTATAAAAATCTGAATAATCCTAGTGAACATTCGAAAAGTATCAGAGATTTCAGAATATGAACAATGTTGTTTTCATTGTATTTTTCTTTCATTTTTCCACTTTTATTTGAACTATTTTATCGTCCATTGCGCGTTGTGGGTAAACTTCATCTCCTCTAGTAGTTACCACTCAATTAATTACATAAATTTGTTTATGATTAATTACGTCCTTGATACAAGTCATCCAGTGTTCTAAACGTAATAAAGGCAAATTATTTAATATTTCATTACTACCTAATAAACAATAATAAGTAAACTAAAGGAACTGTACAAGAAAGCGGTCCTTCTGCTTACAGCAGTTTCTTCCAGACAATCTGCGGGTCTATAATGGCCACATTACGAGAAGGACATGAGTTTGAATGCTACCGCCAATATCACCAGTCTTTAGTTGGCTAAACAGTAGGATAGAATTGTTATATTATCGACATAGGAAATAGACTGATCGATCCATCCAAGGAATTGACAATTCTCTGAAAAGCAATTACTGTGTACCCAGAAGGTCGATTCTGCTAATTAAATGCAATAATACAGTTACGATCCAGTATATTTTAAAAACTGTAGACTGGTATTCTCATAAACGTCAAACCATTGTCAAACCAGTTTTTTATTGGTCCAATGTCCAAAAATCAGTTTAGGATATCAAGACGATTCATTCATAAAGTAACGTTACGTTACCTATTCATCGAGCTATTAGCCAAGGATTACCACAACACGTACCTACGTTAGAGAAAGGCCAACTACTGTTACGATCACTTAATAGTTTCTTACCAAATAGTGAACCGTTTTAAAAGGATTTTCTGCAAATACTCTGTTCATTTTCTATATCTAGGATGGTACACACTACACAGGAGAAATACTGCTGCTTATTGTGTTTATGTTAATACATTGCGGTAAGTTAACAATCGGGTTTTAACTTTGCAACTCAATTTTCCGTAAGGGAAATGCATATTGTGCATATGTAGCGAATAGCTTAGCGGGGTAAACCCCGCAAACCCCACATTAACATAAATGTTAAATCGGATTCCTTTACAGTAAATTACAATAATAATTTCGTGCACATTGTCGAATTAAAATACTTTGTTCCGATCCAATTTAATATTATTTGTTGTATATGCTGCCAGTTTATTTTTGTATACAAAAATATTAAATAAAATCTGGAGTTCTCCTGGAGTATAATGGTTTTGGTCTATGTATTAGTACGCTTACACACGCGCCGCACCTCTAGCGTCGCCGCTGCGGCGTGATTTGTATCAATTTTGAGCCGCAGCGCCGGCTGTGAAACGCCGCAAGTCCGTCGGCGGCGCGCGCCGCCCGCGCAGGCCGCGGGAGATGTGGAAAAATCCATATGAATCCCGCCGCGGTGGCGACGGCGCCGCGGGTGCTGTGGCGCAAGTAGAAAGGTACTTCTATTTATACATATAGTAATTACACGAATAGATTACTCATTGTGAAGAAAATTATTTTAACTAATATTTTATGTTGAAATGTAAATATTATATAAGGCTTGCAAGGCTGCAACAAGTGTTTTACTCCTTGTACATTGGCAGTTGGCACAATAAAATATTATGAAAATCGTACCTATTAAAGTGAAACTGTTATGACACGAAATATATTGCGCTTTGCAGAAGTCTTACTCGCTTTTATTTGTGTAGAATACTAAAATACGTACATTTTACTGATTGGTCAATAATTTTGTCCAGAAACAGGAGGTTATCTGTAAAGAATCTCTCGTTTACGAAAGTTTAAAAAAAATGTAAATTTAACATTGCTACGTACTAAGGCGGGTCAATAAGTCCGTGACTTTTTGAATTTCTAACCTCCTTACTGAAAAAGCAACACTACTCCTGTCAACAGGCATCTGTCAGTTGACTCCTATCAAAATTTGAACTTGCTGCGTCAGTTAGTTTGTGTTTTACAGCTATCTTTATCAGACTATCCAGTAACTTAAGGAAACAATGGAAAAAAGTGAATTTCGTGTGCTTATTAAGCATTATTTTTTGCGAAAAAAAACCATTACCGAGACCAAGGCTAAGCTTGATAAATACTATGGGGACTCTGCACCATCGATTTCAATGGTAAAAAAGTGGTTACTGAATTTCGTTGTGGCCGTACAAGCACTGAAGATGCCGAACGTCCTGGACGCCCAGTTGAGGTCTCTACACCCGAAACAATCGAAAAAATTCACGATATGGTGTTGGCCGACCGAAGATTAAAAGTGCAAGAGATTGTGGAAGCCATAGGCATCTCGCATGGCTCAGTGGTTTCAATTTAGAATGATCACTTGGGCATGAAAAAGCTTTCCGCAAGATGGGTGCCGCGTTTGCTCACAGTCGACCACAAACGCAATGGTGTAACAACTTCACAGGAAGGTTTGGCGTTGTTTAATCACAATATAGAGGAGTTTTTTAACCGTGGACGAAACATGGATCCATAACAACACACCAGAGACCAAACAACAGTCAAAACAGTGTGTTTCTGGGTGGGGTGAATCGGCGCCAAAGAAGGCCAAGGTGGGTTTGTCAGCCAATAAAGTTATGGCGACTGTTTTTTGGGATGCACGTGGGATAATCCACATTGACTATCTTCAAAAGGGAAGAACAATTAATGGGGAATATTATGCCAACTTATTGGACCGCTTCAATGAGGATTTGAAAACAAAACCGACCTCATTTGGCCAAGAAAAAAGTTCTTTTTCACCAAGACAATGCAAGGGTGCACACATGTGCAGTGCCATGGCAAAAATCCATGAATTGGGCTATGAATTGCTCCCACATCCACCCTATTCTCAAGATTTGGCTCCGAGTGACTACTTCTTGTTCCCAAACCTGAAAAAATGGCTCGGTGGAAAAAGATTTGACTCCAATGATGAAGTCATCTCGCAAACAAAGGCCTATTTTGAGGACCTTGACAAATCATATTTTTTGGAAGGGATAAAAAAATTGGAGAAGCGTTGGACAAAGTGTATAGAGCTCGGGGGACTACGTTGAAAAATAAAATGATTTATTTATCAAAAAATCTGTGTTTTATTCCAAAAGTCACGGACTTATTGACCCGCCCTCGTAACTTGGCCGCCAGCGCCGCCATTATGAAATAATGGTTCTTAAAACAGTTTTTTAATGCTATCTTATTTCCGACTCCTTTTACGATAAAAATATGTATGACAAAATTAAAATACTAATATGACGGCTACGAATATGTCATTGCAATTTATTGGTTCTCCCCACTCGTCGATAATAGTAACAGGTGGCCACTATAATTTTTGTTTACAATTCAGTGTCGACGGACATTAATACGGCTATGAGCCAAACAATTATAACCTACCTGGACCGAACGTTTTGTTCCCACTCATTATACGGCGAATTTAATGGACCAGCCACTTGTATCGACGACCGATCATTGAATTACTACCAATGCAGAGCTAGGGTTGACTCCTTTGAGTATTTTCATAAAGCCACGACTTTTTTGAAGAAATATTTTATTGCTTTACAGAAGAGATAAAATGTAGGTATAGCATCGCTATGCAGATAATCTGTCAGGACTGTTTTTAAATCAGATTAAGATGCGGGATTGAAATGTAACGCTACCGTTATTACTAGCTATGTAATTATTTATGTATTAATTTCGAAATTCCACCTAAATTATTTCGGTGGTCAATTAATTAAAAATCCACAGTAAAATTCTGGAATTTTCAACCTAATGACTGCATTAATTTTGTGTCAACTTAGCCTACAAGTTACGGTCTTGTTCAATTGCCAATCTGGACACTATTTATTTCGTGTCATGCCACTTACAAAACACTGACATAAAACGTTCAAATTTACTTCCACATTTAGTTTATTTAAGTGAATCTGCTATATGAGCGTTGAGTATAGTTGAAAATTCGCATCACGAAGTATAATACCTCAGTCTTGTTCTTGCTCAAATCTTGCAGAGTCAGACTTGGTCTTGGTCTTGCAAAAATGCAAGAGCAAGACCAAGACTGCAAGACCAAGACCGATTTTGGGCCACACTAGTCGGTATAAAGATATTTTCCCTCGGAAGTCGGAGTTGCTATGAGAGTTATCCTTATGCCGTCGCCATAAATACTGCGACTGCAGTGTGAAGTACCCGCGACGCCGCTGTACGTCTCCCGCCTGCACTGGTCCATGGAGGTCGAGGACGTCGTGGACTACATCCGTGCAGAGAAGTCGTCCCTCGCCTTAAGGGTCGAGCGTCTGGAGTCTCGCCACAAGGTCAACTTCAGTTCCGACGCATCTACCTTCGAGGTGGAGGATTTCTGGCCGACGGGTGTGGTTTACTGGAAGTTCTGGGGGAGACTCCGGAACGAAGCGCGCATCATGTCACCGACAACACGTGATAAAGTAGTGTTTAAGTATATAATTATATTATATTATGTATGTTAGTCTGTGAGGTATAATATAATATGGGCCTATGCAGCCTGAAATAAAAGTCACTATATATTTATAAAGGTCCTGTCAAAGGTGAAATAACTATGAACGGCACGGATTAAAGAAAGATAGGACCAGATAGACAGCTACATAGTGAATTGTCGATTAGATTGCACTACTACAAGCATACGGCGTGTGCACAGTTCTCCTATCGCGTACACGGCAATAGGGTCAAAAATCCGGTTCAGATTATGTCCCCACGTCTAAATATTTGCAATTTCGTGTTTGAGTTTTTCTGTCATGTGAGATTGAGAATTGTGGTGTGTTGTTGGTTGCCATGACGACAAATATATATTTTTTAATACTTTATTTGTGTACAATGAATGTTCAAACTTTATAATATAAGATTATTAAATACAAATAAAATCAAACAAAAAAGTGGTGATATGTATGAACAGTCTGTTAAAAATATAAAGCGGTTAGCCCTGTATCTTGATAGCATTACGTGCGTTCTCAATACAGCTTATTTCGGACAACCTCTCCTTTGCGGACTACAAAGGAAACTGTTCATTAAAACGTAGTTATAAATGGCATTTATAGCATTTTTGAACGATAACAGCGATCAACATTGTTATCTAAGTAGGTACATACACATATAGATGTCGTTTTGGACATATAAAGTAAACAATTTAAGCGACGAACACAAAACCAATTGTATTTCAGAGAACATTGAATTTTGTAGGTAGGTACTGACCTGATATTGAACGGAAGATAACACTCATTTCAGTGGCATAAATTTTTATCTTCTAGTAATTACTGAAAGAGCCTCTTCGCGAAAATTATCAGCCTCTTACCTTCCTGATGTTGCTTAACGGCTTTCTGTAAGAGATGACGGTGATTACAGAATTGATCAAAATGTATAATTTTAGGTACCCATCTTTTTACGTTTATTATCTCTCACATTTTAGTCAGTTCAATATAGCTTTTGTGTGCCTATACAATAACACAGACACAAGGTTTTTCTCATTAGAAAATATTATGGATCAGTTCACACTAGTTGGCTATTCGAAATTGAACTTTATTCACCACACAAAAATATACGTTTAATATGACACAGTCATACACTGCACATGCGCTGTGCGGCGCGGTGCAACTTGACATTCGAACTTTTACAATGAAACGTGTATCTTCTTGTGTAATAAATAAAGTTCAATTTTGAATTGTTATCTTAAAATGAAGAGCCTTGTCGCGTATAATTTCGATTTGGTGTGAATTGACCCTAACAATTGGTCCTTTAGTCCCATCCTGTCCACTGAAATTACCTGTGCTCAGGAAAACTGGTTTTTGTCAAAGTCCAGACGTTAGATGAAATCTGGTAATATGTTTTTATTTGTTCCATTTAGAGAATCTCTATTGAATTGTCATCTTTAACTTCCGAAAGTCCCTTTCAGTAAACACCCGATCAATACTTCTGTGGTTCCGCGCAAAAGAAAATTTGTCTAAAGGAACCATACATTAAGGCCGAAAACTGAAAAATATGACAAGCCGTTTGTTAGTGAAAGACTGTGAAACATAAACTTTCGCATTTATAAAACCTGCTGTTAAAATTGCCTTCATATTCAATGTTTTATTTCTGATGAACGCTTCTGCTAATAAAATCTTGCAATTATATTTTCTTTACTATCTTACATCGAATTCAATATCTCCAAACTAGCTGATTCTCCGAAAGGAGTATTTAGAGTTTATGGTTCGGTGGAATGATGGATGATGATTTAAATATTTAAACTGGGGTACTACATTTCTTTCGTATTTCTTTTCTATCGCGCGGTAGCGTTAATTAGTGAGGGGGTCACTCGTCCCACTAGACCCCTCGGCGAGGGGCTCCCCCAGTGTCCCCCAGGGCGACAGCAGATCATTAGCGACTCATGGTGCACTCTGTATCTTATTCAATTAAAAAACAAATTTAATAACTTTGTAGTGAAACATAAAGGTAATTTTGCAGTGAAAAAAACTCGGTCAAGAGCCGACACGCCCTTAATATGTCATTATCTTGTAAAGAAAAGTGTTACTTTTTATGTTTCACATATACTAATTTCAAATGACGAATACTTGACTAAATTAGGTACCTATGTATATTCGAAAAAATCATCACCAAGTATTGTTACAAATTTTTGAAGTGTAAACTGAATGATTCTTGGTTTAAGAATTGATGAAACGCCAAAGATACCGTTTACTATAATACAACAGAGTAATTAAATATATGCGCTCTGTTCAGAGTATTCTATAACTCAGCAAAACTCAGAACCAGCAATATCTACTTTGTGCATATTCGTGTCATCATAAAAATGCACGTCACGACACCGGAACGTTACGCGTCCCCGGGCCTTGTATAATTACGGTACATATTTCACCGTACGTAATTAATAGAAGCCTCGTTCTAAATATGCACCGCAAAAGACGTACCTAATATGTTTCTGCCATTGTTAATAAACAAAAAAAAATAAGTTACCTCCGAACAGTAAAGCAGTGAACGAGCTAATGTTAATGAATTATAGCTTAGAACACTCTCGATCATGTCAGCTTTCAAACAAAAAAGAACTAGATCAAAATCGGATAATCTGTTTGGGAGCTACGATGACACGTACAGACAAACAGACACTAGACAGACTGACACGTCAAACTTATAACACACAATATTAAGAGACGAGACGAGAGGCCGATCGTTTCAGTTAGAACTGACGTCAGTTCGGCCTGAACGGATTCAAGTATATACACGGAAAAGACGCATCAGTTCGTTCTGGTTTGCCGCGAGCTACGGTCGTGTTCATGATTTGTAAACTCACTACGCTTGTACACGATACACGCCCGCACGGCCGCGGCTCTGGCGAGAACTGAAGCGATTTGTCACACGTGGTCCGTTCAGTCTATCCGTACAGTCCAGAATTAATGTAGCCAACTTAGTTATTTTACAAAGTTTTACTAATAAATTAAATATTTTATTCCCTTCCCAGTTTTTTGGGGGCTTTAGGGATTCCTAAGTTGAGTAGCCTTTTGATAGTTTTCAGTATTCTTTTAGTTGTTTTTAGTCGAAATCGACGCGAGTTTAGTAGTATCGCAAAAACAGAGCTGGCAACAGGCCATCTGGCCGACTGATGTGATCTCGAAATTGCACACAGGCGATACGATTTTGCAACCGTTCGGGCCAAACTGAAGGACAACCGGACCGTATATATATGCCCCTAACAATGAAATGTGCACCTTTTTGTGTAATTGATAAAGTTTAATTTTGAATAACTGCCTTAAAAATACTGTGCCATGTCTCGTAACGTTTCGTTTCGGTGTGAATTAACCCTTATTGTATAATTACATTACTGAATGAATCGCAATCGGTCGTTTCGGCCGCCGCAGACGTTCAAGTGTGGCATGCGTACGCATCATTTTTGCGTCTTTGGCAAATTGGTGTCTCGGGTTCGAATCGCGGTCAGGGAATATTTTAGTGATTCTTTTTTTTTATTGACTTCCAAAAAGGAGGCGACAGTAGCGACGGTGGTTGTCCTTCATAGCAAAGCCCCAGACTTTATAATAGGTAGGAATTTAGGTGAAAGTCTGCAAAAGGTAAATAAGTGATACCGATACAAATGGAGTCACAGGAACCCCACACCACTAAGAGGCGCCTATGTATTCGACCCGTGTATTTTAACCCCGACACAAAAAGAGGGCTATTTGTCTATCTGTCTGTGTGTCTGTCCGTGGCATCGTAGCTCCTAAACGAAAGGTCTACACCGCGGTCCCCCGAATCGGCGACGCACATATTAAAAGATCTTAAAAATATTGAAATGCTAAAATAGAAATTTATTTATATTTAACTTTTTATAGTTTTTTGTGTGTACTTACTTAAATTTTTGAGTTTAGTTTTTCTAAATTTTACACTACTGCAAATGTCGGTCGCCCAGGTTCCAGGTCCCAGGTCCCAGATCCTATAACAGTACGAGTTAATCTCAAATTAGGTTAACGTTAATAACTAAATTTAATTTAACGTTGGTAAATACTCGTGAAATTAATTAGCGAGTGGCAATAATAACTGCGAAGGCGGCACCGGGAGTAATTATCGAGATATATTATATAACTTGAGGTGCAAATGTACTATGTTATGTGCTTAAACGACTAAAGCCCTGTGCACACATAACATTTTATCGTCAAGGCAGCCAGAATGTGGCAGCCTGGCTGAGGCAGCCACAAAAAATCGCACACTTCGGGTTACACCGTTAAATCTTTAGGCGTGTAGCGGGTTTTAGTTAGTTTAGAAAGAAGCTGTCCTATCAGACCGTAAATTTTACAGGCATAAAAAAACCTATGTGTTGTGATCAAGATCTTGTAATGTCTATTTTTTAAATATCTGTATTTTAAGTTCAAAAAATTATCACATTATAATGTTTTTTTTTCAGTAGCTATTTAGACGGACACAGTATTATTTCTTATAAAATTAAATACGTTAGCCACGTAAATTATTTCATAAACACTAATAATAGTGTTTATGAAATACTTTACCTATCCTACAGGGCTAAACAGCTTATATTAATATTTTAGAACTTAAACTTGAGTTAAAAAGTGCGCGCAAGAAAATGAATTTAAGCTATCTCGATTCTATAAATGTAATATTCTATTATATAAATATAATGTCTATAATAAATATAATATAACGAATAATATTAATCGTTGTTTGGGATAAGTCTCGATGTGGGTTAGTTTGTAGAAAGTTTTGAAGCTTTTAACTATGTTTTTGAAAGTAAGAATAAGACCCTAGGAACATTTGGAAATAAAACGGTATCATACAACTAAAAGGACATATTTTTAACCCCCGACGAAAACAGTATAATATATATTATATAAGTGCTATAAGTTTAACGTATGCGTATGGAGCTTCGATGCCACGGACAGACAGATACTGTCTATTGTTACATAATGACAAAAGCAAGTGTCAATGTCATTTTTGACATTTACAGATGTCATGAAGTAAGGCCTATTTAGTTAGTTTATTTTAGATAAGTAAAAAGGCTATTCTCAATGTGTAGACAGCAGACGTATTTGTGTTAGACATATCTCATTTGTAATACGTATCTGTGTTAAGCACCAATAAAGGAGAATATAAGAATTGTTGCTGTATTATTATCATCACCACTAAAACGTAAGAAGGACTTACATATCAAGAGGTCGCAGCCCGCTACATCTATCTGCTCCTGAAGCTCCCAAACGGATGAGTCGATTTTGATCTATTTTTTTTTTGTTTAAAAGTTGTCATGATCGAGTGTTCTTAGCAACAATTCATCATCTTCAGCTCGCTCACTGCTTGAATTTCGGGGGTTATTTAAGTATTTTCTTTAAAGTCATTGTCACGTTGTACGTGCAGCGTTCCCCTTTTTTATTTTATGAAATGAACCAAGAAATGAGCAGATGGATCCCCTGATAGTAACCGATTACCGCCGCCCATGGACACTCGCAACACCAGGGGAGTTATACTTGTAACTCCTCTGGTGTTGTGACTTGCGTTCCTGATACTTAAAAGATTAGCGGAGACCCAAGGGGGGATTGCGGCCCCCTTGGGTCTCCGCTAATCTCACTCACTCGGCGAAACACAACGCAAACATTATTTCACGCAAGTTTTCTGTGAGGTCGTGGTATTTATCCGGTCGAGCCGGCCCATTTGTGCCGAAGCGTGGCTCTCCCACAGTTAACAAGTTGCGGTGGTCCCAAATGGATACATTTTAAAACCAAGAGACGATTTAACTACTAGCTTAAAGATAGGGCCTGTCCTTAAGATATTAGATAGAGCACTTATAAACGACGTTGGAGGTACATCACTCGAAAATATGTAGTTTACATTATAAAAAGACATTTAACATTACTTTTATTTATATTTATTTTAGTTATGAGTCTATCTAAGCAATCATTAACTAAACAAAATTTCGTTTAAATATAATCATAATTATCGAAGTTAGGAAGGGAGGAAGGACAGACGGAAAGACAGACGGACAGACAGAGCTAAACTATAAAATCAAACGCACTCGTAGTGTATGGTGTATACTGTTGCTATTTTCATTAATTTCTGCACAGCTTCCTCCACATAGACTTTAACTATGCCAAATATTATATTCCTCCTTTCGCGCAATTCTCCTAAGACTGAACTGAAAGTTTTTGCTTCACGTATTACCGTACATTTAACGGTGTAATTTCTCGCACAGTTTTGTCCGATACGGCTGACCCTGCGGGAACTGTTATCGCGCGGCGCAGACTAACTCTGATGTCGGTCGGGCTTTCAATACTTTTTTTTATGAACACCTAGCTTATAGCCTTTGCCTAAGGGGTTTTAATTGGCCTTGGATTCGGTTTCATCCTCTAAGTAGAATGAATTTCGAAATGTCTTCTCGAAGTGGTTTAGTTTATTTTTTTTATTTATTTATTTATTTAATAATTTATGTACACATAGTAAAACATTGACATTGACAACTTAAAAATAAAAAGCAGTTTTGTACAAAGGCGCTGCTTATTCCAAATTGGAATTTCTTCCAGCAGACCTGATACAGGACAGTTTAGTTATAAAAGTAACAAAATATGGTGCGTACTACTACCATTTACATATAACAATAATAATAAACGAATGCATATATATACGAATACTTGCATAGATACATTATAATAAACTAATATATATCATAATCATTACAATTGCAAAAAAAGTGTGTGTGTCAGCTCCGACGCACGACTGGAGTTTACTCTAAAAAAGTATTTAAAATTAGAAACAATCTACTCCGTATAAGCGCCATCTATATTTTTTTTGTAAAACTTTTTGGTTAATGTTTATTTCCATAGATGGCGTCCGGACTGGTGCGCAGAATAGGTTGCGCACGAAAACGTAACGAGGTCATTTGTTCAGTAGAATTTACTTCTCATATTTTTTTCATACCGGGGGCCTTATATGAAAATCGATTTTTAAGGAGTAAACTCCAATGAAATATTGGATAAAAATTACATACTTATAAATAATAATCAATCATACTATATAACACTTTAATTAAAGGCTAAGCTGAGATAGTGCTCACGCAGCCTTTTCTTAAATAGCCCAAGTGTCTTACACTCACGTATCTGAGTCATATTTTACACATTTCAAGTTTCAACGAAATCGTTTCCGGGGTTTTTTTAAAAATTATTATAGATTGGAAGGCTAAGCGACAGCGATACCCTTCTTCCGTGGCGTTGGCTTTCTGAAACGATCTATGCCATTTAGCTATTTTGGCGAATCCATACATCGATGAAAACATTTATCATACAAAACTGACAGTTTAACTTTCGGAACGCAGTTAAAATACAAGCACCTAGATGGAGCTTTGCTCGGAGTTTGAGTAGAACGATACTATAGATTATATTATAAAAAAAAAGACGTGTGGCACTCGGGGACTGCCGCGGTAAAGCTATTGCATAGCAAGCATTTGTGATAATAATAAAATGTATGTTTATAGAGTACTCACTCATTTTCTTTCACTATTTTTTCGTGACTTTCTTCATTAATAATAAATGCACTTTGTTCATTCATATTCAAAACACTTTATACACAAATTTTACAAGTACAGCTATTCACTGTTGTACATAAATACCTATACACCTATATACTTTCTCATAAACAGCTGCTTATGTATTCGTCCGATTTCGGAGCAGCTCGTCTCGATTCGTGCGAGTTTCGTAGAGTCGTACAATACGTCTAATCGCACGCACACAACGCCGTGTCGAAGACTGCCGAACTGAAACGACGTTAGACGATGCACGGAGCGTGAGGTTTTTTCGTTACGGAATTTCTGGATTCGGTCCCCGCGCTCAAGGCCCGCGATAAAAGCTATGCAATAGCTTAAAAATATAAAGAAAAAGAAAAATAAAAATCACAAAAATATTCGTCTGATCGGGATTCCAACCCTAGACACTAATTTTCCAAGTCAACACTAACCAAAACGCCAACAAAATTTGACTTTTCGTAATCGATATCACTCATATTATATATTAGGTCGTTACATATGAAATTGGCGTTATGTCGTACGACCAGTACTTTGATGTCAAATATACCTTCTTTGGTTAGGAATTCCAATTTCAAATTTATACCGCTATTTACTCATGCATTTGTGTTCAAATTATTCAAATTATTGTTTTACGAAAACCGTAATTCATTTGTTTTTCCTCTTGAAATGATTAATGATGTGTACCATACAGCGTGCGGCGCTGTCGCAAAAGTGGGTTTTTGGTTCCAACGTTTTCGTTCTGGAAATTTTGACCTGCAAAACAAGCCCCGTGGACAACCGGAGACCAAAGTTGATAATGAAGAATTGAAGGATATTGTGGAAGCGGATCCATCGCAAACCACGTCCGAGTTAGCTGCAGGCTGCGGTGTTACTGATAAAACTATTTTAATCCACTTGAAGCAAATGGGGAAGGTGAAAAAGCTTGAAAGGTGGGGAAAACCTCATGAATTGACTGCAGCAAACCGACAAACGCGTGTTTCAAAAGTTTTTTTCAAACAATGTTATATAAAACAAAAAAAAGTAATATAAAACTGTAATTATAACTTATACACCACGTCAATATCTATGGTATAGTTTTTTGATTAAGATGTATGGAACAAACATTTGATGAAATTAATAATAGCCATTTAGAAATGCTTTAAAACGTTTCAATATGGCTGGAGCTACCGAAATACTTAATTTAAAATGGTACATTTAAACAGACCAACAAATAATTACATTGTTTTTTTTTTATGAAAAGCTACGTTTTGTTGGTTTTCTTTTATGAATTTTTGCTTCAGTTTCGTGCAATATCCAGTAATGATTTATCGTCTCAACGACCTTGATACATCTTTTCCATATTATCCTTTATATCTTAATAGAATCGTCCACCTTGTTCCTAACTGTAGCCGCCAAGATTTATTAGGAAACAATCAATATCGTTATATACACGTCACAAGGTAAATTTTAGATCAAATTAGGTACAGAGGTTCTTATAGACATTTAACATTTCCTGGACAGTATTTATATAATCAGGATCAATTACATATTTTACATTTCACGTCAAGCGGACAACCAAAAAAAAATGAGGTCGTGAATTTTGTTTACACTCTGGTCACTTATACCTACTTCTAGTAGACGTGGATGTGTACACACAATGTTTTTTTTGTATCATGCTTTATTGCTGAGGCTTTTAAAAAATTACTAAGAGTGAAGCCCGTTACTTTTGGATGCTTAATATTTTCATCAACTAATTTGTAACAAAAACCAAAAAATATTGTTTCTTGTAGTTGAAAAATTGAAATTTTTATTTTTTTGACCGTATTCTAAATTTGTTTTTTTTTGCGTATAGTAAACCGGAAAATTTCAAATCGATATTTGAGTAACTTCGACCTTTTTATTTTTAATTATTGAACCTACTACCTTTTTACCTTCAATTAAAGCTTTAAATGTACTTATTCTTTACACAAAAAAAGTGTTCGCTAATAGTTTAAGACTTAGAGAAGTAGTAACACGTCTAGTTGATGAGCGGTCAAAGATTCAACAAAAAATAAAGGACTCCTACATAATATCTCATTATAAATAGTCTAATACCGAGACAGATACAGTAGCTGTCTCTTCCTAGCAAGTAACGACGAGTATTTCCTAGTGACACTTTTGAGGGTTCTGTCGTCTCTCGTGTGCGTCTCGGAACCCTAAAAACCGTAAGTTTCGCGTCCGTCCATCTTCAGACTTCCGTCCAAACGGTTACACCAAAACTAAAAACAACATTAGAATAGAAAAATCTTTATTTGCACAAAAAATACACACACACATACACAACAATAATTAAATAAAGGAACTGTACAAAAAGGCGGTCTTAATACTAAAATTTAGGTTGTCTGGCAGAAAATGCTATAAGTAGCATTTTCTGCCAGACAACCTACATTTATTCTTAGTCTTTTTAAGAATGAATTTAGGTTCTTCTTAGGAATTCTTAAAGAAAACATTCTTAAAGTCTTTCCAAGCATTTGTAAGGTTGTCTTTACGTTTTCAGCCTTGATAAGTTTCCTGATACAAGTGAAAGTTCTGCTTAAGTGAAAAAAAATGTGACGTGTTACATTAAAATAAAGCATAAATTAGCAATATTTAGGTTAGGTTAGACTTGAAAATATTCAAAAACTTTTTTTATACAAGATTTGCTCGTATTCACCGTACCTAGTTACAGTGGAAACAGTTTACTGGAAATCAGTAATTACCTACTGTTGAAAAAACCGAAGGCGAAATTATTAATATATTGTTGCACGACGAAAGAAAAAACATATGTAGTAAGCTAAAAGATGAGACGAAGCTAGATCGATGTTTCTCCCCTAAAACTCACTAAATTTCATAGTAATATTTGCAGTCGTTTTCGAGAAACCGATTATACATACAAAATTGTCTCGTTTAAAGTATTTAAGATAGAAAAAAGAAGCATTTCTCGTGTACAGACGTACCAAATCTTAGCGCTTTCATTTTATCTCACAAGGGCCTTTAGTCAAGATGCATTGGATTTTAACGGCGAAGTTCGAAAACAAAATGTATGTATATATTGGGCCCAGGTGTCAGTTAGCTATATGAAACTAGCTGGTGCCCGCAACTTCCTTTGCGAAGAACTAACAGAAACGGAACCCTATTTTTTAAACGGAACTCTAAGATAGAAGTTTCTCCCTATAACACCAGCTATCTACCAGTGAAAGTTCCGTTAAAATAGGCCCAGTAGTTTCAAAGATTAGCCGGAACAAACAGACAGACTGACAGATAGACATACAGAATTTGTATTGATATTAGATGACCCTAAGGGATTATACACAAAACTGCGATGCGCCCTCGCATCACCGGGATGACGTCGCACAGCCCATGTTGTAGACTGTACAGCTAAATACTTGTGTGATTTAGGCCACATTTTACCGCGCAAAACCTTCTACTCCATAATATCTGGACAAACGTGCAACGTTCACAATCCGTTATCTGTCGAAGTCTATTCTAAGGGTCTGCTTACACCGAGACACGACGCGGCGCTGCATTTTTAAGATAGCGATTTAACCTTGAACTTATTCACTTATCAAGAAGATACGCTACGCAGCTAAACGCTAAACCCGTCCACTTCGCTAATTCTGTTTGAACGGAGGCTCGGTCAATACTGCATTGCGGTACGCTTTTATATGCTGTTCAATCAGGGAAAATGTATGTTTAGCAGTTGATCCTCATCAGTCGCCAACTTTAAAAGTATGCTAAATATTGATCAGGGTGTGATCTGCTAAAGCTTCAATTTTCTCGACGTGCGTCCCTAATATAGAAAAAAATATATGCGAAAAAATCACATTAATTGTTGTATGCGCGTAAAGTAATTTGCAGCCCAGTATTGCTACTTTGGAATTTTCTAAATTTTAGAATCTTCCTGGTTAATGTTTGCAGTGCTGAAGTAGGTACATAAAATAAAATCTAGGGAAAAAACCTTTATTTCTGTCCATATAAAAATGTGTTAGTAACAAAATAAACTTCTTCTATCCTAGTATATTGTTAGTAATGGTAGTAATGGCATATACAATGTACGTACTAACTTACATTCAACTCGCTCGTCGGTTTATGGAACAAAGTGTTCAACAAACAAAAACCTATCTATCCTATCCTATCCTATAGATAGTTCATCCCCATCCATCCATCTATTTCAAGTTTATAAAAAAGAAATACTACAATAATTTTTTATACTGT
This sequence comes from Phengaris arion, assembly GCA_963565745.1. Classification (NCBI taxonomy): domain Eukaryota; kingdom Metazoa; phylum Arthropoda; class Insecta; order Lepidoptera; family Lycaenidae; genus Phengaris; species Phengaris arion. The sequence goes on along the minus strand of OY751446.1, from coordinate 1,415,652 downwards.
TTTGGCACAGTCAAAAATGTTTTTAAAAAAAAAATGGTGTAAAAATTAATTAAAAATATAATACATATTTTTAAAAACAAGCTCTTATCAAGTTACCTACGTAATTTACTATTTTGATTTGTTTGATTCTCGACAACCTTTTATATCATAAATTATGCAATGACGTTAAAGTTGATAGTAAAAGTTTTAAAGGAAAATATTATTCTATTCTTTTTAGCGCAATCAAATAAAAGGTTGTTTTAAAAATATATATTTTAAATTAATTTTTTAATTTTTAGTTGTCGCTAGACATGTTTTTATACTTATCAAAAAACCCCAACACACCATACTTTCATTTGATACCCATATTGTAGGAGTACATTAAAAATGACTTGTCGGCCATCTTAGGTGTTCCGCCATGTTGGATTTAGAATGACGTCACTTAGTTTTTTTCGAGCTATTATCTGCAAGCCCTTTCATTTGATACCCATTTTGCATTAAAAATAACTTGTCATCTTGTATGTATATTGTATTTAGAATGACGTCACACAGCTAACCACGCATTGTCATCTAAAGTAAACGTGTATATAAAACTTCAGCGCAATCAGTTGAAGATATCTACTCCAAAATTGGGTTGCAAAATTGTATCCAAACAAAATACATACATTGAAAGTTAAATAAAAGCTTGTAACAGAGTATCTACTTATTATAATATTTAAAAATTTAAATGAATAAGCTGTAATGACATACCTTAAGTAATCCCTAATATACGCCTACGCTTAAAAGGTCCGTATATTTTAGACCCCTGTATTAAAATTTACAATAGGCTTAGAATAAGAGGACCTCTGTGGCTCAGAGGTTGAGTGTGTTGGTGCTCAAGCCGGGGGTCGCGGGTTCGAATCCCGCCGAAGGAACAAAAAGTTTTTCTGTGTGTCTGGGTCATGGATGTGTATATATAATATGATAAAAATCTTACATATATGTACCTATAGTATAAAAAGTTTTAAATATGTTTCCGTTGTCTGGTACCCGTAATAAAAGTTTCTTCGAGAACTTACCACGAGAACAGATTGACGTGGTGTGAAGCGTACATAGATATTATTATATATAAAAAAAAATTCGAATAAAAAAGGGTAGAATTGATTGCTTGATAGGGTGAATTATTTGATAATAAAGTAGGTAGACTATACAAATTTTCAATTAAATTTTAATTAATTGTGTTGTGATGGATGTCAAAAAAGCAAAGTTGGCCAATCGAAAAAGTGACTCCATCCACCTTTTTCCATAATATAGTATATATTATGGAAAATATAGTATAATATAGTATATATATTCCTTGTGTTGTAAGTATATATATTATATATTATATATTCAAATATATAAATTATTATACTTATAAATATTATTGTTTTAACAGTCGTAATATAATCAAAATTAAACACTTGTTTATAACGTAATGTAACTTCTACAATGGTAATTACAAAAAATATATATAATTGTAACGAGATGGATGTACTTGATGGATTAACAGCAAATTATCAATATTTGACTTGAGTTTTGTGAGGAATAATCTCCCCGTTCTGTGATATTCAATATGTTCGTTTTTTTTGTAATAAGTTTGTAACGGCATTAAAACTTTTTTCGACGAGATATGACGAGGGAAACGCTATCTTTTCCGCGATTCCCCACATTTCACAGTCACATTTTTGATACCCTCTTTTAAATGTCACTTTCAGCTCCTCATTAGTGCTAAGCTCGAGTAGTTCCTCTTGCAATATACATCCACTTCCGTTTCATCAAATGGATTTATGATCCATGGTGGTGTTTCCATCGACAGAATGTCTTCAAATCTGATTTTAAAATCATCATGCAGGGCAATCAAATGTTGAATGTATGTCTGAATATCTTCATCAAGACATTCTACCTGCGATAAGTTTGAAAATTTTTGAAAATTCGCGCCGACCAATATTTCCTTCATAAATTTAAATTTACGAATAAAAGCTGAAATTACACTCTTTGTTTTTATTAAATTAAGGCTGTCCTTGTAATTGTAAGTTAAGGTCATTAAATTTTTTGAACAAAACTGTCAAATACGCGATGTCTGCTTTAAAATTGATTAGTTTTTTTTTTATAAATCGGGATCTTTACTTTCCAGAAATTCTAAAACTGAGTCAAAAAGTGAATAAAATCTTGATAAACGTGCACCTTTCGACAATCAGCGGACTTCGGTATGTAACAGCAATCGTTGGAAGTTTTCATCATTTTCATCGCACAATTGTGTAAATAAGTGCGTATTCAATGCATTGCTTCTAATTTTTTTTAACTGCATTAATCACAAATTGAAGCAATTGCTGCAATCTATCACTCAAATTTTTCGCTACTAGATGTTGTCAGTGGATAACACCACTGTGTTTTTTTTCACACAATTCACTATTGCAGTTACCTCTGGTATAATTATTTTAAGATGGCCTATAAACCCACGATATCTCCCGACCATGGCAGGAGCCATCTGTTGCCACCAAAATAACGTTTGTAAAGGGAACCGATTTTTCTTTAAAAAAATCACTCAGGACATTAAATATTGATTCACCTTTAGTGTCCGTCTTCAAAGTTTTCGCAAATAGTAGCTCTTCATTAATTTCTTCGCCCATAACAAATCGAACATATGCCAATAATAATGCTTCATTGCCAGGTAAAGTTGTCTCGTCCAGTTGAATAGAAAAATGAGTTGTTTGCAGATAATCATACAAGAAACTTTCAACATCAGAGCTCATTTCATCAATACGTCTTTGTACAGTGTTGTTACTCAAAGGAATTCTTTTGAGTATGTCTAATAAAGATTTGTGCAGAACAGTTTTTAAAACCTCTTCAACAGCAGGTAAAATTAACTGTTCTCTAATGGTGTGCGTTTTCCAGATTTTGCTTTAAGTAATGAGCTATTGTAAGATGCCTGCAAGCCATCATCGTTGCTTTCAGACGTTGAAGCGAACATACTGTGCGCGGTAGGTCCCTTTTCATATTTTTCCTTTAATTATTGAAAATATTAATTTAAATCTTTACCTATTTTATCAGGATGACACCTTCTTAGGTGGTCTTCCAGCTTTGATGGTTTCATAGAGTCATTGCTCAAAACTTTGTTGCATAAAAGGCATGTGGGCAATCGTTTATCTGCCTGTGATGGACGAAAACCAAATTTGAAATATTCAACACTGTACTGACGACACTTCTTCTTAGATTAGGTTATGTTTCGTATCAATTACCTACCTGTAAATAATAAATAAAAAAAAACAAGTTTTAATACAAAATGTTGAAAAATGCGCTCTTTTAGCACTAGGCACGCGATATTATATTATATAGGCAGGTAGGTAGGTATACAAATAGCCAGGTAGGTACTTTTCCGACACTGGTAATCACTAATATCGATTCACTTTTCTTTATGAAATTTCGGAAACAAATGCGTAATGTTTATCCTTGACATTCGTATTTTTATTGATGAAGAAGTACATAACCACACACACCACAAGTCGTATTAATTTGCACGTTTGAACACGCATTGCGGACGGGACGGCGGCGGCCGGCGCGCGGCGCGGCAACAAGTCTCGACGCGTTGTACTGAATATGGAATATGTAAGTTTTTACAAGTAACAGTCACTGAGCTTCTTAAAATATTATCTGCCTTTTTTGATAGGAGATAATTGTCTTATTAAGAAGGTTTAATTAAGGTGTCATATTGTTTGTGTTGTTGTATTACCGTATGATGGACGGTGTGGCTCAATAAGTTATAAATGAAATTGAAAAAGGAAAGTGGCATAGGGCCGGATAGCTCAACTGGTAGAGCACTCGGCACGATACCGATATGGTCTGGGTTCGACTCCTAGTTCGGAATTATCAATTTTTTTCTCAATTCATTTATAAATTGTCTTATTGATAAGGTTTAATTTAGGTATTATATTATTTAAAATAACAAGCCAACATTTTAGCTGTTCACTATCGAAACCAAATTAATTTTCATGCACCCCTGCTTACGATTGTAGACCCCCATTTTTTGTCATGTCCAACGTAGACCCCCGTCGAGTCTCCCGTGGATCCCTGGGGGTCCACCTGGACCACTTTGGGAATTACTGGTCTAGTGGTTAGAGCTTGACTCTCGACTCGGAGGACGTGGTTCGATTCCCGCATTGGAACAACAAAAAATCCTGTTTCCAAGTTTGGTTAGGACAATGCAGGCTGATCACCAGATTGTCTGACAAGAAAGATAATCCACGCGTCGGATGGGCATGTAAAAAGTCGCCAGTCTTGTCGGTTATCCGTTCCACTGGGTTACGAGAGTTAAGGAGGAGAGAGTGCTCTTGTGTACTGCGCACACACTAGCACACTATGAAATAACTCCTGCGTGGCTATATAACGAGAAAATATTTGTTTGTTTGCCACGAAGCTCAGAAACTACTAGACCGATTTTGATGAAATATAGCACAGATATAGAGTAGACCACCGGGAAGGACATAGCTTACTTTTATGGCGGTAAAATGCACGATTTCCTTTTGTGCGTACGAAGTCGCGGGCGACATCTAGTCATTATTATTAGGTCATTACATAATATGAAATTGTCGTTTTGTAAAGGAGGAACATAAAGTCGATTTTTTTTAAACATAATATATTTATTTAATCAAAGTATATACCATTGCTATCTATGCACTTTGCCATCTCATAGGTAGTTAATTGATTCCTTTACTAAAAAAAACCATTCGGACAGAAATCAATAAAATCTTTGAAGGCGCTTTGGACTGCCCCATCTGAGTTGAATTTTTTCCCTTGCAAGAAGTTATCGTAATTTCGAAAAAAATGGTAATCTGTTGAAGCAAGGTCCGGGGAGTACGGTGGATGTCTTAGACATTCCAATTGAAGCTCCTCTAATTTGGTACCCGTCTGTTATGCAGTGTGTGGTCTAGCGTTGTTCTCAAGTAGCAGTGGCCTGACTGCGAATGACCAACCTCTGTTGTTTAGCAGCTAGCTTTTCCATCATGATTTGCAGTTGCTGGTAATAGACATCTGCCGTAATCGTCTGGCCAGATTTAAGAAAGCTGTAGTGAACGACACCGGCACTAGTCCACCAAACGCTCACAAGTAACTTTTTTTGAGTCATTTTTCGCTTGGAGCAGGCTTTTCTGGTTCGCCAGAGTTCAGCCATTGCGATAAGCGTTTCCGATTCTCGTACAGGATCCACCTTTCATCACAGGTTATTGGTGATTCAATTTAAAATCCCTTCATTATTGTGCCGGTTGAGTAATGTAACGCAACAGTCGACGCGCGTTTATCAGTTTGCTGCACTCAATTCATGAGGTCACCTTTCAAGCTTTTTCACCTTCCCAATTTGCTTCAAGTGGATTAAAACAGTTTTATCACTAACACCTTAGCCTGCAGCTAACTCGGACGTGGTTTGCGATGGATCCGCCTTCCACAATAGCCTTCAATTCTTCATTATCAACTTTGGTCTCCGGCCGTCCACGGACTTGTTCTGCAGGTCGAAATTTCCAGAACGAAAACCTTGGAACCAAAAACGCACTGTGTTTTCTTTTGCGACGCCACCGCAATACACATCATTTACCCTTCGAGCCGTTTCTGCAGCACTGGTGCCACGGTGGAACTCGTACTCGAAAATATTACGATATTTCATGTTTTCCATTTTGTAAACAGAATGACGCAAAGAAAATACCAAAATAGAAAAAAAAACAAATGAATTACGGTTTTCGAAACACAAAGAGTGTGAAACGCATGAGTAAATAGCGGTATAGATTTAAAATTGGAATTCCTAACCGAAAAAGATGTACTTGAGATCAAAGTGACCAGTACGACAAAACGCCAATTTAATATGTAAGGACCTAATATTTAGACAGGCTGTGGTCCTTTTAACTAAATAAAAAATCACCAATATAATATCATTGTCCTTTTCCTTAAATTGCTAGAGGTCACCTTATGTTGAGGTCAAATTCGCCCGCTATAATTCAAATAATTTTTTAGTTTGAATTTTATATGTCATGGGTCTGTTACAAAAAAATGGGAGATTGACCAACGTCAACATGTAAAAAAACCGTTTAAATTGTGTCAAACGCTCGGTACTTTGTGTTCATAAGCTGAGGTAGTGTATGTTGTTGTTATTTTTTACCTATTTCTAAGCTTTATATAAAAAATATTAGCTTTCTGCACATTTTACTCCACATAATTTTTAACTGTGCCGAATATCATACTCCTCCGCACGCATATTATCTACGCGGCCTGATTGCAATGCTACATTGAAATAATATGTACCGAACTATGTATATCTACAAAGCTCATGTACACCACTATCAGAATGGTCCCATTGAGTCCTGACTGTAAACGACTTGTCTAAATGTCTAGACCTAGCTGTTAGGTCTCTTAAGTATATCTAGATAATTGAACCGAGAGCTGGAAATGATTGCCTAGATTTCCATTGTTCGTTATAATTGGGAATTGGAGTGTATTTTTTTTATTAAATAGATGAAAATGAAGAGTGCTCTGAAAAATAAGAAGGTTTACGAAAGGAATAATATACTAGGTAGGTACTAAAAATGTAATGTAAAAAAAAACGCGTATTGTTTGAAGCATTTTTGTGAGTCTTCCCATAGGCACTGTGCATTTGCCGCGATAAAAGGTTGTGCCTGGGACAGTTGGTTTTTAAATATCGTATGATTGCCCAAGCACACACGGCATTCTCACAACACAGTCAGCCTAGTCCAGAGGAAAAACTGGTTAATACGTCTGGGGCCAACCATACGTGCGGGTTTCCTCACGATGTTTTCCTTCACCGTTGGAGCGTCCGTATAATGTACTTGAGATCTGAAAAAGTCTCATTGGTACACGCCACAACCTGGGAATCGAACCTGCACTCTCCCGATTGCGAATCAAACGGTCTACCCACTAGGCCAGGGAGCTCTTTGTACACAAAGCTTATAATAAATCGCCAAGCATCAAGCGGCGTCACGCGCCGCAACCAATCGTGTATCTATGCATATGAATAAACTGTATAGAATTATATTGTCAATTATGTTAAAGTACGAAACTAGCTTGTGAGTGCTGAATGTTTTGGCTTGAAAAACCCCACGTCCCGCGGCCCACGCCTTCACCTTCGTGTAAATCATTGAATGACGGGGCTGTTCTTTACGTTAGTCATTTAATTAAATATTCTCGTAATTAGTATCGGTTAAATCTCGTTTGCATTTGCAGGCTGTCCCGCGTAATGCATATGCCAATGAGTCAGCGCGTTGACCGAACCGGGATTATACCTATAAAAAACTTAAGAGAAATGGGCGCAGACTTATGCTCGGTTTGTGTGGATTTATGTCAGCAGTTTATCTATTCAATAGCGCTTTTGATTATAAGACGAATAAATTTTGAGGTCGTAACAAACTGATTTAGAATTTTTATTAAAAAATAACAAAATGTTATAAATATTCTGACAAATTTTCGGCGTCAAATGTCGAATTATTCATGAAGTTATATTGGAATTATTAATTTATTATGCGGCGAAGTCGAAAACAAGAAACGGTGGCGTATTTAACGTTATCCTACTAATATTAAGAAGTATATATTAAGTAGTAATATTAATAATAATAATAAGATTACTTCTGATTTTGAAGTTGCGATATTCTTTAACACTTAAAACTGCACAATAAGAAAATAATGAAACTATAATAAAACAACAATTCTATTTAATGAAAAAACGTGATTACTCTAAAGACATGAAAAAAATTTGTGTGTATTTGCTATCTTTTAGTGAAGTATTTTTACAAAGTAACACTAATATATCATTTAATATATTTCACGATAGTCTATCTCTATTTTATAAATTGTGTTTCCCTCATATTATGGTCAAAGTAATACTTCAGAAGAAGAACAACAAATGGATAACAAAAGTCTTAAAAAAATTGTGCATTATTAAAAGGGAACTATACATAAAGTATTTAAACGAAAGAGCAAATAAAAAGATAACAAAAAACAATATGTTAAATACGCTAAAATATTTTAAAAATGTATAGCTACATCTAGATCACATGGTAACACCAGGCTTATAAATAAAGTAAAAAGAAATCTAAGGCAATATGGCAAGTCATAAATTCATTTGTAAAAGACCCGCAAATAAAAAATGACATTACATCAATTAAAATAAATAATTCAATATATAATAATCCATTTGACATATCTAACAAATTTATTGAACATTTTATATCAATTAATAAAAATAATAATAATATAATTCAATCTAATCAAATTAAGTGTTATAACAATATTAATACTCTGTTTTTGACGCCTTTAACAACAAAAGAAATAATTGAAACGATAAAATCTCTTAATAACACGAATTCCACTGGGTTTGATGACATTAAGACAGATATTATAAAAGCAATTGCAAATATAATAAGCAACCATTAAGCCACATAATAAACCTATCGTTTACTGAAGGAAGCTTTCCAAATAGGTTAAAAAATGCAATTGTAAAACCTTTATACAAAAAAGGTGATAAAAATGACATCAATAATTATTGACCAGTAAGCTTAATATCCAACATTTCTAAAGTCTTTGAAAAAATAATGCATTCTAGAATAGATATGTTCATATCAACTCAAAATTTGCTAAAACCACAACAGAACGGATTTAACAAAACTCAAATACAAGCTTAGCATGCTTTTATCTAAGCAAAACTATTGCAGAAAACCTGAACGTAGGTCACAAAGTAATAGGATTGTTTCTTGACATGACTAAGGCCTTTGATTTGGTATGTCACAATATACTATTATCAAAACAAGAAAGGTATGGAATTAGGGGCAAGGCTTTAGAATTGATAGCTAGTTATCTCAAAGATCGGAATCAAACAGTAGAAGTCACAAACACACAACTAAGAAATAAAAAAAATAATAAAAGCTAAATATATGAATAATAATCCGTATGGTATCCTGCAAGGTAGTAATTTAAGACCTTTACTATTTTGTTTTATGTTAATGACTTCCCTGTATGAATGTTATGAATGTTAAGTGTTTGATGAGTGTTAAGAATGTATTAGGTATGCGGATGCTATAACAATAATTATTATTGTTATGTGTCATAACAATTAATAACATATTCATCGAAAACGTTAGAAATTGTATGAAAAAAAATGTTTGGTTGGAAGCTAATAATCTGTTACTAAACACCAATTAAAACGATGCTAATGAATTTTAGGAACAAAAAAACTAAAGAAATGAATATTAACATTACGCATCAAGGGAACAAAATTAATGTAGTTGAAAATACAAACTTCTTAGGAGTTATGACTGATAGCATGGGTTCATGGAAATCATGGAAATATCATAAATAACAAATAAGTAATAAACTAGATAGATTTACATATGTGCTGAGAACACTATATTATAATATTAATGACAAATCAGCTTTAATTGCCTATCTTGAATGTTGGCATCTGTACTGATATTAATTGTCTGGGGCAATTTTGTAAATGCAAATAAAATTTTTATCAAGCAAAAGGCTTGTATACGAGCAATGTGTGGTGCTTGGAGGTTAGATAGCTGCAAACCACTGTTTCAGAAATACAATATCCTACCACTACCCATGTCTTTACATATTATTTGAAACATTAAAATTTGTTAAATAGCATAATGAGTTATTTGAGACCAATATTTTAAGTCAAAGGCAAATAAGAAAAAACAAATTAACTGTCCCCATACAAAAAAATAATATCTACTCTAAAAGTGCATACTGTATGGCGGTAAAATTATATAATAAATAACCTGAAGAACACAAAAAAAAAATTGTACAATGTTTTGATGATAAACAAATAAATTAGAGTAATGGAATTGTTAACCTGATAAAAATTTACATACTACAAATAGGCAACTAAGTATGTTATAAAAATTACAAAAATATGTAAATGTTGACTTATCTCTATTATGATTATTAATATTATTTATTAACAATTGACATTAAATTTAATACATTGACATTGATTTAATTTTAAATTCATAATAATGACAATTTGAAATATCAAAAAAAAATAATTAAATTAAAACAACAATAATTAAATTAAATAATATATAATATAAATATTTTAATGATTATTATTATTAATAATAATAATCATTAAAAAAAAATGCTATCTAATGTCTGACTGATATTATTTTTTTTTTTTAATTTTTTTATTTTTATTTCTATAGAAAAACTTACAGCTAAACATAACTTTGTAGCAACAAAATTGAAACAGATAGCCATTGACAAGTTTTTACAGATATGTAACAAAAATATTAAGGTGAGTGCTAGCTTTATACAAAAGAAAGAAAAAGGGGAATGAAATAATCAACGAAAAAACTAACAAAAACATTCGAGAAAATGCAATCAAACCTCTGGATCACTGAACTGATCACACATACCTAATTGATTATAATTAACAGAAATATTCTGCAGTTAAAAGTCGTTTAATAGAAGAAGATTCAATTAAGAAAGCGTCTGCATTAGAGTGATCGCGTAGGAAATCGTTAAATAGTGTGGTAGACCTACAGATAAACGAATTGCGACGGTAATTAGTATTATAGGGTGGGATGTAAAGTGGGACAAAAGTGCGGAAGAATCTAGAGGGTACATTTATTTTAATTTTATTGTGTAAATCGGGGGAGTCTATGACATTTTTAATAATTTTATTCAAGTAGATCAAATCTGAGATGATACGACGGCACTCTAAGGGAAGGAAATGATATTTTTTACATCTAGTTTCATAACTAATTAGATTATCACCACATTTGTATTGTAAGTATCTAAGAAACCTTTTCTGTATTGATTCAATCCTATTTTTGTAAACATCGTAGGCAGGGTTCCAGACTTCAGAACAGTACTCAAGTACACTACGTACGTAAGAACAGTAAAGCACTTTTATAGGTTTGAGCGTTCTAAAGTCTTTGCAGGACCTGATTACAAACCCCAGGGCCCTAGAGGCCTTTTTCACTACATAATCAAGGTGCTCATCGAATAATAATTTGTGATCAACAATTACACCCAGGTCTTTGATTTTATTTTTATGTAGCAGGGCATGATTGTTAAGGGTGTAATTGTACTTAATAACATGGAGTTTACGCGTAAAATTCACTACAAAGCATTTTGAGACATTAAGATCTAGTTTATTTTTACGGCAATATTCACTAAACCTATTAAGGTCATCTTGCAGTAGTTGACTATCATCACTTGAAGTGATACGTTTTATTATTTTAGTGTCATCGGCATATAATAAGAAACGAGCATGATGAAAACAAGATGACACATCGTTCAAAAATATGGCAAATAGAAGAGGCCCGAGAAGCGAGCCTTGAGGAACTCCTGAGGGGGCTGACATCCAGGATGATACGTATCCGCTTAATGCTACTGCCTGAGATCGGTTATCTATATAGGAGGAGAACCACCGAAACAGGTTTCCGTGAACTCCTGCTTGTTGGAGCTTCTCAAGCAGAATGCAGTGATCGATACGATCAAAAGCTTTACAGAAATCAGTATAAATAATGTCAACCTGGTTGCCTGAGTCCATAGAAGAGCTAACAAAGTCATACGCAAGGAGAAGATTCGAAGTGGTTGAACGTCCCTTCAAGAAACCATGCTGCTCTGGGATGAACCAAGACTGTATTGTAGCATAGACCTGCTTATATACAATTCTTTCAAAAATTTTGGCGAAAATACTAAGTTTAGAGATAGGCCTATAGTTTTTAATATTAGTTTTATCGCCATTTTTATGCATTGGAGTTATGACAGCAGCTTTCCAAGTGTTTGGTACGTAACCTTCATCCAATGAGCGTTTAAAAAGTATACTTAGTGGCGTGGCAAGGCTTTTGGCACATTTTTGAATGAATATTGGAGGAACGTTATCAGGGCCGGCGCCTTTGTTCAAGTTAACAGATTCTAATAGTTTAAGGAGCTCGTCAGTATTAATATCAATATCTCCTATATTAAAATTATTTATTTTATTTAAAACGGGATAGGTGAGGTTGGAACTAGGGCTGGGTTGAATAAAGTTGGCATGGAAATAAGAAGCGAATAGATCGCAAATTTTGTCTCCAGTTGACGCCGTTTCATTCTCAAGAGTCATGGAGGAAGGAAAGGCGGAGGACGTCTTTTTATTGCTCTTAATGTATGACCAAAAGGCTCTAGGGTTACTTGTAATAGAATCTTGCATCTTTTTTATATAGGATTCATAACAAAACTTTTCAAGAGATTTCGCCCTTTTTCTGAGTAGTGAGAAAGTTGTATGATCACTTTGGTTCCCATAAAGTTTATATTTGCGGAAATTTTTGTATTTTTCTTTTAATAACTTAATGAGGGCTGAACTGTACCATGGTGGATAAGAATTAGGGTGAATTAATTTATTAGGTACAAAGGAACTACGAAGAACATATAATGTGTCATAGAAATATTTTAGTGCTTCATCTAGCGATTTATTTTTATTTTTAAGCAATTCGATCCAATTAATTTCATTAAGAGATTCATTAATCGAATTAAAGTCACCGGAGCTATAAAAATATTTCAGTCTGTTTTTATTTTGTAGGGCGTTTTTTTGATGATGTGACAAAGTTATACTTATTGACCTGTGGTGGGGAACGTCATCAGGCACCAGAGGGTCGTCACAGGCACTGATATCAAGTTCACTGTTTGAGAAAACCAGGTCTAAAAACCTATTGTTGTCATTTCGAACCTGATTACGCTGAGTGAGGCCGCATTGAAAAAGGGTGTCAATAAAATTTATTTGAGCTCCACTGAGTGGTAATCCACTGGTATAATAACTTCCTTGTAGGTCCCAGTTAATATGAGGTAAATTAAAATCTCCCATAACAATAAACTCATCATCCGGACAGGAGTTGATAATGTCAAACAGTTTGTATGTGAAGTTTTCTAATTGAAAGGCGGAAGTATTGCCCATGTGCTGCCTACAAAGGTAAATAGTACAAAGATGAATTTTTGGGGGAAATTTACACATATTATTATTAGGGATAATAGACACCCAAAGGTCCTCAGAAGTAGAAGACCACTCTGGACGCCCTACCGTCGCAAATTCACGCCGAATACCTAAGAGGACACCTCCCCCTAAAGATTGACTTGTTAAAGAATAGTCCCGATCTCGACGCCACACCATATAGCGATCGTCAAATAGTTCCTCGTTGTGTATTCCCTCTAGAAGCCATGTTTCGGTTATTGAAATTATATCAAAGTTATTTAGCAAAATGTTTCTCTTAAAACAAGATGTCTTAGTGCGTAAACCCCGTGCATTCTGATAGTAAATATTTATTTTAGATTCCATTATTTAAAAGGACTCAATAATAAGCAAGTTAACAACACAATTACAATAATAAATAAGTATTCAGTAGTAATACAGTAGGTTAGAATGCAACTCTCTCTCTACCCGAATAAGACAAGCCAAAACACTGAATACATTTAAATCCTCCCTAAAAGAGTACTACCTCAGTCTGTGACAGATGTAATAATATGCGTACATAGGCTGCACTAAAAGTATCGGGAATGGAATATTTCCGCTGTTTCTGTCATATTAAAATCTTTTTAATTTAAAACTCCTTGGTTTTAAAAATCGAATACCGTTTATTTATTTTAAAAAAGATTCTCGGTCTTGTCACAAGGTCTTGTCAAACTTGTTTAGTCGTTGAGAAAATGGAATTGACTCGAGAAAATTCTAGAGCGATGATTTATTATGACTTTCGAAGTGGTTTAACACAAAAACAGTGTGTTGACCGGATGATTTCTGCATTTGGTGATGAAGCCCCATACAAAACCACAATTTATCGCTGGTTTGCTGAATTTCAACGTGGACGTGTCAAGCTCAGTGATGATCCCCATCAAGGTCGTCCAAAAACTGCAGTCAACCAAGAAAACGTTGATGCTGTGCGTAAGCTGATTGAGGAAGATCGACATGTGACATACCGCGAAATTCAGGCAACTTTAGACATTGGCATGAGTCAAATACAAATAATCTTGCATCAACAATTAGGTGTAAAAAAGTTGTTTTCCCGATGGATACCGCATTTGCTCTGTGAAGAGCAAAAAGCAGCTCGCGTTACTTGGTGCGTCAGAACTCTCGAAAGAATCCACGCAGGAGCCTCAAATGCTGTATACAACATCGTATAAGGTGACGAATCCTGGATATATGCGTACGAACCCGAAACAAAAAACCAGTCACGAGTTTGGGTGTTCGAAAATGAGTTAAAGCCAACAAAAATTGTTCGTTCACGGAGTGTTTGTTTGTCTCCAAAATGTTGCGGCCATGTTGCGACTATTCCTCTTGAGGGACAAAGAACGGTTAATGCAGAATGGTATGCTAATATTTGTTTGCCACAGGTCGTTTCTGAACTCCGTAAAGAGAACTGCAACCGCCGCATCATCCTCCATCACGACAATGCGAGTTCTCACACTGCGCACAGAACAAAAGAGTTTTTAGAGCAAGAAATCATAGAATTATTAGACCATCCGCCGTACAGCCCCGACCTAAGCCCTAATGATTTCTATACTTTCCCTAAAATAAATAATAAATTGCGTGGTCAGAGATTTTCATCACCTGAAGAAGCTGTGGACGCCTACAAAACGGCCATTTTGGAGACCCCAACTTCCGAATGGAATGGTTGCTTCAATGATTGGTTACATCGTATGGAAAAATGTGTCAAATTTCGCAGAGAATACTTCGAAAAGCAATAAATACATTTTTAAATAGTAATGTTGTGTCACTTCCTTGGTTCCCGAAATTTTCAGTGCCGCCTCGTATAGTGTTATATATTATTATTATAACGTAAATTGTTTTTATTACTAATATTATTATTTAAGTTATTGTAAATGTATTATTGTGTATGTATGTATTTATTTATTTTATTTTCATGTTTATAGTATCAGCGCAATACGCCTCACTAGAAAGTTGTTCCTTCAAAGGTTGTCTGGAAGAAATTGCTATTTAGTAATAAGGCCGCCTTTGTACTATCGTAGTGTTTTTAGTACTGTCTATATTTGTGTGTATGTGTAACTAATGATTGTGCAGAATAAAGTATACTTTCATTTCATTTATACAATACAATTTTCCATAGAAATAAATCAACTATAAATCTCAATAAATTTCACCAAAATTCTAGTTTTCGTGCTTTGTATTTCAAAGGACTTATGTATGCAACTGAAAATATTTTCGGACGTTCTAATTTCTGTGTTCGTATCGCTTTAAATAATAACAGAGCGCATTTTCCGGAGTTTACTTTTGGAAATTGTGATACATTATCATTATGAGTATATGATTCGTACCTAAGGAAGAATTCTTCCATAGTACCTACTCTTTCTTTTTTTTCTTTACTTTGATATACCAGCCAGATATAATTATTTCATTAATTTTTATCCCCCCTCAATTGTTATAAAACGTAAAAGCTGCACCAACCAAGTTTATGATACATAAAGCTCCACTCAACTTTTAAAACGCGTAATTTAATTAAACTTCGCACAAAGCCATAAAACGCGAATGCTTAATATTACACAGAAAGTTTAATCGTTCAATTTAAAACTGCTACTGTCTTAGATACTAAAATAGTCCTTTTATTATCTTCTGTAGATTAATTCAATGGTATTTTATTATTTTCAGTGCCACGAGACAATTTTCTTTTGAATAAAATTTACCCTGTCATAAGATGTTAGCCGTAAGCAGCTATCTGTCTTAAATCGAATCGACAAAACTTAATGGCGTCATCCATGTCTTTACGTTATTTCTAAGGTTGTCTCGGCGTTGGTGATCTTTTGGTATCCTTTTTACGACGTTGGAATTACGACTTTATGGCACTCAGAATAAGTGTTAGCATGTCGGATAAGGAACGATACATGTTTGCCCGAATACGGCGAAGCCAAAAGGAAGGGTAATGATTTTCTCTATATAATATGTATGTACGTTTGTTCCACCGCAGCGCCTCAACTACTGATCCGATTTTAATGAACAAGGATTGCGGTGTCAATAGATTTGTAATAATGGCAGGGGTCACATAGGCTATATAATTTACGTAGTTGGGTTATAGTTTTTATAAAAAAAATATCCTACTGCTGTTATAAATGTGAAAGTTTATAAGCATGAATGATTGGATGGATGGATGTTTGTTACTCTTCCAAGCAATAACTACTAAACGGATTTTAATGAAGTTTAGTATGGTAGTAGTTTATGCTTTGGATTAACACATGGGCTTTTTATGCCGACAAAATACAGGGTTCCTGTGGGATACTGTATTTACGCGGGTCGAGCCACGCTCAAAAGCCAGTTGTTAATAACCATAGCGTCAAGTGTGTTAAGTGTGTTTGTATATAGTGTGAGAATGTGTAATAATATACCTAATATAGTATAGAATTGTTAAATGTATATCCATTGTCTGATTGCCATAACACAAGTCTTAACTTAGCATGGGATTAGATTGATGTGATGTATATCACATGTTTATTCTATTGTATATTTATTATGTGTGTTTATTAAACAATTTGAATAGATTTGTGTAGTAAGAAACCCAAGAACTTAGGGTATGAACAGTAATAGATACTTACACCGTGGATTGAAAATTATTAGGGGATTAGAACCACTAAGTATTTGACCCCTACACTGTAAAATAAATACACCTGACTGAGAACACAAGCATAGTAGTTGTAGAATAAATAGAGTAATTGTTAAAAATAAATTAAAAAGTTAATGTTACCAAATAATACCAAACAATGTTTACGTTCTAAAAATATTGTTGTTCTATGTAATAGGTAATAAGTAAAAGTAGTACCTACCTGTTAAGTGCAATAGTGTTAGTGTTGATAAGAATAAATTGAAAAAGTTGATGTTAACAAATAATACCAAATAATATTTACGTTCTAAAAATATTGTTTTTCTGTTTATAAGTAATAAGTAAAAGTAGTACCTACCTGTTAAGTGCAATAGTGTTAGTGTTGATAAGAATTAATTGAAAAAGTTGATGTTAACAAATAATACCAAATAATATTTACGTTCTAAAAATATTGTTTTTCTGTTTAATAGGTAATAAGTAAAAGTAGTACCTACCTGTTAAGTGCAATAGTGTTAGTGTTGATAAGAATAAATTGAAAAAGTTGATGTTAACAAATAATACCAAATAATATTTACGTTCTAAAAATATTGTTGTTCTGTTTAATAGGTAATAAGTAAAAGTAGTACCTACCTGTTAAGTGCAATAGTGTTAGTGTTGTTAAGAATAAATTGAAAAAGTTAAACAAATAATACCAAATAATATTTACGTTCTAAAAATATTGTTGTTTCAGTTTAATAGACCGTAATAAGTAAAAGTAGTACCTACCTGTTAAGTGTAATAGTGTTAGTGTTGTTAAGAATAAATTGAAAAAGTTAAACAAATAATACCAAATAATATTTACGTTCTAAAAATATTGTTGTTCTGTTTAATAGATAATAAGTAAAAATAGTACCTACCTGTTAAGTGCAATAGTGTTAGTGTTGTTAAGAATAAATTGAAAAAGTTAAACAAATAATACCAAATAATATTTACGTTCTAAAAATATTGTTGTTCTGTTTAATAGGTAATAAGTAAAAGTAGTACCTACCTGTTAAGTGCAATAGTGTAAAGGCTCCCACAGACGAGAGGCCGATCGTTTTAGTTAGAACTGACGTCAGTTCAGCCTGATCGGATTCGAGCACATACACGGAAAAAAGTCGCATCCGACCCAACTGACGAACTTTTTGGCCTGAACGGATTCGAGCACACACATGGAAAAATCGCATTAATTCGTTCGCAAAATGGTTTGTCGCGAGCTACGGTCGTGTTTAATAATTGTGTAATAATTAAACATCACGAAAACTCTCTACGCTTGTACACGATCTCGGCTCTGGCGAGAACTGAAGCGATTTGTCCACACATGGTCCGTTCAGTCCATCCATACAGTCCATAATTAATGTTGCCAACTTAATTATGTTACAAAGTTTTACTACTAAATTAAGTATTTTATTCCCTCTTTAGTAGGAATTTAGTTTTTAGTAGTATTTAAGTAGGAAAGTGCCAGACAGTAATCATATGCAAAATGACCTAGGCTAGGCACATAAAAAAAATTGACACCTTATAATAATACATCGTAGCATTCGTCCGTAATTTTCTTAAAACGACCTATTTAATTACTATATACGTAATATTTCCTAGTATATTTTAATTTAACTATAAAATTTTTAATATAATAAAATTGTAATATAACAAAACCTAAAATGCAGTGGTTTTTTGGGGGCTTTAGGGATTCCTTTTGTTGAGTCGATTAGCTTTTTTGATAGTTAAAATAGTAAAAAGTTTTTTTGGTAGTTTTTTAGTAGAAATCGACGTGAGTTTAGTAGTTTCGCAAGAACAGAGCTGGCAACACTGGAACGAATCGCTTCAGTCCATCCAGCCGACTGATGCGATCTAGAGCACACTCGTTTTTCACAATCGTTTCTTGTATAATACATATTGTATGTTGGCAGTACTGAGTAGGCAATACACCAAGTGACCAACATTCTTATTACAATTACTGTACTGATGCCAAAGTCCTGCCACGACGAAGTCCTGAACTTGAGATAAACATGTTGGAAGCACTAAATACTAATTGCTGACTAAGTGCTAAACTAGTACGTACAAAGGCAGCTAATAATAATAAAGTAATAATAATATTAATAATAAAATCTTTATTGGCAAATAAACATCTTAATACAGTATTAAACCCGCACTGCGGCACATTTCACTTCACAGTCGGCAGGTTTTGCGCTCGTTTTAATACATCTTTTTAAACTTTTTAACAAATTATTAATTATAATAAATATGATTAGCAACACTAACCCTATTGCACTTAACAGGTAGGTACTACTTTTACTTATTTCCTATTAAACAGAACAACAATATTTTTAGAACGTAAATATTATTTGGTATTATTTGTTAACATCAACTTTTTCAATTTATTCTTAACAACACTAACACTATTATACTTAACAGGTAGGTACTACTTTTACTTATTACCTATTAAACAGAACAACAATATTTTTAGAACGTAAATATTATTTGGTATTATTTGTTAACATCAACTTTTTCAATTTATTCTTATCAACACTAACACTATTGCACTTAACAGGTAGGTACTACTTTTACTTATTACCTATTAAACAGAACAACAATATTTTTAGAACGTAAATATTATTTGGTATTATTTGTTAACATCAACTTTTTCAATTTATTCTTATCAACACTAACACTATTGCACTTAACAGGTAGGTACTACTTTTACTTATTACCTATTAAACAGAACAACAATATTTTTAGAACGTAAATATTATTTGGTATTATTTGTTAACATCAACTTTTTCAATTTATTCTTATCAACACTAACACTATTGCACTTAACAGGTAGGTACTACTTTTACTTATTACCTATTAAACAGAAAAACAATATTTTTAGAACGTAAATATTATTTGGTATTATTTGTTAACATCAACTTTTTCAATTAATTCTTATCAACACTAACACTATTGCACTTAACAGGTAGGTACTACTTTTACTTATTACTTATAAACAGAAAAATAATATTTTTAGAACGTAATTAATATTATTTGGTATTATTTGTTAACATCAACTTTTTCAATTTATTCTTATCAACACTAACACTATTGCACTTAACAGGTAGGTACTACTTTTACTTATTACTTATAAACAGAAAAACAATATTTTTAGAACGTAAATATTATTTGGTATTATTTGTTAACATCAACTTTTTCAATTTATTCTTATCAACACTAACACTATTGCACTTAACAGGTAGGTACTACTTTTACTTATTACTTATTAAACTGAAACAACAATATTTTTAGGATGTAAATATTATTTGGTAGCATTAACTTTTTAAATTCATTCATAACAACACTATGTGGCATATGCTTGCAGTTCTTTAAACAATCCCGAAATTTCTAAGCTTTCTTTTTCTCAGTCTTAAAAGACTGAGGAATTCTGATCAGTGCTTTTGGATCTAGGGTACACCTTGGCACAAAATTTTACTTAATATAAAAGTAGAAATCACTATAAATGTCATTATAATTTTGTGGAGTTCTCTCGATTCCTCATGGATGCTATTATCAGGTCTCCACCTTGGTGACTAAGGGACCAATTCCGAATTATATTGTTTACAGCAACAAAATAATTTTGAAAATGCTTCGACAAACGGCAGAGTAATGTTCAAAGTAAAGTGTCAGTGTAAAAGACTATGCGAAGTTCCTATTATCATCATAATGCCATTACAATGGCATGTGTGTTGTGATGAAGGCGGTGATTGATGATGATTACTTAATTGACATAGTGGCATATTCTTTTAGTTCTTTAAACAACGCCGACATCCCCAAACATTAATCTATAACGACTCGGGAGTTCTGTTAAGTATTTTTGGATCTAGGGTATAACTTGGTGCAAAGCAGCGGGCGGTGCTTTGCGCTACTACCGGACTGAACATAAGCCTCTCGGCCTTAGCGACAGCTATGATTCGGTCGAGGGAGGTTTTGACGCAATTGCCACCTTCTGCGAGGAAGTCATCTCGCAGAAGGAGGTTGCAGAACGGGCTAGAGAAGCGGACGTAGCCGCGGACCCCGTTCGCAGGAGACGCAGAGGGCGCAGGCGCGCCAATCACGACCGCCAGCTCCCGCCCTAAACAGGACTTGGGCGACGGATTGGGAAATCCGCCGCCCATAGCACGAGTCCTTTCCGGTTGTCGAGCGCCCGGTAAATTCCCTCGACCGAATCATAGCTGTCGCTAAGGCCGAGAGGCTTATGTTCAGTCCGGTAGTAGCGCAAAGCACCGCCCGCTGCTCCACCCAGGCACGGCTAGCCTCAAGCGTGTGCTGCGCTGTGTCATCGCCGTGATCGCAGTGGTGGCACTGGGGTGTCGATTCCCTTCTGGCCGTGTGGTAATGGCCAAAGCACCCGTGCCCTGTAAAAATCTGCACCATTCAGTATGTGAGGGAACTCCTCGATTGTACCATCCACTCCTGTAAGTGCGGCCGAATTACCGCCACTCTTCTATGTCCGGTTGTTGGGGACGCCAGTCTGTCTTCCCAGGTCCGCATTGTAATAATGCGCGCCTGGCGGCGCCATCGGGCAGTCAGTTCGGTAGAAACCCGTTCCCCTCTCCTCTTGTACTCCGCCGTGTGGAAATATATCTCTGCCAGACCGCGGGCTTCTATATTCCATGGTGGCGTTCCGGCTAGAGCGAGTGCTGCGTCACTTGCTACTGTGCGGTAGCCGCGAATCATGCGCAGCGCCATTGCCCTCTGTGGATTCCGCAGGAGCGCCTTGTTTTGGGCGCTCAGGTTTTCCGCTCCATACAGGGCCATGGATCTTAAGATCCCTGTATACAGCCGCCGGCAGCTGAACCCTGGTCCCCTGATGTTGAGGAGGGGGAGGCGCCCAAGGGCAGGTAGGGAAACCTAGTCATGATATTTTCAAGATTTTACAACTTTCAAATACTTGAGCTTTGACACACAAATGCTCTTGTATATGATTATATATTTTTTAAATTTTATTTAACAATTTATTGCACACAAGAACAAATTATAACATCACAATTGAACTACGAAAGGCACAAAGGTACTGCTTATTTCTAAAAAGAAATTTCTTTTAGCAGCCGTACGGAGAGAGATGGGATAAAAGGCAGCAGATTATATTTATATTCAAAGACAATATGCCCTGTTTCTACTGAAACAGAATAAAAAATCACCCAGTATTGTCGTGTTCAAGTGATCACTTCGATTCTGGTTTACTTATCATTTTTAATTGGATGTGTACCTATTAACATCTTCAAAATGTTATCGATAGTTAAGCTCAAAGTTCAAACTCAACAAAACTTAAAATCAACAATACTCAAAGCGCTTAAGTCCAAACAAACTTTAGCACTACAGTTGTATTCCGGTTAGTGGATAAGTCCACTGAGCAATATGGACCACTAACTGCACAAACACACAGCATTTAGGTCCCGTACACATACATACTAGACGGAAAAACAGGAAAATGATTACAGGAGCCGATTTTTAGGGTTCCATAGTTACAAGGAATCCTTATAGTTTCGCTCTGTCCATCTTTCTGTCTCTCTGTCTGTCTGTCCGGCCTTCTAACTTTTGTAATTATTAATATAAATGGGTAAAATTTGGTATAGTTTTAGATTCTGTATAGATCTCGGTTTTGGAGTCATAAAATAATAATAATTTTATATTTTAGAAGTGGCTCTCCATACAATATGTAAAGCGGAGATATAAAATATTATTTCATTCTACCTCATCGTGAGGGACATTTAACAACATTGAAATTTCTAAATAAAGTTTAACATGTGACTTTTTTACAAAGTCAACCATTTTCGAGTATTCGACCTTTAAAGTAGTTTACAAGGTACACGTGCTGGTTGCCCAATTTTGCTAACTTTGTTGCTTGTGTGGCGGTGGTGTTTGCACGATCTTGTTTCTGAGTGTACACATAAGCAATGTGGGAGGAGGGAGGGAGGGAGCATGCTTTACGCATGCTTATGCGTGCACTCACACATTTGCTTGCAGGTTGTGGGGTTTTTTGCGGAATACTGCTAGATTCAATAGTCATGATATGTGCATGAACCCTTACATATACAATGCTCTACAAAACTTATGTGTGGTGAGCAGTTTATGGCAAACGGTCTGGTGGACGTAATAGCATCAAAAATCTTATTTATTTTTATTACGACGTAAACCAATAGAGAATTGGTGGGTATCGCCTTTTCTATTTTCTACACTATGATTCTTTCGATTGGAAATGGATTTTGCCTTGATCTTTTTTGATTATAATTATACGATTTTTCTAAAGTGAGACGATGTTAAATCGCCTTAAGGCTCTGTATACGCTACTGGCATCACCTTGAGTGTCAAATCCCATACTAATTTTATAGGCGAAAAGGGCGCCGACCGGAGAGTATTGAAATCAGATAAAAAATCACTATAAATATTTGAGACAAAATTTACAAAAACTGAAACGACTTTCCCCTGAGTCTTGTAATACTGAAATAATTTTCACACTTGTCTCACTCTCTCGATTTTAACCTATAAAAAAGGGTGGACTTAGCATATTTTTAAATCAATATTTAAATAAAAAATTCAACTTATAAAAAGACAGTCCTCGGCTAAATATAATGCAAATTAACATATCTTTTTTTGGAATTTTTCAATACGACCATGACTGATAAAAAAGGTTTCAAAGAACTCCAATTTTCAGTTCTATCCAGCGCACAACCCCTTACGTATAATATGATTTCTTGATATTATTAGCTTTATTCTAAGTAAGGTCGAGGAAGAAAGGCATATATTTTGACCCATTGTTTTATAAGAAACTTATTTGAAACTAGTTTTTTCCCGCGGCTCTGCCCGCGTAAATATAGTATCGGGTATCCCACGGGAATTCTGTACTTTTTCGGGATAAAAAGTACCATACCAAAAGTCTAAACTACTACCATACCAAATTTAATCGAAATTAGCTCAGTAGTTTTTGCGTGAAGGAGTAACAAACATCCATCCATCCATCCTCACAAACATTCACATTTATAATTGTAGTAGGATATCATAACTCTCAATAATGAGAGTGACGCTACGTTCCCACGAGAGTTTTTTAGTGATCACGAATAAAGTTCAATTTTGAATAGCTATCTTGAAAATCCTGCGCCGCTTCGGGCCCCGGTTTGAGTTGTTGTACGTGTTTTGACATGATAACGTCTTATAATTCGATGGAGCCGGCTGCACGCACGAAAAAACATGACTCCGCATGAGTACCAAGTACTGTTACCAAGTACCGTTACCTGTTACCGTTACCAAGTACCAGCGTTACCTCGCATTTTATTATTATTATTATTATTGTTGTTGTTGTTGATGATGTTGTTGTTTTTGTTGTTGTTGTTGACGTTGTCACGTTCAACTATCGTCAGTAAACCGACTTTACAGACAACCGATTTTTTTTTTTTATGATATCAATTTTTGTTCAAGGACTGCACAATTACATTTCGTATAACTTACAAAGTCGCATAACAATCTCTCATATTACCTATGATATAATCTTCGGGAACAAACATTGTAGAACTGAATTCCTTCAATTCGTTCACGGAGTATTTTATGTTACTTGAGCCATGAGTACTAAATACCAATCCAAAACTAGTTTTACTGTTCAAAGTTTCTGCACTTTTATACTTTCCTCGTAACGTAATGACAACGAAATTAGGGCATTCTTTGGCTCTATAGTTTACTAATATAATTACATATTAGGAAGTCATCATTATGTACCACAAATATTCGCAATCCTAAAAAAACCGGTATCAAGCCTAATGTGAGGTCCTAAAGCCACGTATCCACTAGGCATCAATTGACGCGCAACACTGACGTTCAACATGTTTGGCAACGTTGCAAAACAATGCGTGACATTGCCAGCTGACGAGCGACACGATCAGTAGTGGATGAGTCGACAGACAACGACGATAAACAAGAGTCCCGAGCTAACTTTCTATTTAATGTTTACAACATACTCGTTGGGAAACATGTCGCGTGACAAATGTTGCCTAGAGGATACAAGGCTTCAAGATCTATCCATTTACGGGCCTGTTTCTACGGCCACAAAATTTTAATAAGTATTGTATCCAATATCACAGACAAAACATCCCAATAAGCGATAGCTGTTTTGTCATGACGAGTGTCAGTGACAGAGACAAAACATGCCCCTTAACAGAAAATTGTTAAATAGGCCTTTAGTGTTATTATAAAACATAAAATTAAATATTACGATGAAATTCCGCGAAGTGATACAGTAAAAAAACATGATGAATCCCTGGAACTTATAGTATTCTACGTTATAATTAAAATCCAACGTGAAACAGACACGTACACGTAGTACGTTCCAAAGGCAAAGTAAATAAGGGTGCGCTTTTGAAACTTCACTTAGACATTCTCAAATTGAAATTCTCGATGTTCATTGTGTTATTTATTGCTTAACAGCATTGATATGCCGTATTTAGTACGCAAAGTGTACCTTTTTCAGCAGTCAGTCAGATTGCCGCGATAGACTGCTTCAGGCGAGTGCTCCCGCGCGATAGGTGAATCGTGTATGTAATGATAAAATTTCCGCAGCCCGCACGCGGACCAGAAGAACAGAGTAGTAAATTATATTATACTTACTTACAGAGAAACAGCTTTCATAGAACGATCCAAATTTGAAAATTTTTACGTCTCGTTCAAAGAGTGCGTAGTAACTTTGTGTATTTGTATATTCGTATATTCGAATTATATATTTTGTAGTGTGTTTATACTGGGTGTTTTTTCAGTCAGTGTCCAACCTTTAGGAGTGAATATACTCTTGAATATAAGCAACTTTTACTATGGGATCAACTTTCCTACTTGAAAAATGAAACAGCTGGTTTCATACAAAATGCTATCCACGCCGAAGCCCTTTTCTAGGAAATAGCTGATTTTTTTTTCAATTAGGAAAGTTGATCCCATTGTAAAAGTTACTTATATTCAAGGGTATATTCACTCCTGAAAGTTTGGACACTGAATGCAAAAACACATGTGTTTTGAAAAAAAAACAAGTTTATATTTTGAAAAAAAAATGCTTAAATTTTTTAAATCTTTATTTTTAAAAGGGTGTGATCACTTGGTGATTAACTTGGTTTCAATAACCTATCTATCAATAACTATTTGTTAAAAACGCCGTCGTTCAATCATTTGCCGGTTTATTGCGATACAAATGTGACGCTTCTAACAAATACATATTATTATTGAATTTGTATTTGTAAATTGGTAGATTACATTGTATACAATTGGTGACGTTGTGGTTTTTGTATTTGAATCATAAATTTGTGTAATTTCGGTTCCTAATGTGTAATATTGGTAGATTATCCATGAAATATTCGTTAACGTGCACAAGTATGGCCAAGTGGTACAACTTTAAAAAGCGTGCTATTTTGTGTTCCCTCCAAAACTCCCTAGGAACTTTCAGTAAAGCTTCTACCACTTTACTGAATCGACTGACTTGACTCATTGACTGCACTGACTATTTATTTGGACTTTGACTAGACTTTAGACTTGACGATTTAGGAATACGGTTACTTGTACTCTTATGTATTCTGTGATACGGTGTTGAAAATTGAAACGAAAATTCTATTTCCCGCCTTTTTAACTTGACACTGGCAAATGGTTTTAAGCCGACGCCATTTATTTAAATAAAGAAAAAAAAATTGACGTGTCAGCTGCAAATGTCAGAAGCTTGTTTAGGGAAGAGGTTAGATTAACATGCCTCGTGGCCTATACGTGGCATGTGTCAATTATTGTAAGTTATTAATCAATAAACAGTCAAGGAATGTAAACTACAATATGTCAAGTTCAACAAGATAACAATCAAGTTATAGAGTTTTGGCGGAGAATCATGCACACCACAGCTTGACATTAGGAAATATTATTATGTATAAGACAGTTTCAAAGAGTGCAGCACGATGTGTAAGGAGTGAGCTTAGTCCGTTGCTAGGCCATCTTCCCAGTAGAGTCGGACATATCCTTACGGCCCGGCCCATAAGGAGTCCACGAAGTCCAAATCCCGCTCTCCCCGTGGACGTCCCCTTAAACAGCCCACGATTTTGCACACAATCGTGGACACACCGTATAGTTATAGTAGTGCAATCAAATCGATAGCTAACTATTTAGCTGTTTATCTATTCCACTTTAATCTGTGCCAGAAGCCCAATTCTCGTAGCAATTTGTGATCCTAATTCTGTTTCGTTCCACGCCTCCGTGGTAACTATTTATTAATCTGTGCCGTAGTCCAGTTTAGAGCTAGGCTCTCGACTCGGAGGTCGTGAGTTCGTTCCCGCGTTGGACCAACAAAAATGTTGTTTTCAAGTTTGGTTAGGATAATGCAGGCTGCTCACCCGATTGTCTGACAAGAGAGATGATCCATGCGTCGGATGGGCATGTAAACAGTTGGTCCTGCGCCTGGCTCTTGCCAGTCGTGTCGGTCATCCGTCCTACTGGGTAACGAGAGTAAAGGTGGAGACAGTCTCTTGTTTACTGCGTACACACCTGGGCGCTATAAAATAACTCTTACGTAGCTGGCCCGGTTTCGTTGAAACTACGCATGTACCTCCTTACCTATATTATAAATACGAAAGTAACGCCGTCTGTCTGTTTACGTCATCTCGCCTAAACTACTGAATTGATTTGATGTAATCAGTGTTACAGGGATAGATAAGACCTTGGGTATAGGCCAGTTTATTTCGCGGCAAAATGTATGGTTCCCGAGGGATATAATGGGACTGTGAATAAGAAGCTGCGAGCAACATCTTATATGGCAACTAGACAAGTTTCCGTTAAGCGAGGCGTAACTAACTGCCTGATACAGGGTTTTGAGTTGGAGCTGCCGGATACGAGTGTCGCTGGTCTGGGTTGGCATATCGTTTAAAATGTACAGAAAATTAATGTTTGCACAGAGCATAAAATCTTTAAAAAAATCTCCTGCCATGAAACATGTGCCCTACACGTGACATATATATACCCTAGAAATAAGAGAAATCCTGAAAGGGTAGTTAGTGCTTGACGTCATCCCGAAAAATGCATTGTATCAGAGACAATATTATGCCATGTGCATAAAAGCATATAATGCTATCCCAAGTCATATAAAAAAGCTACCGTATAATAAATTTAAATAGAAAATAATTAAATGGGTTAAACTTAAAAACTTCTACTCGGTAGAGGAATTATTTAAACAAAAAAAAATCAATAGCATAATAACATAATTAATCTATGCTGAATTACTCATTACTTCAACTTCAATAATTACTATGACATTAATGACCATTATAATATTATTATTATTGTGATTATTATTTTTAAATGTGTTTCGTTTGTATTATTATTTTTTAATACTGATTTATGACATCTATTATAATATTATAATCCTGACATGTTATTTTAATTACCGACAAATAGCTACTCGATTTACATCATAATGTGTTATGTACTGACTACTAATATTTTGCGAATTTTATTATTAATTTTTATGTGTTATAACTAAACTTCCTAACAGTATGACATGATTACTAATGAAATAATTACAATACAATATATAATAATGTAAGAATTCAGAATAATTTGAACTCAAAATAATGTAAATAAAAACCGGGCCAGCTACGCAGGAGTTGGTTTATAGTGCCCAGGTGTGTGCGTAGTACACAAGAGCACACTCTCTTCCTTTACTCTCGAAGCCCAATGGGACGCACGGACCGACATGACTGGCGTGAGATGTGGCTTAGGACTGACTTTTTACATGCCCCATCCGACGCATAGATCATCTCTCTTATCAGACAATCAGGTGTTCAGCCTGCATTGTTCTAACCAAACATGGAAACAACATTTGTTGTTCCAATGTGGGAATCGAGCCCACGACCTGCGAGTCGAGAGCCAAGCTCTAAACCACTGGACTACGGAGGCTGCTATAATAATAACTAAAATTAATATAAAAAATAGACTTCATCAAAAAACTGATGTCCGTTAAACGCGACTTCTATAAAATATTGTTTTATCGGGATGTTGTTTGGGCTGGTACCGACTGAAAAATAATAAAGATTGAGAAGAGAAATAGTTAAAATGTTAGCTGAATTTAAAAGGGGAATTATTTAGAAAATAAATTTTATTTCATACTTTGTGTATTTTTACTTTGGAAGTCCTTTTTCATTTTTTGTTTTTAATCGCTATCTTAAAAATGCCGCGTCGCGTCTCGGTGCGAACTGACGCTTAAGATCAAATTGAAAACAAAGGCTCAAATCACACCGAAATGGCAGCGGAGCGGCCAGCACTAACTTAGGGTTCCATTAAAAAATAG
Source organism: Phengaris arion (assembly GCA_963565745.1). Taxonomy (NCBI): domain Eukaryota; kingdom Metazoa; phylum Arthropoda; class Insecta; order Lepidoptera; family Lycaenidae; genus Phengaris; species Phengaris arion. The sequence goes on along the minus strand of OY751446.1, from coordinate 1,386,726 downwards.
AGTTACCGCTAGCGACCGTCGGCGGCCGTGAGTGGCGGCGGTCGTCTCAAGCGAAACTGTGTTTTATAGACTATAGTAATGAAGATAAAGTCATATGACAGTTATGCTGCTGGCCGCCACTGCCACTTCGGGGTGATTGGAGCCTAGATCGAAATATTACTACAGTTGAAAATAAATGAAGGGCTACTCGAGGAACCTGCTTGAAAAAAACATGTTCCTCGAGAAACCCTGCGTATATTTCACCTAGCTGGTGCCTGCAACTTCATTTGCACGGAACTACCAGAAACGGAACTTTTTAGTGGAACACTTCGACAAAAGTAGCCTAAGTGACTCCCTATAACATTCAGCTATCTGCCCCAGGGGAAGTCTCGTGAAAATCGGTCCAGCACTTTCAGAGATTAGCCGAAATAAACAGACAGACAGACAAAAAGACAGACGGACTAACAAATATTTAAAATAGATTTTTTATTGTATATAGGTACCGTCTACACTCTCACTAGCTTTTGCCCACGGCTTCACTCGCGTAAATGAAGTATTCCTCTGGACTTTTCGGGTTAAAAAGTAGCCAATGTTTTAATTCAGATGCCTAAACTACTACCATACCAAATTTCATCAAACACTGTTCAGTAGTTTTTGCGTGAAAGAGTACGGAAACAAACATCCATCAATCCTTACAAACATTTACATTTTATAATAGTAGTAGGATACTGTGCATTTAGTGCAAAGCTGTTAATTTAGAATTATTAACAGACACTTCGATTTTTTATTAATCTGTCTATTAGATAATTTTTAGAATATAACAGAAGTAAAATTTTTAACTAATTAAATAGAAAATTGTTTAGGGTTTACCAGGAAGTCATTTAAAAAAAATCACTTTGGACTTCGACAATTGGAGGTTATTACTTTTTCTCAAAGAAACACTGCGAAAATATTGTGCAATGGCCGGAGGAATTTAGTTTTGAGTTGTGATTGAAAACAAATTAGATACCCATGGGATGCAATAGACTAGGATTCTGTTGATGTTTAACAAAAGGAAATAAACAAAATTAAAAATTTCGACTAACCCCCGAATTTTCACGTTCACGTTCATCACGTTTTTCACGGGTTGAACCCAGAGATGGTTCAAAATTATATTTTTACAGGTTACTTTTACACTCATGCAAACTTGGGTCTCCAGAAAAATAAATGTTATTCGCATACGTATAACCATAGGAACAATGGCAAATCGAAACCACACATCTGCAGCTTCAAAAGATTCAACTTAAAATGAAAACAAAATTTTGCATATTATTCGTTATTGAAATCTCTCCGAGCGAAAGTTTTGCAACTGGACGGCACGGCGACTGAAAGTTTGACAATAGGCTGTTAAGTCTGCCTTGAAAGTGATAAAAAGTTATTAGCCGAACTGAAAACAAACCGGAAATCGATGTCAAGGCTGAGTTTAATATGGAAAATATCTAACAACCGTTAGATTCTGACAGCATATAGCTCAAACCACTGAATGCGTTAGGTAGGTCGTCTTAATTTTAATGACTGTTTATTAAAAATATATATGATAGTAAAATAAAAATAATAATAATACGTTCTAGAAATGAACCTTTTATTAACTGTTTCAATAACACAAGCAAAATCAACTTTGAAAACGTAACATGTTTATATTTTGAATTTTTTGTAAAGTATTCTTAGTAATAATAGGAATCACTAATGTTTAATATGTACTAACAAAGAGATATGTACAACAATCAGTTGAACTTTATAATATGAAAATAAAAACGAATCAGACTTCTACATTATCATTCAGGCCTACGAAGCTGCTGTGATTGTTGCAGTATGGAATCAAATGGTCTGAGCAAATGTAATTGCGCGTAATTGGTGTCATATTGATGCAAAATCGATATTATCTGAATCTGCCCCATATCACTTATATAGCTTCTTGTTCACATTCACTGTCATTGCTGCGTTCAGGTAAATAGCGGTCATGGATGTTGACGGCCATTTATCTGAACGCAGAAAGCGCTTGGGAGTCTTCACTGTCGGAGCCAGACTCTACTAACAACGCCACAATTCTAGGGTCATTTGTCAAATACAGTTTCACTAAAAACCTATAAAAACAAGGTTAATTAATATAAAATACTAAATAATCAAATAAACATAAGTCACGAAATTACTGCGCTAGCGATGATGATGGGTTATGAATTATGATGACCCATTTTCGCTTGACGCTTGTGTATCTCCCAGCGCACGCGGCGTAGTACTGATTATACCAATAAAGTGGGTGGAGGGAGGCCATATTTCTCGTTACACAAAAGTTACTCGACCGACGCAAAAATAAAATATGTTAGTTCAAAATTGCCTCGGGTCAATATGACCCAGGATTATTGTCACCGGGTTTATTTATTTATTTTCCATAATTATTTCTATCATTACAGGTTTTCCCCAATACGATAGAAACTAAAACAGTATAAAATTTACAAACAAAAATCTGAAAACTTAGTTACATATAGTTTTACAATTATATTACTAATCAATATTACTATTTGTGGCGGACCAAATAGGGCCACGATCCTGAATCGCGCTATCGAAGTTTTATAAGATCGGTGGTATATCTACAACATCCGAAATACATACAAGTGGGCTTCGGCCTGACCGAGCATACCATCCCGCTCGGTCGGAGATCTCCCTTTGGGGCTTCCACTTATTTCAACTTGAGAATTAATTTAGATTATCCACATTAACAATATGAGATTATGTACCTTATAGTCAGTAGCTTATTTTAAACATAGCAATCCTTGTGAGTTCACTCTTAGCACAACAAAAGTTGTCGGTATCCGATACAATAAGATTAATGTGGCGAAGTGCCCGCGTCAGCGGCGCCTCCTTCAGGAGGTTGGTGAGGGCGCGCGGTTCTGCCAGCAGCTTAGGTGGTCGTCGCCGCCACACGTACTTGTCCGGCATGTTAAGGTCGATCTGCGCCAGGATATCCTGAATATATAGCAGACCCCTCATAATTAGATCCACGAACAAGACAAGCGAAATTTGCCTCCTCACCCGCAGTTCCGTATACCCTACCAAGCCCAGCACGAATAGTGTCGGATAAGACAGAGGATATAAGGGATATACACCGTTTAACCTTAGGTAAAGAAATCTAGCAAACTTGTTCTGTATTATAAATATTTTATCTCGTGAGGCGACCAGATAACAGAACAAGTTTCCAGGTGACTTCTCACCAACGTATTATTAGTACCAATAAGGTGTTTATGATTTTTAAAATTTAATGGTTAATGAAATTATATGACTAGCCCGAGCCTTTTATTTTTTATACCAACGAGTGATAATAATTTAGATAGCAGAATGTTTACTCAGTCTTCAGCGTATTATAAAAAAAAAAACATTCAAATCCGGACAAAGGAAAGTTTACCATAGATTATTATTTGTTTATTTACTGATATACTGTATGTCCTTTATCATATAGGACAATTCCTGGAGGCGATTATTTAGATGTATGCAAATGTTTAACGGATCTTCCTCAATATATTCTCGTTTCCTGCAGTCATGCGTGTGTAAATGAGACATTATACTTGGGCGGGGTGCACACTAGCAAACTCAAAAGCAGTACAGTTCAATTAAAAAAAAAAAAAACCTTAATATTCGAGAAGCGTCGATAGAGAAATATAATCTGTCACTATACTCATAATTGATTGATTGACGATTGCCGAGGGACAATGATTGATATTATAGTTGTACTGTATATTGAACAGAGGATCAGCGTCAGACGTCAGTTCGCACTGAGACGCGACGCGACGTGCTCTATTTATAGATAGCAATTCAAAATAGAACATAATTTACTATACAAAAAGATATACTTACGTATACGTTTCATTGCGAGAGGCATCGCGCTGTGTATTTTTTTTTTGTGTCGTAAATGAAGTTAAATTTTGAGAATCTCATAAAAAGAGCGCATCGCGTCTCGGCGTGAACCGTGAATTTCAAAATACGAAATATCTCAATAAACATTAAGAGTAACCAGAGATATATAATATTCCATCGGGGTAGCCAATGGGTAATGGCTTAACACTATTTCCATTACATGTTTGGCAGACTGCCACTAATATGGCATTCCAATTTCCAGCAGAGTTTTTCAAATCAATTACATTCAGTAACAGCAATATACTATCAACATAATTTATTCGATAATATTATATTCATTGATGCTGTGGTCATCACATACTATACTGATGTAAATAAATTGTTGGGGGAAGATATATGCAATATTGGCTTTATCTTACTTATAGGATAAATACTAGCTTTTGCCCATGGCCTCTCCTGCGTAAATACAGTATCCCACGGGAACACTACTTTTTCAGGATAAAAAGTACCTAGTCTATATTTTAATCCAGAGGCTAAACTACTACCATTACCCACAACCAAATTTAATCAAAATACGTTTTTTGTGTAAAGGAGCCACAAACATCCATCCATCCAACCATCCTGCAGTGTATGTGCAAAAGGGAAGGAAATATTCTGCCGTCTCCTGCGCACACTTGTTATGGATAAAAGTGGGAAACTTAGAAACTTTCACATTTTTTATAGTAATTGGATTATTTTGGATATTGTTCAGTCAAATGGTAACAAAACCACACTGATTACATTTTAACTAATCAATATTATTATCATTTACTAGCTGTCCCGAGTCCCAACACACGTGCTTCTGTCTTAACGATGTTCAATCATCATTTTTTGTGTAAACCTCGCAATTTTTCCAATTTTTCTCACCGTGTAAACCTTCTCTGAAATTGCACAAATATTTCTACACCAAAATTGGTCAAACGGTCTAGTTGTTCTCGAGTTTTGGCGAGGAACAGGTCTTGCAATTCATTTTTATATTATATTATAAGAAGAATAAGATGATAATGTAACGTCAGAGCCCTAGACAAAAGTATTCAGAATAAAGGATCATCGCAACAAACAACGAAGTTTTCCTTCAGTATGACCCCACTAGAACAAGACGAACGACATGAACGTTGCTTATAAGGGTCAATTTACACCGAAACGAAACGATACGCGACAGGGCGCTGTATTTTTTAGTTGAACTATTCAATACACAAGACGATACTCATTTCATTGTGACAGTTCGAATGTCATGTTGCACCGCGTTGGAACGTGTTTTTTTTTTTTTAAATAACGGGGCAAACGAGCAAACGGGTCACCGGATGGTAAGCAACCACCGTCGCCCATGAACACTCGCAACATCAGAAGAGCTGCAGGTGTGCCGGCCTTTTAAGAGGGAATACGCTCTCTTCTTGAAGGTTTGTAGGTCGTATAGGTCCGGAAATACTGCTGGTGACAGTTCGTTCCAGAGTTTTACAGTGCGCGGCAGAAAGTTACGTGAAAAGCGCACGGTGGAAGACTGCCACTCATCAAGGTGATGAGGATGGTATGTTTTTAGCGTGGGACGATGGCGAAAAGTTGCAGGTGGTATGATTCCGAACAATTCCTCAGAGCACTCCCCGTGATACAACCAATAGAGGATGCAGAGTGAAGCTACATCTCGGCGTAATTCCAAGGGGTCCAAGCTGTCTGAAACACTATGGCAGTCAACAATTTGAGCGGCCCTTCGTTGGATACGATCCAGAGGGAGCAGTTGGTATTTTGGCGCCCCTGCCCAGAGATGAGAACAATATTCCATATGAGGCCGAACCTGCGCCTTGTAGAGCTGTAGGCGTTGGTCCGGACTGAAGTACTGTCTCGCTCTGTTAAAAACACCAAGCTTCTTCGAGGCTAACTTGGACTTACCCTCTAGATGATATCGGAACTGGACTTCGCTCGATATGTTGACGCCAAGTATCTCAATGCTAGGGGAGATGGTTAAAGATGTGCCCTGGAAACGAGGATATACGACAATTGTTGACTTTTTAGTGGTGAACGCGCAGACTTGTGTCTTGGCGGGGTTGAATTGGACTATGTTACGTTTACCCCATTCAGAGACTTTCTCCAATGAATTCTCTATTTTAGACACAAGTTCGTTTCGACTCTCAATGACATTTAGCCGACAAAATAATGGGGGAGCCGGTATATACAGCATCACCTGTACTATCATCCGCATAGCAATGAATGCTGTTGGTCTGTAGCATGTCATTGATATGCAGTATGAATAGGGTAAGCGATAGCACACAGCCCTGAGGGACACCAGTATCAACAGACTGAGTTCCCGAGCATTTGCCGTCAACTACGACCTTTATGCTTCTACCTGCTAAGAAACTAGTGACCCACTTACATAATTTCTCGGGCAGCCCGTATGATGGAAGCTTTGATAGCAGCGCTTTATGCCAAACCCGATCAAAGGCCTTCGAAATGTCCAAACTAACAGCCAATACCTCTCCCTTCGACTCAATTGCCTGAGCCCAACGATGAGTTAGGTACGCCAAGAGATCACCAGCCGAGCGTCCCTTACGGAACCCGTATTGTTTGTCGCTTAGTAATCCCTGGCCGTCCAAGTATCGAAGAAGCTGGCTATTGATAATGGATTCCATTATCTTCGAGAAGTGAGAGGTTATAGCGATTGGTCTGTAGTTGGAAGGATTTGAGCGATCACCTTTTTTGGGGATCGGGTGCACCAAGGCTGTCTTCCAAGAAGCCGGGACGATGCCAGAAGAGTAGGAGAACCGAAAAAGACGCGTCAAGACCGGAGCCAACTCTGGAGCACACTTTTTCAACACAATAGGAGGGATTCCGTCAGGCCCACTCGACTTTTGGATATCAAGGGAACGGAGGGCTTTTCGCACTGAGCGCTGATGAAACCGAATATCCGACATGATGCTCGTGCATCGCGGTATGGTCGGCGGTTTCTGCCCCCCGTCATCCAGGGTCGAGTTTGACGCAAAGAGCTTGCCCTGAAGATCGGCTTTGTCCGAGCAGATTGGAGCGCAGTTTTGCCCTCCCCAGAATACGAGGGGCAGCCTGGACGTCCACGTTCAGTTCCAGGAGTTCCTGAGCATTGACGTCCAGAGAGCCTCCTGGGGTAACAAATTGCTTTTCAACTGCGGCATTTCTAGGGGGTAGGGGATTGGGCCTCCGGTAAACTCACTCACTCGGTGAAACACGGCGCAAGCGCTGTTTCACGCCGGTTTTCTGTGAGCCCGTGGTATTTCTCCGGTCGAGTCGGCCCATTCGTGCCAAAGCATGGCTCTCCCGCGGTGTATCTTTTGTGTAGTGAATAAAGTTCAATTTTAAAGAGCTATCCTTAAATTTCAGCGCCACGTCGCATCGCGTATCGTCGCGGTGTGAACTGAGCCTAAAGTAATTTATATGCTGCTGCCTGAGTTATTATCTGAATATTCTATGTTTTATGTATACAGACTATAAAGCTACCTTTTATGTCCATATAAAATTAATTATATTAAATGAAAAATACTCTTTTGAGCCTTTATGTATTATAGGTTCAACAGATATTCAAGTTAATGTTATTTTCATTCTGACATTTTTTATGTAGGAGCCACACCAACAACCTCTGTAAACATTTACGAGTGTAAAAAGTTGATCAAAATCAATAAGGGTTTTTAAATTCGTGACATCTGACAGCTTTTTGACACGACAAGGGCCGTCGGGCTACCGAGCGCCGCCTGGTGACAGAAAAAGAATCGAAAATTCTTATTGACCGTTTTTGATACCACTTACGCCACCCACCAGATGACACTTTGTGTGCGTCTAACCCCTAACGACAGAAAAAATATCAAACATCCGCATTATGGATATTTTGGGTACCTATATGATCTGCTGCTTATGTCAAGACGTTAAGGCGGAAAAGTTATTAAAATATTACGACAAAAAAAATTACTTGATACAATTACTGTACGCTCTTTACGGCGTTGTTAAGCGCATTGACCTCACATACTCGTATCTGATTGTATGGATGTTTTTGGACAAAGTCTTTGCTTCATCTTTGAATAAGCTGTCTCTGTGAGGAAGACGCAGGAGACCTCAACGCCTGAGAGAGCACGATGTAATTTTATTTAGTACTAGCTTTATCTCGCGGTTCCGCCCGCGTACCTATACGGGGTGTGTCCCTTTTGTAGGAAACAGCTCATTTTTTTAAGTAGGAAAGATGATCCCATAGTAAAAGTTGCTTATATTCAAGAGTATACTCGTATTCACTCCTGAAAGTTTAGACACTGACTGGAAAAACACCCGGTGTATAATATCGCGTATCCCACGGAAATGCTGTACTATTTCGATACAAAAAGTAGCTTATTAAATAAATGTTTTAATGCAGACCGTAAACTACTACCATACCAAATTTTATCTAAATCCGTAGTTTCTGGTCGAAAGAGTAACAAACGTCCATCCATCTATACATCCATCCATCCTCCCAAACTTTCACATTTATAATATTAGGAGGATATATATTTTTGATTTTTTGTACAATATATCTTTTTACTTAAACGTTTTTACTCTACCAGTAAGTTATGGGCCCAAAATATCCGACTGATTTTGAGAAACCTTATGTCAATATTCAGAGATTCAAACAATTGTTTGTTTGCTTTCTTGAAATTCGGAAAAGACATAGAGTAGAACACGGGAAAGCACATAGGCTCCTTGTAATCGCGGCACAATGTACGGTTCCCGTGGGATTTACTTTGCGCGCACGAAGTATGGCTAGTCGGCTACCGAACGGCTACCAACGGCCGTTGGAGTGAAGAAAAATTAGAAAATCTTATAAATATGGTTTGTGAATGAAACAAATTGAAATTGAAATTTGTAAAAATATTCATTAAGAATATTATAAAATTCTCAAAACCAAGAAGGAACATCATAAGGGCCTTAGATTAAAAACGTAATAAATATTGTAATGAGAAAAAGTTGTTTTATCAGACTCGGCCGCCGCCAACGAACGCGCTCGGAATATTCATGTACTGTAACTGGTAGTAAATACTCTTAAATTTCCAATACTTAGGTAATATTTTAGAGTAAATAGGTTTTTCCCGCGGCTCCGAGAAAGAGGAACATATAAACAGCTACATAGTTAGCTATAGATTTAATTACACTACTAAATACGAGCAAACGATTATGTTGAAAATTGTGGGCCGTTAAAGGGGATGTCAAAACTTAAAATTTTGTATCGAATTGAATCGTTCTATGAAAGCTGTTTCTCTGTACTTATGTATATAATATATATTTTTTACTCTGTGGCTCCGCCCTCGTGGATTTAGTGTTCGTCAAAAATACACACATTAATGTGAAGGAGATACAGCCTGGTTACAGACAGACGGTCGGACAGACAGCGAAGTCTCGGTAATAGGATCCGGTTTTTTCCCTTTGGGTACGGAATCCTAAAAACAGGAAAGTCTCAACGGTATCCGCCAAAAAATATTGTGCATTAAAATATGTATTTTATTATTTCATTAAAATAACTTCCATGACAAGATGGCACAACTCACAACCTCATTATTTATTAATTAAGTCAAACAAAATCATCGACGTATTGTGTTATTTGCTTTCATTTGTTGTTGTATTAATTAAAATGTTTTATAAAAGAATATGGAAATATGGAAATATGGAAATATGGAAAGGGTAACCGAGGTTTGCTCGGAGCTGTAGTAAATTTAGGAAAAATAATCCCAAAAGTTCTTTAGGTTCGTTTACGTAAAAGGGTTTGTTTACCAGTTTACAGTTTTACAGTTTACCTATCACATTCCGAATTTCCAAACAACGCGAAAATTAACCAAGTTGCCATCCGACTAATATTATAGTCTTAAAGTGTGCAGTTTGCCAGTGATAAAACCTAGTAAGACCGATTTTTATCCCCCAAAACTCCCTGCATACTAAATTTCATGTAAATACTTGCAGCCGTTGCCGAGATTACGATTATATATGATATACAAGATTGTCTCGTTTAATTTAAAGTATAAGAATACCTGGGAGACCGAGCTTTGCTCTAAGTTTTAGTAGAACAATAAAATAATAAAATATTGAAAATAAATATTTTTTCAAATAAATAAAATTGAAATGTAATTTGAAATTAACAGCTTTTCACAAAACATACAACAAAATATCAAATTTTAAAAATATTTTGTCTGTCCGTCTGTCTCTCTGTTTGTTCCGGCTAATTTCTGAAACGGGTGGACCGATTTTCACAGGATTTTCACTGGCAGATAGCTAGGTCTTAGGGTTCCGTTTAAAAAAATAGGGTTCCGCTTCCGTTAGTTCTGCGCAAACGAAGTTGCGGGAAACAGGAAGTAAAAAATATAAAATAAATAATAAGAATCGCAAAAATATTTATCTGACCGAGATTGGAACCCACCACATACAACGTAAAAATTATACACAGGTACGCATACCAAGCTGTCAATCGGACTGACGTAAGAGAGTCGAAATTACTGATATACGAAGAAAGAAAAAAAATTGCTTAAAATGCGCAGTATCTAAGGGATACGACATAGCTTGATCGATTTCTCTCCCCCAAAACTCCCTGCAAACAAAATTTCATGGTAATAATTGTAGCCGTTGCCGAGATATAGATTAATTATATTTAAGCAAGATTGTCTCATTTATAGTATAAGATATTTCATATTTTTTTAGGCTATAGGGAAAACCCTTAGCCCTCTTTCGATCGTCTTTGTTTTAAGCTCAAATTGTAGCTGACTAGATTGTCCAGAGGAGTGTTTTCTCAAATTTTTGATATCATTATTCAAATTCAAAATATCGAGCACCAAAATCAAAAATTCGGAAAAAAAAAAATATTCACTATTTCAGCCATTACTTTTTTGATTTTTGACTTTCTCGAATAATTCTTTTTCCACCTTATAGCTCTCATGATTACGCATCTTTCGAGCCTTTATTGAATATCATATCTTAAAAATTCTCCGAGAAATAAGGGGACCGCACTTTTTCATAAAATCGTGGCCCATACTGGAGCGAACGAAAAGACATTTCCAATGTCAAAAATTTTATTCGAAAAACAATCTACTTAATATACTGCGCTGAGAAGGTCATTGGCAGTGTGAACTGTGTGTTCAAAATTTTTATTTTTAATTATTAAATTTTTTATTAAATTTTTAGATTACTAAAGGGCCATCCATACCTACTCACTGTTCAGTCTGCGAATCTAGTACCGGGCTAATAACCGTCATTAGTGTAATAGTTTTGTGAACAATCCTAAGAATAATAATAGGTAAGTTAATATTTTCTTTTCTAGGACATGTCTTGTTTTGTGATTATAAGAGCGTCCATGTCGTCACACGCGTGATCGTGCAGATTCCATCCCAGATTGTGGTGTGTACCAATCAGACCTTCTCAATTACCTACTAACGGTAGCAGCTTGACTTACGTTTAATTCATCCCCATCCTCTGTGACAACCCTGACAAAATTTCGGACCTTAGTATTCGAATGAATGAATAATAAGTACTTATTGTGAGAAAAGGAGCAAAGTAAAATATACCTTATAGTTTATTTACACTACTGCATTTCAAGAGTGGTTACTTCGGTGGGAGAAGTATTTAAGTAACCACTTTTGAAATATGAGAGTATTAATCATTCAATAACGGATGAAAAAGGCCTGTTTTTTTTATATTTTAATTAAATTATAACTACTAATATTACAAATGTGAAAGTTTGTGAGGATGGATGGATGTTTGTGACTCTTTCACGCAAGAACTAACGGATTTTAATGAAATTTGGTGTGATAGTAGTTTAGGCTCTAGATTAAATTAAACATGGGCTACATTTCATCCCGAAAAAATACAGTGTTCCCGTGGGACACAATAAAGCTAGTAGGATACAATAATATGATTGCAGGTACTTACCTATAAGTACCCAGTTTTTCCTGCCGACAAACTGTTATGCCTGCCGACAAACTGTTTTGCCTGCCGACAAACTGTTTTGCCTGCCGACAGACTGTTTTGCCTGCCGACAAACTGTTTTGCCTGCCGACAGACTGTTTTGCCTGCCGACAAACTGTTATGCCTGCCGACAAACTGTTATGCCTGCCGACAAACTGTTTTGCCTGCCGACAGACTGTTTTGCCTGCCGACAAACTGTTATGCCTGCCGACAAACTGTTATGCCTGCCGACAAACTGTTTTGCCTGCCGACAGACTGTTTTGCCTGCCGACAAACTGTTTTACCGGCCAATAAACTGTCACGCAGTTTGGCGGGTGTGATGTAATGTAGTTGATTTGCCAATAAAGAATTTTATTTATTTATTATTATTTATTGGAAATCTAAAGGACTCTCACATTTTGTCATGAATGTATGTAGGCACACTGTACAAGTGTACCATATGAAAAAAATTGTTCCCACATGCCACGTTTGTGCACAAAGCTGGCAAATTAACCTGAAGCGAAATTAAAGGGCACTTCTGAGAAGCTGCAGTACTAGATAATTAACTAGATAATTAAAATCACGTGTGCGACGACGCTCAGCTGCTTACAGACTTGGTTCTTTCTGCAGTAGGATCGCTACCACTATATTTAGAAATTTGAAAAGTCCGGGCAAAAAGCCTGACAAGTCAAAACAGTCCAGACTCTCTTTATAACTTAATTCATCTACGGAACGAAATGCAAATATTAGTTAAGTAACTGATGGCGGATGGAGATGAAAAGGCAACCAAGCGCCGACTCTAGCTCTAATTGACACAACGTTCACTAAGGCCCACTTGCGCAGATCACGGTTCAAGTTAAGCCTGGGTTAAATATCATCTTATCTCTCTCGTTCTTCGTATTTATGAAAGAGAAGGCACGATATTTTAACCCACGGTTGACTTGAACCCATCTCTGCACAAGTAAGCCAAATCCTAATTATATTCAGGAGAAATACGAGTTCCAGTGTGGGGACGAAAGTGGTCGGTATCAAAGTTTGTAGCATTAATTTACTTACCTACAAACCCTACTACAGTGAAAGTTTATGAGGATGGATGTTTGTGACTTTTTCACGCAAAAACTACTGAACGAATTGAGATGAAATCTCGTAAATGTAATAGTGGTTTAGGCTCTGGAAAGTCTGGATTAACAGATAGGATACTTTTCATCCCGAAAAAGTATAGTTTGACTGTGTACTATTCCACGTGAGAATGAGAAGAAAAGTGTAGTGAATAAACTTCAAATTTTAATAGCCATCTTAAAAATGCAATGCCGCGTCACTTCACGTCTCGGTGTGAACAGACGCTAAAACTCATCAGTCGTCATTCATCATGTTAAGGCGTTGATGGATCGCCGATATTTAGTGCGTTTTATCCTTGGACTGAATACCCAGATAAAATACCTATTCAGATGAATAGATTTATTATATTATATTTATTATATATTAATACATAATATTTCAGGTGAAATATAATATCCGCCTACGATTATTTTGCACGTATATACTTCTTAGTATAGACTTTAACTTACTGAGGGCTTACATTATATCGAGAGACAGAGACAAAACAGGAAAATAAACTATCAGTAGAGTTGCCCGCGACTTTGTGCGCGCAAAAGGAAATCTCGAGGAACTGTACATTTTTCGCGATAAAAAGTAGCATGTGTGATAATATAATATAATTGCCAGGAAGAGCCGATGTGGAGGCCGATTACTTCAAAACAGTTCACTTTGTAAAAAGTCGTGTATGAAACCTCTCCTTTATTTAAAAATACCTATTCGATACCCCACACGATGGGGTACAATGAAACAAAAGTCGTACCCATTTCACGTGTATGAGGAGCAACCCCTAAAATATAAAATTATTATTATTGTATGATGCCAAACGTAGAATCTATACGCTAATTATAACTTTACTAAATTTCGTCAATATTCATAATTACAGAAATTAGCAGGGTTGGACAAACCTTGTCTGTGGTCCGGTCCGGTCTACGGAACTAAAAAAACCAATTCGAGTTTGTTTTACACCGCATATGCCAATATCGTACATTCATTACAAGCTAAGGGCCTGTTTCACAAAACAGCTGATATGTGTCAGATATAGCTTTTATGAATGTTTTGGCTCGGTCGTTCGATACAAAGTAAGCAGCGAGAAAACTCCCGAATAATCTATCCGATACTCAGAACTCAGAAGATTGTGAAGCTGGACCTAAATCATTAAAACGACATGTCAGCGAAATTAATAACGTGTCTAAAATCTTAGATTGACTTCAATTTTAGATTCTCAAAACAAAAATTTACGTAAATTGACGTGAAGTCAATCCTAGGATCGTTGAAATGTAGTGAAATTTTGATCTCAGATAGCTAAAATGAGATTAAGATTGATTGTTAATTTCGAGCGTTGGACAATTTAATCTAATGAGTATCATAATTTCCAATATATTTGAGACTGAAGGGCGCGCGGCGCCGCCCTGGCGAACTCGCCACTGGGGATGTCTTCGGAATGTAACATGTGTTGTTATGCAATTTAATTTTTATTTCAAATTATATTTCAGCAGACAATCTTAATAAAGTTTATACGGTATCCCCTAAGAACGAAAAAGGCGCAGTTTCCTGGAGAGCGGTAATAGGTGCCTAGTGTGGAATATCATATTTTTATTAATTAAATTTTAAAATTGTCGATTAAAGATACATAAATCTAAAAGAAATAGGTATTTAGATTGACGCGATTAAAATTATAAGCAAATAAAAATATTGCCCATGTCTTTCTCGCAAATCGATTTGTTACGTCAGTTGCTACCGCCTAAATGTATGGACATTTTGTAATGACAAATTTATGGCGGGTGCAACTCGTGCTCGGCTCTGGATTAAAACATAGGCTACTTTTCATCCCGAAAATGTACAGTGTTCCCGTGGGATACTGTACTTATTTACGCGGAGCCGCGGGAAAAATCTAGTATGATAATAATATCTATAGATGCTTCCACACCGTGTCAACGCCATCGTCCCGTGGCAAGTTCTCGAAGAATTTGTGTTACGGGCACCAGACAACGGAAATACCTTTATACATTTAATAAGTTTATACTATACACATATTTAAGAATTTCATTAAATTATACACATATATAATACACATTCATGGTCCAGGAACATAGAAAACTTTTCTGTTCCTTTGGCGGGATTCGAATCCGCGGCCTCCGGCTTGAGGACTGAGCCGCAGCGTGCGTATATGACTGCAAAGCTATCCGAGGATCCATATTTTATGAACGACCAACTTCACCAGGCGCTGCCGAAGTCGGCTCTAAGCCTGCAAACTTTTTTCCGTAAGTCTCGAGTTTACTTTATGGGACATTTATACACTAATTGTACTTTATGGGAGGATTTGAGTTTAACAAGCGCAGTAACTCACCAGATTACTCCATTACCGCGTAATTACTTGCTAAATACGTAATAATTACGAGCAAACCTACCGTTTTTTTTTAAATGTGTTAATTGAATTTAGGATGATAATTGATAACAATTATTTATTAAGTGTAAAATATTTATGTAAGTGATCATGCAAATATTTCTCTTAATTAGTGTAATTGAGTGAAGTTTAAAACTAGGTATATTCGTAATTACATGTTATTAAAAGTGAACCGCTAACTAAGCGTTTACGAGTACTACCGTATGTAAACAGGTTTAGTTTTCTTTCTATTAATCATAGAAATAAATTTAGATTAAAATCAAGCAGATAGCTTGAAAAGGTGCACTCAGCCTGTAAGTAAAGAAATTGTATGTTTCTACATAATTGTGCCTATCCAATTGTATATTTACTCAATGTTATATTCAATAAAGAATTTTGAAAAACAACAAAACTTGCTTATTTATGAATTATGAATTATCAGATAATTATGTATTATATATAATATAGGTTAGATTACCCACTTCTATCAATATCGACATTTTTTTCACGGAATGGACCAGGAAATAAGCAAACAGATCGCCTGATGGTGAATACAGCCGCCAGTGGACACGTCTTGTAACACAAGTGGGTTTATAAGTGCGTTCCCACTTCGCAGTCCGTAACCCTACCCTAGGCTGCAAGTCCTAAGTCATCTTTAAAAATACGCGACATGGTTCTAGGTGCTATCTTCATCTCCCGAGATAAAATCTTTTGCTTTCGGACAGGATTTTTTAGAATTCTTTCCCTTACTGCTTTAACTACCTTTTTCGTACGAACACTACGTGGATGGCCAGATCTTTTTCTGTCACAAACAGCGTAGGTTCCATTCTACCTATTAATAGCCCGGTACACAAACATTTTACTAATACCAAGCGTATGGAAAGATTTAAGAATTGAATTTGGCTCCATACCTACTTTGTGTAATGCAATCACATCGATTCGGTTCTATTTATCAGCCCACTCCATTTTAATATCGCAAAATATTGTACAATATATTGGCGCCAAAATGAGAAAAATTCAATGAACATTCATATAAAAATGACGGATTCCAAATTCAAATGTAATATTTTGTTTATTTTTAATTGTAACAGTATTTATGGCCAGACTAAGTACATTGAAATTTGAAAGCGTTAGATATGTCTGTCGTGAGCTCGCCGCGCCGCCTTGGTTCTTGCATGTTCTTCTTATGTTAGGGTTGGTAATACTAATGATAACAACAACACTTATAATTTATATAATCTTCTTTATTTACGTGTTCTAACGATACATATCAGAGAGATGCTTATGACAGACACAAGACCATTGACAAAACAAATTTTCATACAAGAAAAAGTTAGGCGTTTTCACCATACCTCAAATGTCAGCCATCTTATTTTCTCCATACTTCAAATGTCCAAATAGCCCCAAAAATCTCAAAAGTGAGGCCATTTAACTGGATACACTTTTGCCTCAACATACCTCGTCTATAATATATACGTGTATGTTCTTAGGCATCAAAGTGACATCTATCTGTACTTTAGGTATTAGGTATTACATTATGTACTTTTTAAAACTACTTTAATATGCAACAATGTCACACCATTTTTCTGTGAGGCCGTGGTATTTTTCCGAGCCGCCCCATGTCATCATAGAACACGCCATGCTATCCCACCGTAGCGTATATGGAATTTATACCTTCACACAACGATCATGACGTCAGAGACCGTGTTGCGGTAGCGTATATTTTGAAATCCAATAAGCGGAAATTATTTCACAAAAGCGCACCTTTACCTAACATTTCTGACGTCACAGGCTCGTGTAGACCTCGGGTATACTTTCAGATTTAGGATACGCTCAGGTAGGTAGTTAAAAACATACCCAAGCGCAACGAAGCAATCGTTTGGTAATTTTTGTCATGTTACTATTTCAACTGTTATTTACATTTCACCCGCCGGCCGACACAATATTTTATTACTTCATGCCGATTGTGCTTTATAGCAAGTTCGTTTCCATTTGTAATAAACGTCTTTTATACACATTAATTGTTGTTGTATCATTTTTCTCTATCCTAACACATAAAATTAAAGGATTTGTCACACTGGACGCGTTCTGCAGACTGAAGTCAGGTCAAAGCGAACGCAGCCCGCATCATATATGAACAACGCTGTCGGTCAGGACAATCGGTTCGGTACGCCTCCTTCGCTCCCCATCGCCGCGCCCCGTCGAGCCAATATGCGTTCTTTGGTCGTGCTCGCACGGTCAGATCGTATTCTATTCAAAATATATTGTTACCGACAATGTTGTGCGGTGATGATGCGGTTTGCGTTCGCTTTGACCTGACCGCACACCGCATCCAGTGTGATACATCTTTAAACGTCCCTTTGTCTGTCTATGTATTCGTTAGCGAGCCTAATTTAAAGTGGAGAAACACTGAAACGGGTAAACATTGTAGTATAGCAAAGTGGAGTGTCCTGTCTGAAAGTATACCTTAAAAAAATGTTTTGGTCGGGTACGAGTATATTTTGAAATCCGTAAAACGCGCGTTATATTATATTAAGTATATCCGAAACTCAACACTATAGAGCGCTGCGTGAAGGTACATATTCCATATACGTTTCTGGAGTGAATTCTTCGATAGTTTATCTATTCATTAGTTCTATTGATTCGCTAACTTGTTTCTGAACAAAAAAAGATAATACAAGTACGTAAAGTAAGTTTAACCTAACTGACCAATATGGTCCGCTTATCGATTCCATAACTCGTAATTGCCAGTGCCACCGATAGATATCGCAGACACAGAAAGGAATTTAAAAAAATTAGAGCAAATAATTAATTATTATTATTAGTTTAAATAGTTTGAAGCATTATTTCACTCTTTAAAACTAGTTAAATATTGGCGAATTATAGCAAAACAAAATAATTTATCCTCGAATTAGAAATGTTTCATCTAGTGCCCACTAAATGTATCTGTTGGGACTCGGTGCCAGATTAACTAAGTTTATCTAGGGTTAATTTAAAATTTTCAGAAACGGGTAATATTAAGACTGTTTAAAACGCGTGAAGTCCGCTAACAAATAGCACATTAGGGCCCCCATATACGGTCTAGTTTACCTTCAGTTTGGCCTGAACGGATGCTCAGCTCTGTTTTTGCGAATCTACTAAGCTCGCTTCGATTTCCAGGTACTAAAAACCACTAAAAGACCGAAAACTATAAAAAGCTACTACACTTAGGAATCCCTAAAGCCTAAAAAACCACTGCTACTGTTTTGTTATATTTAAATTATATAATTTATTCCGATCTGAATCAAATTAATTAGATCCGATCGAACTATCTTTTCTCGAAGCATTTCGCGGCTTTTTCGTACCCCCATAATTTCGTTTGTAACAAATCTAGCGGTCGGGCTTTTGTCGCAGAGAAGTCGTTAGCGGCACAAGCTATTGTTTTAAATTAAATTTCATAAAAATCTAGTGCATAGTTCAGGAGATTGATGAGAATGTTTAATTTTACGAATTCACAGGAACAAAATGTATGAATACAAGTTCACTGATAGCTTTGTAATCGTTATTTATATAACAATCCACATAAATTGAGAAGTGGGAGGTTATTTTAGGTTCGAGTAGACGCTTCGGCACGAATGGGCGGACTCGACCGGATAAATAAGACGGATAGTGATTGATTCGAGAACGCACTTGTAGCTCCTCTAGTGTTGCGGGTATCCACGGCCAGTAATCATTTTATTTATGGAATAGAGCAAATGCACTGCCAGATGATAAGCAATTACCCTCGCATATCCGCAACACAGCAATCACGGTCTTTAAAACCTGAAATTCCTTGGTCTTCGGGTAAAATAAATACAAAAAGATATGAGATCCCACAAAAACATTAATTAAATGAAAAAAGCCAAGTATTTCATTTCCAAAAAGTTAAGAGATGTCGTAGACACTGAGTGAAATTCAAGAACATCCAATTAGTTACTCATAAAAAATTTGTAACCGCATGTGGAAAATTTAATTTTTATAATTTATTATATTATTAAATAGCGACTTTGCAATGAGCACTTTAATAAATCAATATATAAATATCATGGTTACTAGTAGCTTAAAGCTATAGTGCAAACAAATTTTTTATGAGTCCATTTGGACTATCTTGAATTGGACTTGTTCTCTAAGACATCTCATAACTTTTTGCACAGGAAATACTTGGCTTTTTTCATTTAGGTAATGTTTTTGTGGGATTGAATTTAAAAATTTTACCGTTACATTAAAATATTACGACATTAGAACATATTACGTATATACGAGTAGTATTTAAACCGGTAGTTTTAAGCAAATTACAGACGAATGCTACGATGTATGATTATGATAAGGTGTCAATTTTTTTGTGCCTAACCTAAGCCAATTTTCATATGATTACTGTCTGGCTATTTCCTACTAAAACACTACTAACAACTAAATTCCTAATAAGATGGGAATATAATACTTAATGAAGTAGAAAAACTTTGTAAAACAACTAAGTTGACAACATTAATCTGAGCTGAACGGATGGACTGAATGGACCGTGTGTGACAAATCGCTTCAATTCTCGCCAGGGCCGCAGCCTTGCGGGCGTGTATCGTGTACCAGCGTAGTGAGTTTTTGAGGTGTAATAACTAATAAAAAAATTATTAAACAGGACCGTAGCTCGCGGCGGACCAGAACGAACTGATGTGATTTTCCCGTGTATGTGCTCCAATCCGTTCAGGCCGAACTGATGTCAGTTCTAACTGAAACGATCGGCCTCTCGTCTGTAGGGGTCTTAAGCTTGAACCACAGCTTAAATTCTTGGTCCATAGACCCAAAACGCATCATGGAGAGTTCAGAGATTGTCAGAAAGATTTATTAAAGTGCTCATTGTCAAGTCACTATAATATAATAAATTATAAAAATAAAATTTTCCACTTACGGTAACTAAATTTTTATGAGTAACTAATTAAATGGACTATCTTGAATTGGACTTGGTCTCTACGACATCTCATAATTTTTTGCGAAGGAAATACTTGCCTTTTTTTTATTTAATATTTTTGTAGGTTATCCAAAGACCAAGGAATTTCATGTTTTCAAGACCTTGATCGCTGTGTTGCGGATATACGAGACTAATTGATTAACATCTGGCGGTCCATCTGCTCTATTCCATAAATAAAATGATTACTGGCCGTGGACACCCGCAACACTAGAGGTGCGTTCTCGAATCAATCACTATCCGTCTTATTTATCCGGTCGAGTCCGCCCATTCGTGCCGAAGCGTCTACTCGAACCTAAAATAACCTCCCACTTCTCAATTTATGTGGATTGTTATATAAATAACGATTACAAAGTTATCAGTGAACTTGTATTCGTACATTTTGTTCCTGTGAATTCGTAAAATTAAAAATTCTAAAATCTTTTTTTTTCAGAATTTATAATTTTCTATATTACCCTTTATATGTAGCTAAGCCTGACAGCAAGTTTGAAATTTGTAAGTTCACTAGAAGTATGCTTTGAATTATTCTTATTCTCCCTACTTCCATACCTCCTTATATCTTTCAAAATCCCGTTTTTTGCCGCTTAATATTTGCGATTTTTATGAAATTTAAAACATTAGCTTGTTCCGCAAACTACTTCTCCGTGACAAAAAATCAGACCGCTACCTTTATTACAAACAATAATATGGGGACACAAAAAGGCCGCGAAATGCTTCGAGAAAAGATAGTTACGGCCGCTAAATACTTTGCGATAGCGCTGGCAGCCTTATCAGGTAAATAATTTCGACTGTATTAAGTCAGTCCGATTGACAGTTTGGTATCCGTATGTATAGTTCTCGCTTTTTTCAAAAATTTGGAGTTTGGTTGGTGGGTTCGAATCCCGGTCAGATAAATATTTTTGTGATTCTTTTGTTTATTAAAACTCCGAGCAAATCCTCGGTTACCCAGCTATTTTATTTAATAAATTACGCTGCACTGGCGCCTTCTTACGTTGCAATAATTTTAACAAATTAAAGCACTACCAAATAGAGTTTAAAATGGCTCAAAGTAACGATTTTTGGTAGAAAAATATTATCCCGGGAGTCAGTATAGCAGAACAGTAAAACGGGATTATGAAATTTCAATTACAAAGATGAGATTAGATGAAAAGGCCAGTAATTTTGCGGCCGAAAAACCAAATGCTTATATAAATCTTGAATTTATTAAAAATTCCCTCAAAGCTTTTAATAATAAAACCAAAATTATTGTTAGATAGCAACAATTACTACGGTTTTCCTAACAATAATTTATGTAAACGTATCGTAAAATAGTAAATTTGTATTTACTGTAGTATAATTTACCTTTTATTATATTTTACATAGAATATAAGGTACATTATACTTACACTACTAATAATTATATTTATCTATAAAATATTTTATACTTTCGCTGGGTATTTGAGACCTGGTACGGGCTTAAATACCAACGACACTTATAATTATCGCTGTAGTGTTTCACATACTATCAGGGAATCTAATTCATAAGCAGGTGGAGTGTTCTCATTAATTATTTGTATCATAATGACGGCTTGCAGTCACAATACAATTGCCAATGACATGTCAGTTTTTTATCATTATAATATTATCGTATAATTTCGATATTCGAAATTCGGTTTCTCGAAATAGGCTGCAAGTATTGCCATGAAATTTAGTATACAGGGAGTTTTTGGGGAGAAAAATCGATCTATTTAGGTATTATCCCTGGGAAACTGGTCATATATAAGCTATATAATAAATTTTTTTATTTCGTCGTGCAACAATATCTATTTTATATAAATAACTTCGACTCTATTATATCAGTCCGTTTGTCAGTATGGTATGCGTGTGTATAAATTTTGCTTTGTTCGAAAATTCTGAATGTGGTGGGTTCGAATACCGGTCAGATAATCGCGCTATCGCCAACTCTTTAGTTAAGCGGCCGTATTATATTCTCTCGAAGCATTTCTCAAAACTTTTTGCGAAGGAAAGTTGTTTTTTTTTTTTTCATTTAATGTTTTTGTAGGATTTAATATTTGACTTCATTTTCACTCCAGAAGCCTGGACACACAACGACTTGATACTTGATGAAACTGACTCGGTAACGAGTTCAGAAGCTGTAAGCTGAAGCAGTCGGTTTTACTTTGTGGTTTGAAACTTACTGATTGAAGCGAAAAGTTTTGCGGTCTGGTTCGGATTGAGAAAAATGTGGACAGAGAGACGAAATGAAGTTTATCAAGGGATAAAGTTAAAACATATTTTATTTTATCTATTGGTTTCAAATTACGATATTATGCTCTGTTTTTTATAGTAATAATATCTATGGATGCTTCCACACCACTTCAATCTGGTCCCGTGGTAAGTTCTCAAATAACTTTGTTACGGGTTGTTACGGGACAACGGAAATATATTTCATAGTTATATTTCAGATTTTTATGATATTATACACATGTTTAGTACACATGCTTGACCCAGAAACATATAAACAGTTTTTTCCCTGACGGGATTCCTTCCCGCAACCTCTGGCTTTAACACCAATGCATTAACCACTGAGCCACAGAGGTCGTCATCTGTTTTGAATGTGAATGTAAGCGTGAACAAAAAGATCAAATTGGATCAAGTTAATGTGTATGTCTTCATTGCACGGTAAATACGTGACATTTAATTATGTCGCATTATAGTACGCTATTGTCTTTATCTTTACAAAAATATTAAGTAATTTGGATCTGCTGCCCAAGCAGGAATAATTGACAACCAAGTATTCTTAATGGGCGCTGTCACAATTTTCATACAATTCTCTTTTGACAAGGGTAGGAATACGTAATTGTCAATTATTTTTTGAAGTGAAAACTCTTTTGGCGCACCGCACACACATGTTTTCGTAGGCTGTGAGGCTGATCCGTCACGCTCTAAGGTGAAAGGTTCAAAGTTTTACATCATACATTGTCCTACAAAAATGTTTACACAGTTTGTCTGTAGGTGATCTGAGCCTTATTTTAATCATTTTTTTTGAGGTAAACATTAAACATACATACAATAGAAAAATAGAATCATTTATTAGACTCATTCTCTGACGGATTGGAGACGGATATCCTCAGGAAGACTATTCAAAAGATATGGTAGTCTTTTTCTAAGTGTTCTGTCACGAAGGTAATTTGTCATTCTAGGGATTTCACATTTGCCCGAGGATACCTGTCTTGTACTATAGTTATGGTTAAGGGTAGGAATTTGCAGTCGTCAATTGTTCCTGCTAACCCTACAGAACAGGGTATCCAAGACGTTACGTAGATTCATGAGTTCGGCATAGACGCACCACAGGCGAGCGCGACGGAAAAATATATTGACCGGCCTTTTGATACATTATTGATAGATTTGCCGCCGACGTGTCGCGGCGACTCTAAATGTATGCCGTGTACAATTGTTTATGTGCGTATATTCCACCCCACAAAATTCAGACGTCCCAATTAGGATCCTAATAAAAAAGCGACAAACACCATCTCATGCTAAGCGCACATACCGTCTCCGTACCGTCGCGAATAAAATGAAAACTATCTTAGAATTTAGTCAGTCGGAAGCCACACTTCTTCCGATTTAGGATGCTAATTAGGATCCCAACTTCCTAAATGCTTTTTTACTTGTCTGAATGGTTATTGAATCTTTTAAGAGGTAGAAAGCGCACTTTAGCGAAGGTCTGACTGATCGCTGTTGCTGTGCCGAGGGATAGAGAACTTTTAAATCGATTCACCAAATCTATTACGTTAGTACATAAGTTATTTTCTTGTTTTATATTCTATACATACATATTAGGTGCCTACCCTATTTATTTGGATAAAGAAAATGTAAATTACATTTGTTTAGGTAGGTACCTTCCTTCAAGTCTATTTCTTATATTGTCTTTTGTATTCTCTTTTATTGGAAAAACTTTGTGCGAAGATAGTGGAATTTAGCAAACATTCGAAAATTAAACCATAAAAAATATATTTTAGGGTAAATTCACACCGAAACGAAACGTGCGCGACGCGGTGCCACATTTTTTATGATAGCTATTGAACATTGGACTTTATTAATTTCACAAGAAGATATCGCATCGCGTATCGTCGCGGTGTGACATGGCCCTTAGGGGTGGCTCTCCGGTCCTCATACATGTAATGATAAGTGGGGATTATTTTTTCTCGTTCTTCCCCACCATCGTGTGGGGTAGGTATCTACGAATAGATCTGTTCAAATAAAGTCGAGGGTAGTCTTGACTATTTTGTTAGGGTGATCATTTCTAAGCTAAAAGAAGTAAAAACTTGTGACTTTACATGCCAATAGCAAATAATAGATCATGCCAAATACTCTTTAGGAAAATTATTTTGAGCGAAATCGGACAATAACTTTTGAAGTAATTTAAAGAAAACCTATTGCCCGTTGATAGTTACGGAACCCTCCTTAGACATGCCCTGATATGCTCTTGATTAGGTTGTTTATGGAATAATTCAGGTATTTGACAAGACAGTGTGCTGGGTGCGAGTTTTTGTCAATTCTCGCCGTGAAGAAGTTAACTACAATTTGTGTCGCATCGAAACAATACCCCTAGTGGCAAACAATGGCAACTAATTCGCTTCTTCGCGGCGAGTAGCTTCAATGAGGGTTTTTAAATTCGTGACATCTGACAGCTTTTTCACACGACAAGGACCGTCAAGCTACCGAGCGCCACCATACCACCATTTGATACCACTAAAGCCATCAGACGACGCTTTGTGTGCTTTGGGTCTGCCCCCTAACGGCAGAAAAAATTTCAAACACCCGCATTGAGTGACAGAAACTCGCACACAGATCACCTAAAGCAGGGGTCTCCAAACTTTCCAGCCTTAGGGCCGTACTGATTACTCCAGTAAGTTTCGAGGGCCAAATACCATATTATCATTGTTGCCGGTGGTAAAAAGTGAAATAGTCCACTGATGAAAAAAAAAGTCCGAAAAAGTACGCAACGTTTAAAAAAGGCTGCATATCTGACTAAAGTCCGCAAAACGGCAACACTGCATATTATTAATTTTCCTGTCATTATCTGTAATTTCTAGATTAGTCGTAGAGTATGAGCCATGAGGAGTAACGTGACACGACATCTGGTGGACACAAGCGGAAATAGGTAGTACCTTTTATCGCTAACAGATAGCGCTAATAGCACGTACAGAATAATCTCGTTGGTTCGAGAAAGTTCTGGTGTCTTCCACTCACTTCTTGATGGCAGTAATTGAAATATATAAGAAGGCTAGTGACGCAACCACAAGTCAGTTCCTATGACACTGTTGTGAAATAAAATAGTGCGTACCTCCTTAAAACGTGTGTTTGTGCGTGTTTAAGTTTAAGACATCTTTGTAACAGTATTTTGATTTGCATTGTTGCTTTTGTGTGTGATTTAGTAGTATAGAAAAGAAGCGAAAAATTGATAGTGAATGCAGAAAATTCAAAGATTAGTGGAACATTCAGTATTTCGTAATGGAGTCCAGTAACAAGGCGCTATGTTTTGATTTGCAATGAAAGCATAGCCGTTCTCAAGGAATATAACATTAAACGTTATTATGAATCGAAACATTTTCAAAATTACTCAAAATATACAGGAAGTTTGCGGACAGCAAAATTCGAATCTTTATTTACAAAACTCAAAACTGAACAAGAGGCTGCAACTCGTGTCAGCTTTCGTGTGGCTCTTGAAATTGCAAAACGTGGAAAACCATTCTCCGATGGAGAAATGATCAAAGAATGCATAATTGCAGTAGCAGAAGAATGTGCCCTGAAAAGGTAAATTTATTAAAAACTGTCAGTATTTCAGCAAACACTGTGGCTCGAAGGGTAGAAAACATCGCTGAAAATATATCCTCTTAACTGTTCGACAAAAATGGACATGTTGTGTGGTTTTCTTTGGCCTCGGATGAGTCAACAGATATGTCAGATAAAAGCAATGAAGTGCATGAAGAACTTCTTGATATGTATATTATTCATGGCACAACTACTGGTACAGATATTTTTAAAGGAGTTGAAATGGCCATTAATCAAAAGAACCTTCGATGGAAAAACTTGAAATGTATTACGAGGGCGGCACTGAAAATTTCGGGAATCAAGGAAGTGACACAACATTACTATTTAAAAATGTATTTATTGCTTTTCGAAGTATTCTCCTCGAAATTTGACACATTTTTCCATACGATGGAACCAATCATTGAAGCAACCATTCCATTCGGAAGTTGGGGTCTCCAAAATGGCCGTTTTGTAGGCGTCCACAGCTTCTTCAGGTGATAAAAATCTCTGACCACGCAATTTATTCTTTATTTTAGGGAAAGTAGAGAAATCATTAGGGCTAAGGTCAGGGCTGTACGGCGGATGGTCTAGTAATTATATGATTTCTTGCTCTAAAAACTCTTTTGTTCTGTGCGCGGTGTGAGATGGAGTCATTGACGTGATGGAGGATGATGCGGCGGTTGCAGTTCTCTTTACGGAGTTCAGAAACGACCTGTGGCAAACAAATGTTAGCATACCATTCTGCATTAACCGTTCTTTGTCCCTCAAGAGGAATAGTCGCAACATGGCCGGTTTTGGAGACAAACGTGGCCACCATTTTTTTTGCAACACTCCGTGAACGAACAATTTTTGTTGGCTTTAACTCATTTTCGAACACCCAAACTCGTGACTGGTTTTTTGTTTCGGGTTCGTACGCGTATATCCAGGATTCGTCACCTGACACGATGTTGTATACAGCATTTGAGGATCCTGCGTGGTATCTTTCGAGCGTTCTGACGCACCAAGTAACGCGAGCCGCTTTTTGCTCTTCACAGAGCAAATGCGGTATCCATCGGGAAAATAACTTTTTTACACCTAATTGTTCATGCAAGATTATTTGTATTTGACTCATGCCAATGTTTAAAGTTGCCTGAATTTCGCGGTATGTCACATGTCGATCTTCCTCAATCAGCTTACGCACAGCATCAACGTTTTCTTGGGTGATTGCAGGTTTTGGATGACCTTGACGGGGATCATCACTGATCTTGACACGTCCACGTTGAAATTCAGCAAACCAGCGATAAATTGTGGTTTTGGATGGGGCTTCATCACCAAATGCAGAAATCATCCGGTCAACACACTGTTTTTGTGTTAAACCACTTCGAAAGTCATAATAAATCATCGCTCTAGAATTTTCTCGAGTCAATTCCATTTTCTCAACGACTAAACAAGTTTGACAAGACCTTGTGACAAGACCGAGAATATTTTTTTAAATAAATAAACGGTATTCGATTTTTAAAACCAAGGAGTTTTAAATTAAAAAGATTTTAATATGACAGGAACAGTGGAAATATTCCATTCCCGATACTTTTAGTGCAGCCTATGTACAACTGATGGAGGCAAAAACATGAGCTGGAAAGATACAGGAGTGGTCGCTCTTGTGTCAAAGGCTGTAGAAAATGACGGTGGTTCAAAACCATTAGTCTTACATTGTATCATTCATCAACAGTCTTTGTGCGGAAAATGTTTGGATATGTCTGAAGTTCTGAAACCAGTCATATCAACTGTTAATTTTATCAGATCTTCCGGGCTGAATGACCGACAATTCCGACAATTTATTGAAGAGATTGGAGAAAATGAAAGTTAGCATTCTATATTGATTTGACAAAACATGTGAACGAACTGAATTTGAGATTGCAAGGAGAAAACTAGCATCTTCCTGATTTATACACTAATATCAAATCATTCCGGAAGAAATTGATACTGTTTCAATCACAACTACGAAGTAAATGTTTTTCAAAATTTAAAACATGTGAAATATTCAGCCAGCCATCGATTTTGCAATCGAAACTTTGAGTGCTTTGAAAATAAATTTTGATACTCGTTTCTCGGACTTTGATGCCATTGCGAATCAAATTAAGATTTTTCAGAATCCTTTTGATACTGACATTGAAACCTTTTGAACCTTGAAAAATTATTGATCTACAGTACAGTGATATAATTAAGGACAAATATCAAAACTCATCTTTGTTGGAATTTAATAAGGGTCTTCCACTGACACAATTTGATAATTTGCATAAATTTTCTCGTGGGCTGTTTTATGTTTTTGGTACTACTTATTTGTGTGAGAAGACCTTCTCCAAAATGAAGTACACAAAAAATGTTTACAGATCTAAATTAACTGATGAGCATCTTAAATCTCTTTTAATAACTGGTACAAGTTAAATTAGTCCACAACTACAAACTATTGTCGGTGGAAAATCTCAATTACATAAATCTCATTAGTATTTCATATGTCATTATGCTTCTTATACGTTATGTTTTTATTTAAAATGTTTAAAATGTTAGTTGGATTCATTTCAATAATTTGTTAGTTATTATATACTGAAGTTAAATTTTCTGCATATTATACATGTCTTTACTCATTACAATTTTGTGTTTCTTTATCCAACTTATCACAAAAACAATAACAATAAGCCTACAACAATGTTATGAGTAGTTAGCCCATGACCATATCAAAGTAGATGTCATATTAATAATTATTCAACAAAAAAATAGAATACTTCAGTAAACTAAATTTAATTTGCTATAAAAAATATGTTCTCTAAAAGGAGTTTTCAAGTATGCTAGCTCTCCGCGGGCCGGACAAAATCTGTCCGCGGGCCGGATGTGGCCCTCGGGCTGTAGTTTGGAGACCCCTGAAATTACTAGTGAATTTAATAAACAATCATACACCAGAGTTTTCACATCATTAAATAAAACAAACTCTTATTAAACTGCTTTAAGAATATAACTTAGTATCTAAACCAAGTAATCTGCTGTTAAAGGCTAACTGCACTAACTACATTTATCTCAGAGAACCCGCGCTGTCCATTGTGAAATAGAATCTTTAAAAGATCTATTAAAACTCTCAGTTCAAATTAAAAGATTACTCGTGCTAGCCATTTTCACTTAGAAGCTTAGTTTAAAAGGATTTTCTTTGTTTTACTTTATTTCTGTAGTGTGTACATATCGTTATAATTAGTTATAAATACTGTATAACCGCTAAACGGGAAAATCTAATAATCGAAACAAAACATAGCCTATCTATAAGTCAGGCTAACTATAACATTAGCCTAATCTAACTATATAGCTTTGATAATTTCATACTAAACTTTTTTGGGTAAAATTTAAAAGTATAACAAATATTCGCAGTGTTAGTGGCATATATATTAATATTAATATCTATGGATGCTTTCACACCACGTCAATCTGTACTCGTAGAGC
Organism: Phengaris arion; assembly: GCA_963565745.1. NCBI lineage: Eukaryota > Metazoa > Arthropoda > Insecta > Lepidoptera > Lycaenidae > Phengaris > Phengaris arion. The sequence goes on along the minus strand of OY751446.1, from coordinate 1,357,192 downwards.
TTGTGTTACCGGGTCGGGTACCAGACACCGGAAATATATTTAATACTTTTTACAATCTACTACACTCTACTCTTATATTTAAGATTCTTATTAATAATTACACATCCATGACCAAGGAACACAGAAAACTTATTTGATCCCTGGCGGGAATCGAACCCGCGACCTCCGGCTTGAGCACCAACGCGCTAACCACTGAGCCACAGACGTCAGTTGAATATGATATTATTTGATAGATGGAGTAATTACTCACTTTAAACCGAAATGGTTAAATTTTAATGTGGCGATCGAGTGTCGCACCCTTCTCAAGTCCAAGAATGATGAGGGACATTTCCAACCTGAGTACTCTGTTCCGAGTTATTTTAACTCGAACAGGACCTCTATGCCGACGACATAAGGATCACTCTCATAGAAACTCCGAGGTAAAACAACTCAGAAATGTCTATAGTTAATGGTGGGCTTAATTAATAGAATTAATTAATTATTATGATGTGCAATTTTAATAATTGTAAAATAATATTTCTAAAACTATTTTTTTTACTTTCCAAATTTTGCCGCCCCACAAAATTTGCCGCTCTGGGCACTAGCACTGACTGCCCCTAGTGTAAATCCACTACTACACGCAGATAGTTATTATCGTGCGTGGTTCGTAGAAATCTTTTAAAAATAAAGTTTTTTGAAACACATTCCCCACGGGGGTATAATGGGGATCGATTGCTAATACGATATATTTTTACTCTGTGGCCGCGCTGCGCAGCGCTGCGTAGTACGTAATTCAAACTCTTACAATGATACGTGTATCGTTTTGTGTAGTAAATAAAGATCAAATTTGAATCCCTATAATAAAAAGTGTGCTCGTCGCGTCTCGATGTGAACTGACGCTGAGATACAGAGCTTTTATTGAGATAGATTCAACTCCAATGCTCCGTTTCTTTCAGCACTTAAAGAAATGAACTGATTTCCGTAAAAGTCTGTCGTAATGCAGGAAAAATATTTTCAGAGAAAGGAATACGTTACTGCAGATATGTTCTATGTGACTCTAAATTACTCTAAGGCCTTATTGCACGATATTCTAATAAGTGTCGGATAGCTTATTTGGAAGTTTTATCGCTGCTTACTTTATTTCCAGTGGCAGAGACCAAACATGCAAATATGCTATCTGACACTTATAAGTAGATTTTGAATCTTCTAATAAGTGTCAGATAGCTTATTCGGAATTTTTATTTCTGCTAACATTTCATCGAACCACAGAGACAAAACATGTGAATAAACTGTTTGATACTTAACAGTAGTTTGTGAAACAGGCCCTTACCCCTCGTTCCCACGAGAGTTTTTGTGGTCGCGAGAGAAAAAACAGAACAAAAGAGCTGCAAATCTAAGGGACAAGTTTTTTCTGTCGCGACTACTAAATAACTACAATTTTTATAAAAAACTATAACCCGACTACGTAAATTATATAGCCTTTAATACCCGGGCTACTATTAGAATCTATTGACACCTCATTAATGAAAATCAGACCAGTAGTTTGTGTTTTGGCGCTACGATGATGAACTATCAAAATCATTACCCCGCCTTTGGTTTCGCCGTAATCGGGTAAATACGCTCGTGGAAACGTAGCATAAGTATTGTAAACAATGGAGAAAACCCAAATTGTTTTAAGTTTCTCTCGAAATTTTTAATTAAATATATATGTATATATAAAAAACTTTGAAGGCGCTTTGGACTGCCCCATCGGAGTTGAAATTTCCCTTGCAAGAAATTATCCAAATTTCGGAAAAAATGGTAATCTGTTGGAGCAAGGTCCAGGGATTTAATTCTAATTGAAGCTCCTCTATTTTGGTAGCCGTCTGTTGTTCAGTGTGTGATCTAGCGTTGTCCTGAAGCAGCAGTGGCCTAGAGCGAATGACAACCAAATGGTTGTTTAGTAGCTAGCTTTTCCATCATGATTTGCAGTTGCTGCCAATAGACATCTGCCGTAATCGTCTGGCCAGATTTAAGAAACCGGCACTAGTCCACCAAACGCTCACAAGTAACTTTTTTTGAGTAAATTTTCGCTTGAGGCAGGCTTTGGCTGGTTCGCCAGGGTTCAGCCATTGCGATGAACGTTTCCGATTATATTACAGGTTCCACTTTTCATCACAGGTAATGATTCTATTTAAAATCCCTTCATTACATTATTGTGCCGGTCGACGACAGCAGTCGACGCAAGTTTGTCGGTTTGCTGCACTCAATTTATGAGGTGGTCAATTCAAGCTTTTTCACCTTGAGATCAATGTGGCCAGTACGACAAGACGCCAATTTCTATAATATATATATATATATATATATATATATATATATATATATATATATATATATATATACTTGTGAGCGTTTGGTGGACTAGTGCCGGTTTCTTAAATCTGGCCAGACGATTACGGCAGATGTCTATTGGCAGCAACTGCAAATCATGATGGAAAAGCTAGCTACTAAACAACCATTTGGTTGTCATTCGCTCTAGGCCACTGCTGCTTCAGGACAACGCTAGATCACACACTGCACAACAGACGGCTACCAAAATAGAGGAGCTTCAATTAGAATTAAATCCCTGGACCTTGCTCCAACAGATTACCATTTTTTCCGAAATTTGGATAATTTCTTGCAAGGGAAATTTCAACTCCGATGGGGCAGTCCAAAGCGCCTTCAAAGTTTTTTATATATACATATATATTTAATTAAAAATTTCGAGAGAAACTTAAAACAATTTGGGTTTTCTCCATTGTTTACAATACTTATGCTACGTTTCCACGAGCGTATTTACCCGATTACGGCGAAACCAAAGGCGGGGTAATGATTTTGATAGTTCATCATCGTAGCGCCAAAACACAAACTACTGGTCTGATTTTCATTAATGAGGTGTCAATAGATTCTAATAGTAGCCCGGGTATTAAAGGCTATATAATTTACGTAGTCGGGTTATAGTTTTTTATAAAAATTGTAGTTATTTAGTAGTCGCGACAGAAAAAACTTGTCCCTTAGATTTGCAGCTCTTTTGTTCTGTTTTTTCTCTCGCGACCACAAAAACTCTCGTGGGAACGAGGGGTAAGGGCCTGTTTCACAAACTACTGTTAAGTATCAAACAGTTTATTCACATGTTTTGTCTCTGTGGTTCGATGAAATGTTAGCAGAAATAAAAATTCCGAATAAGCTATCTGACACTTATTAGAAGATTCAAAATCTACTTATAAGTGTCAGATAGCATATTTGCATGTTTGGTCTCTGCCACTGGAAATAAAGTAAGCAGCGATAAAACTTCCAAATAAGCTATCCGACACTTATTAGAATATCGTGCAATAAGGCCTTAGAGTAATTTAGAGTCACATAGAACATATCTGCAGTAACGTATTCCTTTCTCTGAAAATATTTTTCCTGCATTACGACAGACTTTTACGGAAATCAGTTCATTTCTTTAAGTGCTGAAAGAAACGGAGCATTGGAGTTGAATCTATCTCAATAAAAGCTCTGTATCTCAGCGTCAGTTCACATCGAGACGCGACGAGCACACTTTTTATTATAGGGATTCAAATTTGATCTTTATTTACTACACAAAACGATACACGTATCATTGTAAGAGTTTGAATTACGTACTACGCAGCGCTGCGCAGCGCGGCCACAGAGTAAAAATATATCGTATTAGCAATCGATCCCCATTATACCCCCGTGGGGAATGTGTTTCAAAAAACTTTATTTTTAAAAGATTTCTACGAACCACGCACGATAATAACTATCTGCGTGTAGTAGTGGATTTACACTAGGGGCAGTCAGTGCTAGTGCCCAGAGCGGCAAATTTTGTGGGGCGGCAAAATTTGGAAAGTAAAAAAAATAGTTTTAGAAATATTATTTTACAATTATTAAAATTGCACATCATAATAATTAATTAATTCTATTAATTAAGCCCACCATTAACTATAGACATTTCTGAGTTGTTTTACCTCGGAGTTTCTATGAGAGTGATCCTTATGTCGTCGGCATAGAGGTCCTGTTCGAGTTAAAATAACTCGGAACAGAGTACTCAGGTTGGAAATGTCCCTCATCATTCTTGGACTTGAGAAGGGTGCGACACTCGATCGCCACATTAAAATTTAACCATTTCGGTTTAAAGTGAGTAATTACTCCATCTATCAAATAATATCATATTCAACTGACGTCTGTGGCTCAGTGGTTAGCGCGTTGGTGCTCAAGCCGGAGGTCGCGGGTTCGATTCCCGCCAGGGATCAAATAAGTTTTCTGTGTTCCTTGGTCATGGATGTGTAATTATTAATAAGAATCTTAAATATAAGAGTAGAGTGTAGTAGATTGTAAAAAGTATTAAATATATTTCCGGTGTCTGGTACCCGACCCGGTAACACAAGCTCTACGAGTACAGATTGACGTGGTGTGAAAGCATCCATAGATATTAATATTAATATATATGCCACTAACACTGCGAATATTTGTTATACTTTTAAATTTTACCCAAAAAAGTTTAGTATGAAATTATCAAAGCTATATAGTTAGATTAGGCTAATGTTATAGTTAGCCTGACTTATAGATAGGCTATGTTTTGTTTCGATTATTAGATTTTCCCGTTTAGCGGTTATACAGTATTTATAACTAATTATAACGATATGTACACACTACAGAAATAAAGTAAAACAAAGAAAATCCTTTTAAACTAAGCTTCTAAGTGAAAATGGCTAGCACGAGTAATCTTTTAATTTGAACTGAGAGTTTTAATAGATCTTTTAAAGATTCTATTTCACAATGGACAGCGCGGGTTCTCTGAGATAAATGTAGTTAGTGCAGTTAGCCTTTAACAGCAGATTACTTGGTTTAGATACTAAGTTATATTCTTAAAGCAGTTTAATAAGAGTTTGTTTTATTTAATGATGTGAAAACTCTGGTGTATGATTGTTTATTAAATTCACTAGTAATTTCAGGGGTCTCCAAACTACAGCCCGAGGGCCACATCCGGCCCGCGGACAGATTTTGTCCGGCCCGCGGAGAGCTAGCATACTTGAAAACTCCTTTTAGAGAACATATTTTTTATAGCAAATTAAATTTAGTTTACTGAAGTATTCTATTTTTTTGTTGAATAATTATTAATATGACATCTACTTTGATATGGTCATGGGCTAACTACTCATAACATTGTTGTAGGCTTATTGTTATTGTTTTTGTGATAAGTTGGATAAAGAAACACAAAATTGTAATGAGTAAAGACATGTATAATATGCAGAAAATTTAACTTCAGTATATAATAACTAACAAATTATTGAAATGAATCCAACTAACATTTTAAACATTTTAAATAAAAACATAACGTATAAGAAGCATAATGACATATGAAATACTAATGAGATTTATGTAATTGAGATTTTCCACCGACAATAGTTTGTAGTTGTGGACTAATTTAACTTGTACCAGTTATTAAAAGAGATTTAAGATGCTCATCAGTTAATTTAGATCTGTAAACATTTTTTGTGTACTTCATTTTGGAGAAGGTCTTCTCACACAAATAAGTAGTACCAAAAACATAAAACAGCCCACGAGAAAATTTATGCAAATTATCAAATTGTGTCACAAGTAACTTTTTTTGAGTAAATTTTCGCTTGAGGCAGGCTTTGGCTGGTTCGCCAGGGTTCAGCCATTGCGATGAACGTTTCCGATTATATTACAGGTTCCACTTTTCATCACAGGTAATGATTCTATTTAAAATCCCTTCATTACATTATTGTGCCGGTCGACGACAGCAGTCGACGCAAGTTTGTCGGTTTGCTGCACTCAATTTATGAGGTGGTCAATTCAAGCTTTTTCACCTTGAGATCAATGTGGCCAGTACGACAAGACGCCAATTTCTATAATATATATATATATATATATATATATATATATATATATATATATATATATATATATATATATATATATATATATATATATATATATATATATATATATATATATATATATATATAACCTGATGATGGGATCCATGAGGAATCGAGGGAACTCCTCAAATTTTATATGGATATATATAGTGATTTTGACTTTTTCAGAAGTTACCCGAGCATAAGCTACCAAAAAGTAAGATTCTGCACCAAGGTATACCTGGTACCTGGTTCCAAATCACTGAACCGAATTCCTTAGTCCTTAAAGATACGCGTTTGTAAATTTCGACATTATTTAAAGAACTGCAAGCCATTATGTAACTTACAGTCATCATCGTCATCATCTTATATACAATACCTAATGGAACCTTGGCGCGTATTCAATTGTATATTAGATCGTTTATTTCAAACGTTTAAACAAAAAATAACCGACTTCCAAAGTAAAAATGCACAAAAAATTGTGAAATAATGAAGATTGTGTAGAGAAATAGTTAACATTTTAGCCTAATTTAAAAAGAGAATTATTTACAAAATAACATTTATTTCATACGTTTTTGAGCATTTTTACTTTGTTAATTATTCTGGTGAACTCGACTATAGTAATTATCTAATGCGGGGTAGCGGGACCGGGGGAAGGGGGGTCGTTAGTGTCCTCTACAAACAGACAAATTACCGGTGGATAATGAGCTATCGCTTGCGGATACAACTAGCGGTCGATTTATAATTTATCTATGCATGGTTTTAACCTTAGACCCTAAACTACCGAATGTTAACATTCCCATCAGAGATGTTATGGATTTCTGATTTGCTGACCTCTGTGGCTCAGTGGCGCGTTGGCGCTCAAGCTGGAGGTCGCGGGTTCGAATCCCGCCAGGGAGCAAAAAAAATTCTGTGTTCCTGGGTCATGGATGTGTATTAAATATGTGTATAATATACTAAAAATCTTAAGAGGCATATTACAATCTCGACTGTGATTTTTGCGTAAAATGGCCAATTATGGCGTTCTTGATTTCAAAAACAAAGATACATTCAGAATTTTAACATATTGAATCGTGCAGAATAGCTGTTGGCCTAGTTTGTAGCGGCCTCGTTTTTGTAAATTTTTACTTAACTTTTTATTTAAACCCAAAATTGCAGAGAAAGATTTTCATAAAATGCGCGAAGGCACTTTTTTGAGCTCCTGGATTGAACTACTGTTCTAAGCAAATGAAATAATAAAATGAGAATGTTATCTCCTATATAGTCGTATAGTTCCTAGCGGCCTTAGAATTTTGAAATATATTTGATTTAATATAGAAAAAAATCTTATTCTAAGCTTTTAAGTTAACTGCGAATTACTCCTATCTACGATAATATTACTAACCAAAATGTATACCACAACAAATGTTACTTCATTAGGAATAAAGATTTCATAATTTTAAAGCATGAATTTATTAACCTATTTCGATAAACACGATAAATACAACAGCAAAATTACTACACAATGCGAAATATCGGGAACGCTTCAAATACCTAATCCCGCAGAGTGCAGATTTGTAATAGGGCTCTTAATAATGTAAAAGTATAACTTCCTGTAGTGTGGTGACCGTAGCACAAGTTCTCTGGATACTTAGCACGGGCCCAGACTGACGTGGTGTGAAGCGTCCATAGATATTATTATTATATTTTTCTTTTAGGGGCATTTTACTAAAGCTGCGGGCTTATTATTATTATAATATGAGGTTACGAATTAAATTATATCGCTTTCGGTTACGGTTACGGATATAAGTTTATATTGTATTATCCGCCGGTTTCGTTTAATTTCGGTAAAATACAAAGACTTATTTTCATTTTCCAAGTTTAGGTAATCATTTGGTCTAAAAGCTAGTAAATCGGCTTGGCCAGAAAATATAGTAATATTAATATAAATATAATAAGTCTTATTTATACTCCGCCTACATCAAAAACTATCCGAAGCTTTTATGTCGGATTTGTTTACGGTTAAGGATAGTTTTTTATTTCAGATATCCGATAGTTACGGTTACGGAGCTCCATAACATCCCTGATTCCTACATTTGTCAGATACTTTGGAGAGTTGCTAGTTAGAAGCTGACTCTTACTCAAACTCAATTTCTACTTCCATAATAATTATAGGTTATTAAACAACACTCATAGAACTGTCCTACATGATGCCTACCACCGGTTCGGGAACTAGCCCGGCGAGAAGAACCGGCGTAAGAAACTCGCACGGGGCCATTTTTACAATGTAATACTTAACTTAATCTATATAATATTAACAAAAGTCAGGATACATATGGTACATAGAAGAAGCCTTACAGGTGGCCATCCTATTCCCAAGGTGTGCCATCGTCAATAAAATCTTTGACCCTATAATAAGCTTTAGCACAAAAAACGTTCTTTAACGAATTTTTTAAATTTATTGATGGGAAGATTTTGAACGTTTTCTTGGATTTTATTGTATAGGCGTTTACATTGACCTCTAAATGATTTGCTTACTTTACTTAGTCTGATCACCGGTATATGTAGCTTGTGCTTATTTCTAGTGTTTCTACAGTGATTGTCGCTTTTCGTTTTAAAATTACTTATAATATTCTTTCTAACATCTAATACATTATCAAAAATATATTGAGAAGCGACGGTCAGAATACCTATTTCTTTAAACATATCTGTCAGAGATTCAACAGGGGACATTTTGTAAATTGAACGTATTACTCGCTTCTGCAGCACAAATATTGTATTAATGGCGGCGGCATTTCCCCATAAAAGGACGCCGTAAGATATTCTACTATGAAAGTAACTAAAATAAACTATTCGCACCGTGTCATCGTCAGAAATTTCCTTAATTTTTCTGACTGCATATGCTGCAGAACTGAGATTATCTGCATGATTAGCAATATACGGACCCCACTATAATTTGCTATCTAGTGTTGTACCTAGAATCCTTTCCCGATTGTTTCTTTCTTAAGTGCTGTGTACATTTTGCTCCATTTTATTTCGGGTCAATTCACACCGAAACGAAACGCGATATGTGACTGCATTTTAAGACAGCTGTTGAAAACTGAACTTTATTCATTACACAAAAATATACACGCTTCATTGTAAAAGTTTAAATCTAAAGTTTCAGCTCGCTGCACAGCGCATGTGCAATGTATGACTGATGTCATATGAAACGTGTATCTTTTTGTGTAGCGAATAAGTCCAATTTTGAATAGCTATCTTGAAAATGCAGCGCCGCGCATCGTCGCGGTGTGAACTGACCCATAGACCTACTTATCACATTTGTAACATTATTTATCATACGCGCGAAGAAATCTGGCGCAGAAATTTCTGGAACTAACTAACTTGTGATATATTACCGAAGTTTGTCCGTGTCCCTGTCTCGAAGCAGCTGTTGTATAGTGTATCCTAGCTACCTACCCATTAATAATAATAATAATTGTCTATTTTCCTACATGCAAAAATATAGTTGTTTATTTAATTATTAAGAAATAATTAGGCATTAAAACTTGATAAAAGTAAAAATAATTATGATTATACGTGTAGTTTTGTATGTCTTCATTTCGAAGACAAAAAAGTTGAAATTTTAGTTTATTGACGAAGAACTGTGCCCTCGGGAACGTTAGTTGGCACTTGTCGGTGATGTTAATGATGGTGAATATCAAAATCATTAAATACGATTGTTCAAAATCAATTACGAATATATTATTAAAAGAAAAAAAAAAAAACCTACTGAATAAAAATACATTGCTCTCTCTCTCTCAGGCGTTGATGTCATTAACCTCACAGATCTAGCTGATTTGGAAGCAAAGATTTTGTCTAAATAACATGAATCGTCAGGTGTGTGAGGTCGACGACCTTCACAGCAAGTAAAGAATGTTCTGTAACTTTATTCTGTTTTTTTGTTTTTTTTTAATTATTCTTCTGCATAAACGACTTTAAATAAGCAGTAGGCCATAATATTATGCCCGAAATATCCGTAATGAATTTCGAACAATCTAATAGTATAATAAACGTGACTGCTGCATCTTTTATGAATATGCTTCCGAATATTGACGTATTGAAAGATACGAGGTTGACACCCGGCCTCTGAATTAGAGGCCGGGTGTCGATGACTATTTGATTAGCCAATCAAATAGTCGACGAAGTAACACATTGTTGAGTTAACAGACTTGTTAAATCAATTTGCGTTTCTGAAAGGCTAATTAGTGAAAAATTTACTAATCATTGATCATCTTGACATGACCACCAGCCTTCGCTACTACTACCTACCTAATTTTCTTCAATACATTGTAGAAACATATTTTATTCCTAATCAAAATACACTTTAAGTCTTCACAAAGAAAATATGGGAAAAATATTGAGGAGCTTAACTGTCTGTCGAACCTTTACCTTCGCGTCAATTTACAACAAATAGGGGCCTGTCCCTGACAAAAACAACGCTCAGGGCTGTCACAACAATGATTATCACATATTTTTTATTTATATCTTGTAAACAAATACCTACAGATAATCGCCTATAATAAGAAGCTTTTATCTTACATAAATTCACGTCCTACAAATCTGTAGTACTGTTGTCAAAGTAGATGGAGAGCTACTAGGATATTTAGAGCAGGTATTTGAGGCAAGCTAAAACGTTGTCTTGTCTTCTCCTATTGTACCCCAACACGAGACGACTGCAGGACTGGCTGGTCAGAAGCGGGGCTAAGTCAATTGTCAATTTTTTCAAAAGTGTTTTTTTTTTCAAAAAATATGTTTGAAGCAATTTGAAATGTTGATATGTTGTAGTTTAATGTTTAAGGAGTTGGAAAAAAAAGCTATGCTATTTAGTCAGGGATTAATCCTTCCCATTCCAGTGTAAAAGTAAATGGGAAAAAAGCTAAGAAAATGTGTTTGAGGTACCTTAAAATGTTAGTAGGGTATTATATATTATTAAAAATAATATTGTTAAAATAAAGATTATTTTCTATTATACGTTGATATGAAGATCATTGTTCATAAAATATATTCTCGATTTTGTAGGTCATCTGGCAGGTGGAAAGGCCGATAAAATTATCGGTATTTCCAGTACAATGGGAAGGTTAAAGCCCCAACTAAATGGCACCCTTTTTTTCCCATCTCCTTAAATATTAAACTACAACATATCGAAATTTCAAATTGCCTTAAACAAATTTTGTGGAAAAAAATTTCACTTTTCAGAAATTTGTATATTGACTTGGCCACGCTTCTGACCAGCCAGTCCTGCAGTCTCGTGTCGAGGTATGTAGGAGAAGTAGAGGACAAGGTTTCGGCTTGCCTCAAACACCTGTTCTTTATTTCCTAGTAGCTCTTGATCTGAAGTTACCATACAAAGGTACTAAATATAATCCAGGAACATGGTTTATGTGTATGGTACATGGAACAACCTTATGTTTCTATCAAGAAAAAAAATATTTTTCTGTAAAGTTTTCAATTCCCTTTCTGTAAAAGCGCCAGCAATCAGTAGCTATGTCAATTACGAGTTATGGAATCGATAAACGGACGACATTGAACAGTTAGTAAAATTTAATTTATAATATATTGTCACTTTTTTGTTCAGAAACAAGTTATCGAACCAGTATATGTAATGAATAAACTACCAACAAATACACCCTAGAATCCGGGCATTAGGTAGTCGTCCAAAAACTAGGTAATATGTTAACATTATACTTTTCGTAAATCAATTTACTTTAACAAACGATGCACGCAAACAGCCGCGAAAAACGCGAAATCCTTTGACAGCCCTAATAAATTTTGCATATTCGCTGCGACAAAACATTTGTTTGCACTGACATAAAATTCAGATTGGGCACACTCAATGCCTGGATCCTAGAATTTGCACATCTATCTAGACAAGGGTCACGTTCTTTACATGTGAGTGGTAAGTAATATCGACAGGTATAAAAAATAGTTTCCCCAGGAAAGAAAGAAGGAAAATTAGAGATCGTTATAAATACAATAATTATTATTAATTTATTAAATTAAATATGAGATTAAAAAATATTTTTTTGCTAGACATTACCGACTTATTTCTTTATCTGTAATCCCAGTAAATAAACGAAATTGTTTATTAAAGCGTCGTCTTATTTCTTACTGATTTATCAATCCTGTTGGTGTACAAAATTATTTATACTGTGACTGTTGGTAAATATATTTACGTAGAACATTCAAGGCACTTCCTAACCAAGCTGAGAAATTTATTTCTAGTCTCATTCAAAGCATCCCTTTGTCAAGGCTAATGACTGCGAGTTGCGACGTACACAAATCAGTAAGACGTTAATTATCTCGCATTGAATAAATAATGACTTCCAAACTCTCAAATTCATCCTTTGCTTTCGGTTAAATTATGTAAATAATCAGCACAGAGCTTTTTGGGAGTTTCTAATTGAATTGATCAGCGATTTATTTTCTTTCTTCTTTCTGTTTAAGCCAGTTAAAGCCTTATTGCAAACAGTTAATAAATAGCAAAGATTGGTTGGTTGGGTTGTAACCATGTTTTAATTTTATTTAAAAATCTGATTCACATCATTCTGAATATTTTAATTTGAAATTAGTAGATAGGTCTAAATCACATTATTTTAATTGAAATTTAAAATGTGAAAGTAAATATTATAATCTATATCTATTCTATATATATAAATAAAAAAACTTGAGAGGTGTCAAGGGACACCCGGATGGAACGAAGTTATAATATATATATTATAACATAATATATATATTATAACACAAATACACAGACTGACAGACGGACAGAAAAATGTTAACAATTTATATATTATTGTAAGTACCGATCATACTTTTAAATGCTTTAAGTGAAAATAAAAGCTGTTAATTTGAAATTACAAACAGACACTTCAATTTTGTTTATCTGTAAAGATATAATATATTATATAATACAAAACAAATAGTTGCTGCTCGCAGTGTTGCCGCCGCGAAGTCCGGCTCCGTACTGAGTAATAACATCAAGCGCTCTTCCGTCCCACTAAGGCCCGGCTAGCTAGTCACAATATGTAACAGTCATAACAGTCATAATGTGCAATTGCAAAATTCTACATTAGTGTTAAGGTGATAAGATCATTTTTTGTATCATTCTTAATAGTCGTTATTACATTGTGATTTCGAGTGGCAAAAAGTGTCGTGCCAATTCAATCCGCCTAGCCCCAATACAATTCGCAACGCCCCATAAGGAACTTCGAAATGAATTACCGAAATGTTTGTACGTGCATAACTTCCAAACGACTGCATCAAATTAGATAAATCTTTTTTTTATGTGTTTGTTATTGTCAGGAGAAGGTTTGTAAGAAAACAAAAAAAATAATGACTAATATATAAAATTCTCGTGCTGTAGTGTTCGCCGACACACTCCTCTGAAACGGCTTGACCGATTCCTATGATTTTTTTTGCATATTTGGTAGGTCTGAGAATAGGTCTTTATGTATTTTTTTTAAATTCCTAAATGATACGGGTGACCCACACCTAAATAATTTATTTTTTTTATATGATGTGGCATTAAAAATACAACGCAAAATTTTCACCCTTGTACTAAAAATTATTTTATATGAATAAAGTTCCTGGGAGACCGAGCTTTGCTCGGTGTTTTAGTAGGACAATAAAATAATAAAAAAAATATAAATATTAACAATCACAAAAATATTTATCTTACCGGGATTCGAACATTCCGAATTTCCAAACAATGCAAAAATTATACGCAAGTACGCATATCAAGCTGCCAATCAGACTGACGTAAGAGAGTCGAAATTATTGATATATTGTTGTACGACGTAATAAAAAAACATATATTGCTTAAAAATGCGCAGTTTCCAAGGGATAAGAACTAGCTAGATTGATTTTTCTCCCCCAAAACTCCCAGCATACTAAATTTCATGGTAATACTTGTAGCCGTTGTCGAGACATCGATTACATATATATACAAGATCGTCTCGTTTAAAGTATAAGATATATTATGCCAAAAAAATGTTTGCCGGGCCAGCTAGTTTCAAATAATTTAATTCATTAGGTTTCAACAGAGATAATTATTCAAACCACTTTAGTGAAATTCAATCAATTCTAAATTACCCATGTCTCTGCGGCTTAAATAAATAGGATTAAGTCTATATATAAATGGGTATATAATCAACATGGAAGATACATTATATATCTAACGTGTATGAGGTTTATAGAATATTAGATACAGTTGGCTAAAAATACCTCGCACCGAGACCAGTAGTACGTTACTATAATAATTCTAATTAAACATTCATAGCACGAGATATTAAAATTTATGGTATACGTTAATAATGTATCAAAAATATTTAACTGATAGCTTTTGCCGGCGGCTCCGCCCGTGTAACAATATCCCACGGGAACACTGTACTATTTTGGAATAAAAAGTTTCTTTATGTGTTATGTCAAAGAATAAACTACCACCTACCATATTAAATTTCATCAGGATCCGATAAGTAGTTTTTGCGTGAAAGAGAAACACAAATATACATCCTCACAAACTTTCACATTTATTTGTTTGAAGATCCTATCAGACCGTAGCAATTTATAATCGTTATAAATTATAATTATCGTAAAGTGGATGATACCATTATTTAAAAAGGTATACATAAATACTTAATTAATCTGCATATAAGAAGGTAAACCAAATATTAAATTAGTATCATAGGATTATATTTAATGTTGAGTATAAATAAGAACGGTGCCAGAAAATCTGTTCATCCAAAGTGTTTCCAATATTTAATCACAAAATCGACTCCACGTTCCCCAATCATTATAGAAGGTGCATTTGTATTCCCTCGTGGAGCTACGGGCATGATCGATGCATCTATGACCCTCAGACCATTTATACCGTAAACCTTAAGTTTGTTATCCACTACAGCTTTTAGATCCTTTTTGGGACCCATTTTACAAGTTCCTACAGGATGATAAGTTGATGATGTATACGATTTTGCCAAACATATAATATAATCATCTGTACCCCATTCGTGATCTTTACAAGCAGGCAACGGTTCTTTGACAAAATATGCACCATTTGTTTTAAAAGCCTTTGTGTTTTCTAGTAATAGTAAAAACTTTACGCCTCTTAAAAGTGGTAGAAAATCTGCTTCGATATCAAAATAATTTGCATATATTTTAGGATGTCCATACCGGTTAGCGGGATCTAAATGAATCCATCCTCTACTAAGAGGTAAAAGATTTTCGGTGCGCGGAAGTGCACCATCATAATATGATGACGGAAGAATTGCTAAACTGTCATATGCTGTAGGTTCTCGTATAAATTCTTTCCAGTGTGTGACATGATTTACTTGATATTCTACATCTGGAGCTGTAAGATTAGCTTCTGATTTAAGAAATGCTATAGAGTTTACCGGGCCGTTACTAGAAAGGGAATTGTTTTTAACTTCCATGTCATGATATTCTTGAACCTTATTCAAAATTTCGTCATTACTGACTGATGTTGCCGTTTTGTTAGGTAATGCTATAACAATACCGTTAAATGTGACATGATCGTGCAAATTTTCACCAACGGCTAAGTCTTTGATAACAGTTATATTAAGAGCCTCTAAGTGACTTTTTGGACCAATGCCAGAGAGCATCAATAATTTTGGTGAATTTATAGCACCTGCACCACTGACTACAACTTCTTTTTTAGCTCGAACACTGAACGTATTATTTTCGAATTCTTTTATCACGACACCGACAGCTTTATTGTTTTTAACAATAATTTTAATTACTTCGGAGTTGGTTTTTATTGTAGATTTTTTCTTTTGTAGCGAATCGGGTGTATAAATGCTGAATAAGTAGAAACTCGTTCTCCATTTGCGGAAAAAGCTTGAGCCTGCATACTGCCTTCTTGTTCAGATCCATTGTAGTCAATCAAAGGTAGACCTCTTTCATTAAAAGCCTCCGTTATCATTTTAGACGGTCCATCAATGTATGGGTAGCGTTGGACTGGTTGTTCCCCATCAAATCCATGATAATCCTTATCAACAATATCAGAATTAAGATTCTTTTCAGATTTTTTGAAAAATGGTATTACCTGTAACAGTAATATAGAAGATATTAAGTAGCTCGCATGTGATAAATTATGACAGAAAAGATGTCATTATTACAGAAACATGCATTTTTAAAATAGAATTTACTTCTTCATAGCTCCAACCTGGATTACCAAGCTTATACCATCCATCATAATCTTCCTTGTTACCTCGAATATACGACATAGAATTTATGCTACTGGAACCTCCCATAGTTTTCCCTCTAAAAATAGAAAATATTAAATTAAAGAATATAGATGATTACGTTCAATAGTGCGACATAATTTTATTTTTTAAGTAAAGAATAAAATATGCCCTCAGTCTTCGAAAATTCCCTACATTTTGTTCACTTACTATTACTATATAATGTGTTTAAAATTTCGGAATGCTCAGAGTACTTACCTAGGCCAAGAACACCTTCCTCTATCGCGGGCGAGGCAGCTCTTTCCGTTGGGCTCAGTTGTATATTTCCAGTCGAGATCTGATTGCAGAAGTGCCGTGGATAGACCGGGTGGTGAAGTAATCTTTGGCTGTTCAGGTCCAGCCTCAATTAGGAGTACCTGGAGATTGATGTTATGATTATTTAATAAACGTAATATTATGTTATTTTCTAAATCGCTTGCGTCCAATCAGGGTAACTTTAGATTTTTCTCTCGCTTAATTTAGAAAACCTGCATTAGCATATGCCCCAGGTTTTATAGCATTCTGCATATTAGTTTAAGTGATGCAACACTTAAACTGTGCACTGTACAGTGATTGATCGATTGATTTTATCAACAAATCTTACCTTATATATTATTAATGATTAGTTTTTATATACTTACAGTCCACTTGGGATTAGCTGATAAGCGATTGGCAACAACGCATCCCGCAGCTCCAGCGCCAACGACAATGAAATCATACTCTGTCTTATCATTATTGTCATCCTCTTTATCTTTAATACCGTCTAGTGGTCCGCTGTATAACTTGATCAGAAGACTGACGTACACGAAGCCAAAATCTGAGCAGACGCTTATATTGGTGTCCGCTGGACATGTTGTCGTCAGATTTAGCGGCTCCCAAATCATATCCTGACAAAAATTATCTCCAAGGGTCAGTTCACACCGCGACGATACGTATCTTACGTATGCGAACTTTGTTTACTATACAAAAAGGTACACGTTTCATACGATATCAGTCATACACTACACATGCGCTGTGCAGTGCAGTGCAGTGCAACATGACATTCGAAATCTTACAAGGAAACGCGTAACTTCTTGTGTAGTGAATAAAGATCAATTTTGAATAGCTATCTTAAAAATGCAGCACCGCATCGCGTTTCGTTTAGTTTCGGTGTGATTTGACCTTTATTATTATTTACCATTGTATAATTATTATTCTTGTTAAGTGCATAGACTAATCAATCATTGGTCTCGATGGGCTCTCTACCGAGCGAGACCAATCATATATCTTTGGTTAGGTATCATAATATCTGATTGCATTATAATTATTTTATTCCTCAGTTTTCTGTTGCTTGTCATACATTTAATTAAATTATTATGCAACTTATGCAACAAAAATGATTTCAATAATAGTAGAGCCGTATTAGTATTTTGTGTTCAATATTCGGTCGAGTGACTTTAAATCCAATATTAACGGCTTATTATTAACATTCCATTGACTTGGTTATTAATTTCAAATAGCCATAATAATATTTATTATGATTAGCTTTTGATACTCATATTTTCGTGTTTTAATTTATTCGTGAATTTCCTTGTGGAAGTTAACATAGAAAAGTTGCTGTTTTAGAAATAGCTAGGTACAGTAAAATGTTGTTGCTAATTACCGTTGGCAATTATCATTAGAAAAAAAAGGCAGACTATGTATGGAGAAAGGCGACTGCGGAAATATGAAGAAGATTGTGAATAAGGTTCTCGCAAAATTTATGAAAACAGTACCTAATTGATAAATTATTTAAAATCTTTTTGGTAGAGTTTCGTGCAAAGGAGATTCCCATATCGTACTCCAGTGGTTGTTAAAAATGTCTATGCAATAAACACAACATAGTTGTGAAAAAATAAAATGTTAGATTTGACACTTCAAATACTTTTCTACGTCAACCTCAGTTCTCTCTCTAATATTTGGCTGTTCGCAGTGTTATTTAAAGTGGCTTTAAATAAATCTCGTTTAATCTTCATGTATTGATTGATTTACCTAAGAAGGTTTATCCAACGGTGATGTCGAGACGTTAGGTTAGTCAAGTTGAAAAGATTAAAAAATTGCTTGAAATCAAAAGCACTTCATGTTATAATAAAGTCTAACAGTAACTAAGCTGTCGTGTTTGAGACAACATCACAGCTAAGCGAATTATTATCTGAAATGCAAAAAATTAATCTGGATTCCTCGAATCTCGACATTATAGTCTGTTGGTCTCTGCTAGAATACCGTCGTTCGGCCAGTATTCCAGATATGCTAAGTCGTCGACAATTCTGATTATACATCCAATTGTGATTACTACAGAATAACTAATAGGTAATATTATATATATATATATATATATATATATATATATATATATATATATATATATATATATATATATATATATATATATATATATATATATATATATATATATATTATTACCTGGGTAACCGAACTTTGCTCGGAGCTCTAGTAGATAAAAAAAATCACATAAATATTCAACCGGTGTTCGAACCCACCACACTCCGAATTTCCGAACAACTCAAAAATTAACCAAACTGCCAATCGGATTGACATTATAGAGTCGAAATTAATGATATATTGTTGCACGACGAAACAAAGAAACATATATAGCTTAGTTTCCCAGGGATGAAACCTAGCTTTTTAGCGATTTTTTTCCCCTAAAACTCCCTGTAAAATGTAAATACTTGCAGTCGTTGCAAGTTATGTTATATATATGTTATATATATATATATATATATAATAGGAATAGGAAAGGCTGTAAACTATTTTTATAGCCCTAATAATAGAGGTGACGCACCCCAAAGTTTTTAGGTTTTTTTTAACAAATTTTTAGATTTCTTTTTTATGATTAGGCATTCAAATACATAATATTATAAACCTAAATTTTCACCCTTCTAATACCAACCCCCAATATATTAGTACTGTACCAATTTCAACCCTCAGTGGTATACAACTCTTACACATAATAAAGCAGGCCAACGCGCTATTGTTTATCGTTTAAATTCTAGTTCAACTCTGCTTTGGTTTCGGTTGAGATTCAGTGTCGGTTCGATTCCGATGCGGCTGAACAAATTTCAGTATCGCAATGTCCTTCCAATCGTAACTCAATTTTGCATTTCACAAGTCATTTTATTTCATCATATTCTCAACAATTTCACATAACAAAAATTTCATGTCGGTATCGAGCCGAGTGCTCTACCAGTTGAGCTATCCGGCCCTATGTCACTTTCCTTTTTTTATTTCATTTATAACTTATTGAGCCATCCACCGTCCATCATACGGTAATACAACAACACAAACAATATGATACCTAAATTAAACATTCTTAATAAGACAATTATTTCCTATCAATATAGGCAGATAAAATTTAAGAAGCTCAGCGACTGTTACTTGTTGAAACTTGTATATTTCATATTCAGTACAACGCGTCGAGACTTGTTGCCGCGCCGCGCGCCGGCCGCCGCCGTCCCGTCCGCAATGCGTGTTCAAACGTGCAAATTAATACGACTTGTGGTGTATGTACTTGCAATCTTGTATGAACGTGTTTAATTCTTCACCAATATAAATACGAATGTCAAGGATAAACGTTACTTATTTGTTTCTGAAATTTCACAAAGAAAAGTGAATCGATATTAGTGATTACCAGTGTCGGAAAAGTAAGTACCTACCTGGCTATTTGTATACCTACCTACCTGCTTATAAAATATAATATCGCGTGCCTAATACTAAAAGGGCGCATTTTTCAATATTTTGTATTAAAACTTGAATTTTTTTATTTAGGTAATTGATACGAAACATGACCAAATCTAAGAAGTGTCGTCAGTACAGTGTTGAATATATAAAATTTGGATTTCTTCCATCACAGGCAGATAAACGATTGCTCAAATGCCTTTTATGCAACAAAGTTTTGAGCAATGACTATGAAACCATCAAAGCTGGAAGACCACCTAAGAAGGTGTCATCCTGATAAAATAGGTGAGTAAAGATTTAAAATATTTTCAAACATTAAAGGAAAGATATGAAAAGAGACCCACCGCGCACAGTATGTTCGCTTCAACGTCTGAAACTAACGATGATGGCTTGCGGGCATCTTACAATATCCCATTACTTATAGCAAAATCTGGAAAACCGCACACCATTGGATAACAGTTAATTTTATCTGCTGTTGAAGAGGTTTTAAAAACTGTTCTGCACAAATCTTCATTTGACATACTCAAAAGAATCCCTTTCAGTAACAACACTGTACAAAGACGTATTGATGAAATGAGCTCTGATGTTGAAAGTTTCTTGTGTGATTATCTGCAAACAACTCATTTTTCCATTCAACTGGACGAGTCAACTTTGCCTGGCAATGAAGCATTATTATTGGCATATGTTCGAATTATTATGGGCGAAAAAATTCATGAAGAGTTACTATTCGCGAAAACTTTGAAGACGGACACTGATGGTGAATCAATATAAGACGGACACTGATGGTGAATCAATATTAATGTCCTGAGTGATTTTTTTTAAAGAAAAATCGATTCCATTTACAAACGTTATTTCGGTGGCAACAGATGGAGCTCTTGCCATGGTCGGGCAATATCGTGGGTTTATAGGCCATCTTAAAAATTATACCAGAAGTAACTGCAATTCACTGTGTTATCACCGACAACATCTAGTAGCGAAAAATTTGAGTGATAGATTGGACCAATCGCTTCAATTTGTGATTAATGCAGTTAACAAAATTAGAAGCAATGCGTTGAATACGCGCTTATTTGTACAATTGTGCGATGAAAATGATGAAAACTTACAACGATGTCTGTTACATACCGAAGTACGCTGGTTGTCGAAAGGTGCATGTTTATCAAGATTTTATTCACTTTTTCAGACAAAATTAATTAAGATTTTCAGACATCGCGTACCTATTTGACAGATTTGTTCAAAATAATTTAATGACCTCAACTTAAAATTATAAGGGGACAGCCCCCAGGGGACAGCCCTAAATAAAAGCTGAAATTACACTATTGTTTAATAAAAACAATAGTGTAATTTCAGCTTTTATTGGTAAAATGAAATTTATGAAGGAAAATATTGGTCGGCGCGAATTTTCACAGTCTTCAAACATAACATAACATACGTTCAACATTTGATTGCCCTGCATGATGATTTTAAAATTAGTTTTGAAGACATTCTGTCGATAGAAATACTACCATGGATCATAAATCCATTTGATGAAACGGAAGGGGAGAATGTAATATTACAAGAGGAGCTACTCGAGCTTAGCACTAATGAGGAGCTGAAAGTAACATTTAAAAGAGAGTATGAAAAATGTTGGCTGCAGGCAGAAATACCTGAAAAGTATTCTGGACTGTGGGGAATCGCAAAAGCTTCTGATAGCGTTTCCCTCGTCATATCTCGTCGAAAAAAGTTTTGGTCCCGTTACAAACTTATTAACAAAAAAGGAACAGATTGAAAATCACAGAACGGGGAGATTTGCGGTTGTTCCTTATAAAACAAATATTGATAATTTGCTGTGAATCCATCAAGTACGTCCATCTCATATATATTTTTTTTTTGTAATTACCATTGTAGAAGTTACATTACGTTATAAATAAGTGTTTAATTTTGATTATATTACGACTGTTAAAACAAAAATAATTATTAGTGAAATAATTTATATGTTTGAATATATAATATATATACCTACAACACAAGGAAATATACTATATTTCTTTTTACCACTCTGAATGGGACATTTTCTAAATAAAATTTGTGAGAATTGATTGGTACTTGTGCTGATTCACTGTAGATTTCAAAAAAGTAAAGTTGGATGGAGTCACTTTTTCGATTGGCAAAGTTTTTTTTTTGACATCCACTCACAACATAATGAATTAAAATTTAATTGAAAATTTGTTTAGTCTACCTACTTTATTATCAAATAATTAACCCTATCAAGCAATGAGTTCTAACCTTTTTTTTCGAAAATTGTTAATTCGTCGTTGAAACTCAGCCACAACGCAAGTTTCCATAGATAGATAGATCTAATCTTCACTTTTTTTCGAGATTTAGAAATTGGTAGTAATGTAGAATATAGTCCAGTCCACCGGATCCAGCAAATTTTTGAAAGTGGTCTATAAAACAAAAAAGCCTGGGAACCACTGGTGTAGAACCTGTAGGTGTATGTAGGTAGTTATTTATTTATTCTAGCAGGCTTAGTATGCGCACCCTAGAAACATCGAAGAATCGACAAAATTACAGATTGAAGAAACATTGATACCATTCGGAGCAAAATAGTTCTTATTGTAAGGCAGCAAGGTTGATGCATCGTCGTTATGAGAAACAACATTTCTTTTCATCCCGAGCATGAGCTCACAAAATGATCTCTTTTGACAGCTAAATTAGAAATGTTTTCTTATTTCAATGTCAAATAGTCTTACTACTCCACAAATGTATTAATGTCAACTACTCCACATCATGGCGGTCCAAGACAAATAGTTTCTTTACGTTCAGTCATTTACCTGAAAATTTGATCATTTTTGACAGAATATTTCTCCGCAGCCATTTTAAAAATATGGCTTTTTAGAAATGTTGACTTCTATTGACGACCTTGTTACCATGGATTAAGAACTATTTAGAAAAGAACTATATTGGATAGAATATTTCTTGTTTAAAACTATTTCTTCGGATCGCCATGCTAAGCCCGCAGTAGATACATAAGACGGAATAAAGTCTGTCGGATACAGCTAGTATATATCTAATATTATATCATTATGCATAGTAACTTATTGACACACATTCGCTTATCTCTGGTAGATAGTGCTATCCACTAATATGCATACTGCAGCTTGTATAACATACAGATAACGAGCTAGTTTGAAAGTATTTGCATATCTACCTGATACACAAACTCAACATTTTATTTCCATGCAGGGTAATATTATATAACACTTATGGAAGTGTCCAACATGATGCCTCCCACCGGAACTCACACTTCTCTCACTCTTCTCGAACTCGCACTAGAAACTCGCACGGGGCAGACTTTTAGCAAAAAAGATGGGAAAATTGTTCTTTTCAAAAAAATTACGATGTAATAACTATACAACAAAAGTCATAAGTACATACTTAAGTAGAGACAGTTCCATAGAAGCAGCCTTGCAGGGGGGTATCTTATTCCCAAGGTGTGCAATCGTTAATGAAATCATTATATATAATAAGCTTTAACACACAAACGTTCTTTAACAACTTTTTTAAATTTATTAAATTAGTAAGTAATACTTCATCGTAATTATATTTTTTTCTGTAAATGCGGATGACGTGACTGTCTTAAATATTAAAATTTAAAAAAAAAAGATATATCTCATTGGAATTTTTTGTTCATTTGGTGGTTGTGGTGTGGTGGGTGGGTGGTTCATTAATATTATGGTGATAACCTGATAAATTCCGATTTTGAGTAATCACAATTAAAAAAAAGTTAATATAATAATATAATAATAAACAGATGCTTAATTTGTACTTAAAACAAAATGTTCATGATATTCAGACTGATAGACTTTAATCGTCTGAGAGGTATCAATTAAAAATAATTATCCAATTATGTCTATTTGCATTACCATCCTTTGTGAGGAAAGTTGAAGTTATCTTGAAACTTCAAAACTCAGATAAGATGGAATTAACAAACTGAAACAATTTCGAATAACCCATTGCAATAGTTTATTTAATGTCAAATCAAAATTTGACGTTTGTCCCTACATATTTTAAATTTACGATTTTTTAAAATCCTTTGGAGGCCTGGAAACGTGTTTCGTGCACCCTCTTGACTGCAATCCGAGCTAATGTCTAGGATTGCGTTACGACACATACCTACCTACAGCAATGTAGCAAATAATATAATTAATATTCTGTCTGTGCCTTTTATTATCTATATTTTCAATCATGTATATTTTTAATGGTTCACATTACAATATTAAAAAAAATATTTAGAAATACCGATTTAAAAACTAGTTAAAATAAGTATATTATTATCTAAACTATATAGGTATATAAGTTATTGTTTAAATGAAAAATAAAAAGGTCTATAGGTAAAAAATTGAAACTAGGTCGAAGGCTGCGGGTAGAGTACCTAAGAGGCTGGCAGCATTGCCTCACTCTATGGCCAAACTGATACGTTGGCCGAGGTAAGTGCCAGCCTTAGGATCATTTGTTTTGTCGACCAGTTTTTGGCTAAATCCCTAAAAAGATGCTTGGCACTGGGGCCCCAAGAACCCATAGTTTCGACTCCAAAAGGCAGAAAAATGTAACCATCGCCGAAGGATTCATATTTCCGCCTTTTGTTGGTCTCGGCGAGTGCAACTGCCGCCCCCGCCACCCTTGTAGTGGCCGTTACGTGTGACGCCGCCAGCGTATCCACCCAGGTAGCGGCCTCCCACGGCTCCACGGAATTAGGGTCATGCCATCGGGTCTCCTGCCGTCGTCACGTACGATACCCTTCGGCTCAAGTGTGGCCGGTACGTTAACGGTGGCAAGAGCCCTGCGGATGACGTCATTTATGGAGGCATGGCGGAACTGGCGGCCGGCACTGCGGCGGCAGGACAGTCCATGGTGTCCTTGGCGGTCCACCGTGGTACCACAATGGCAGCGATGGGGCTCGCTAGTGGCGGTTCCTAAACGCACTACGCAGACTGACATAAAGTGTGAAGGTGTGGTTATTCAACAAAGTTCCGATGTTGAATGACGGGAGTGCCTGGAGCCAGTACCCCGATTCCGGCTAAGTGGACGCTAAGAGACGGGCGCGATCAGCAGGGGAGGAGCAATTTAACAGGTCTGATTGTGATAAATTAAGAAGGGGTTCATCCCAATTCTTTTGAATGTTAGGATGGACTGGAATTTCGCCTGGGCAGACTCCACGCCAAGTACTAACAGCTTCCGGTAATGAGTCAACACCCACGAAACCTAATGAATTTGTATTGATTTTGGTGAAAAGTAGGTAGATGCCATTAGCAGGTGACGAAAAAGCAGGAAGAGACACACTGGTCACCGGTATGTGGATGCCCAACCCTCCGAACAATCCAGACGCAAAAAGAGGGGTGTTCTAAGTTTGACCTGTTTGTCTGTCTGTGTGCTTGTCCGTGGCATCGTAGTTCCTAAACGAGAGGTCCGTTTAAGATGCGTTTTTTTTGTTTGAAAGCTGACGTGATCGAGATTGTTCTTAGCTATAATAATTTATCATCATCAGCTCGCTCGTTGCTTGACAATTCGGCGGTCGGTTTATTGTAATATATTATAAATTGTTTGAGGAAATTGTTTGCCTCTCACAGTACTTTACGTAAACCCCGTTCAGGGGAAATTATTGTAGGTATCATCGGCTGAGTTTCGTTTTTCAGGCTGTCCCGCTAGCGTGTGCAGGATTTGACGCATAGGCGAATGAGTCCGCGCATTGACCGAACCAAGATCGAAAAGAGTTAAGAGAATTGGGCTTCTGCGTAAAAATATTAAATAAATTTTTATTCATTCATTTTTTAAACGCATAGTTCGTTAACTATATTTAAAATATTTATCGGAATAATCTGAACATTTTAATATTAGACTAAGTTTTTTTTTTCAATTACATGTTATGTGTATTTACTTAATATGTATTGTAATAAAGGTATTGTATGTAAACAATATTTTATTATGTATTATATTTTATTAGCCTCTACTATGCTATGTATTGATGTGTATATATTAGTAGGTTTTAAATGTATCTACTTATGTAATATTGCCATATTTATTAGAATATTATTTATATTCAATTGTAGTACAAGAAATGCGCCTACTTCACCATGTCTATGCATCACCCTAAGGTTGGCTGGTAGAGAATGCCACAAGGCATTAAGTCCGCCTTTGTACGTTACGTACAGAAAGTGTTGAAAATAAAAAATAATATTAAATTCATAAGGCTTGGGACTTAGGACCATATTTTGTTCACCACTAGACGTTAGCGTCCTCACTACTAGGGTTCGGATCTCTCCTCGATGGCTAAAACTAGGAGGACCACAGTAATTAATTATATACTGGCTTTTGCCTGCGGCTCTGCTCTCGTAAATAAAGTGTCCCGCAGGACTCTACTTTTACTGGATAAAAAGAAAAAATTTCATCGACATCCGTTCAGTAGTTTTTGTGTGAAAGAGTAACAAACATCCATCCTCACAAACTTTCACATTTATTATAGACCCGTAGGATTGTAGGCAACAACGGTGTTTATGTAAAATAAATTATCATGTCTTTAATGTGTATAGAATTGTATAAAACTGAATAATAATTATGTTAAATAAAAATTGTATATGGTAAAATAATTAATATTCAAACAACACTCCCTTTTAGCTGAAAATCGGTTACACGCGGACAAATTCTGCGTGTAAATTCTGGGAACTGTTTGTTTTGATATGTTTGATGTGTTACTTAGAAATTACTGTAGAATGTGCAGCTGAATTTGCAGCTGCGTAGAAAGATCTAGAACATTTTTGGGTGGTATAAAAGGGCTAAGATTTTTATGTAAGACAGTCGCTTTCGAATCTCCGTTTGGGATAGAGCTGTATTGAACTCTCAATATATTATCGTCGTAATGCTTAAACGTGTATGTGTTCTAGAATGTATATATTGAACTGACTACTCGTAATAAATACCGGGTCTATAGTTTGAGACCAATTTTACAATGATTATTAAAGCTTACTTACTATTAACGTATATATTCTCCGAAAACAACTTGCACCGCTCGTGTATAGCCTGGAACTGTTCCAGTGGGGCTCACAGCAACATCGGCAATGTGCATATTATCGGGCAGTAATTCAGTCAAGTGATTGACGATAACGTTTGCAGTTCACACGCGGTGGAAGTAAAACGTTCGAAAATAATATTTTACTCTCACCTATCTACCTATCTATTATAACCTACCTATCTATTATAACCTACCTATCTATTATAATCTACCTATCTATTAAATCGGATACGATTATTTTTCACGCGTTATTTTCTCTTTCTTACCAACTATGTAGTGACGCTTTGTACTTTTGTAACTTTGTGAAAGTAATTCCATTTTTAGGCAAAGCATGTCTTCGATTTGTAGATCTTAACACTTACTACACCATGTTACTAATGACCCTCGACAATCTTCGTTTTTCTACAAAAATGACAGGAGATTTATGAAAAATGACGACTACCGAAACACATTGAGGCTGTGGTCGCAATGTAAATGAAACTATCTGTCAGATAATTATCATATTATTTGAATAAAAGAGACCTTTTCCACAAATGTATGTATCGAATAGCTTATAAGAATGTTTTGTCGCTGTTTACTTTTTATCGAGCGACATAGATAAAACATTCAAGTAATCTGTCTGACACTTCTAGTAGAAGGTGCAACAGACCCTCATTATGAATTAAGTAGGTAATAACAAAAGTTAAAAACTGTAACCCGACTGAGTACGTAAATTATAAAGTTTTTACCCGGGTCATAATTACGAATCTATTGACACCTCATTTATTCAAATCAGAATGGAATGAATAAAACATACATATAAAATTACATATAAAATCGACAGCGGAGCCTTTTTTTATATTTTTAACAATTTCGACGTCTGAATAAACTCTTACGTGAATAAACATCCTTATACCACTTATATAAATCAAATTTATAGGTCGGACCCTCAGGTCTGAGTGCAGTTTGAGTGTGCCCTTCACTTGTGCGTGGGAAGTTTTTGTCAAGTGTCAAATTCGGGGAAAGGTCGATACTGAACTAACAGCCATCTGAGAGTTTACCTTATCTACAGCATCCAATATTTTATGAGCGGATAAAATGTGCCACAAGTCTTTACAAAGACTTATAAAAGAAAATTGATTTTTCAAAGTCATGTAAGATTACAGGTTAGAAAAGGCTTTTAATAAGCCCTTTATTTTATATATATATATATATATATATATATATATATATATATATATATATATATATAATAAGGGTTTACCGCTCATTTGTAGTTATATATATATATATATATATATATATATATATATATATATATATATATATATATATATATATATATATATATATATATATACGACGGTTATAGGATAACAATTGAAAGCAATAGAACGTATTCAAATTGAAACAAAGCTCTCGAAGTATAAGTTTCAGAGCTCACTGGGATGGTACATACATTTCCACTTCTCTTAATTGTGGAGGCAGTACGCATCCTGCTTTATTCAATTGGACCCATATATTTTGTATCGATCCAGAGATCCAGATTATTATCCATCCATATCTGGATCCATATTGATCCAGAGAATAAACTACTACCATACCAAATTTCATCAAAATCCGTTCTGTAGTTTTTGCGTGAAATAGTAACAAAAATCTATCCATTCTCACAAACTTTCACATTTTAATATTATTGATGTTTTTTTTTTGTTGGTTCAACGATAATTCCGCCGGCTGTTGACCAAAAGTAAGTAAGATTTTGCACCCAGGTATACCCTGGATCCAAAAGCACTGAACAGAACTCCTCAGTCTTTAAAGATAGTTACGCGTTTGGAGATTTCGACATTGTGTCAGGAACTGCAAGCATATGCCATTATGTAACTTACAGTAATCATCACCATAGTCTTATACACTTCTATTTTACTTTGGAAGTCGGTTCAATTTATTGTTTAAAAATAATTGAGCATATGCATGTATAATTCCTTGGCAACCAACCCCTTTTGTAACCCTCGACGAAAACAGAGGGGTGTTATAAGTTTGACGTGTCAGTCTGTCTGTCCGTGGCATCGTAGCTCCCAAACCTGCTACGGACTAATTTGGACCAAATTTTTTTTAATTAAAAGCTGACGCGATCGAAAGTTTCCTTGGCTATAATTTATCATCATCAGCTCGCTTACTGTTTGACAATGACGGGGTACTACTTAAAAAAATTAATGTTTTTTTAGCTTGATTCTATTGTCGTTGTGTAGAAGTCTCACCTGTTGGTGCTTTATATTTTTACTACGAATTGCAGGAAAGTAAGTACTTATGCTAAATTAGGACTTACCAAATTCTCAAAAGACATTTGAGAAGGTCATAACGAATAACCCAGTGAAATAACAGCCAAAACATTATCCGAATTTTGTCATTACAACAAGTGGAACCTGACGTAGTATTGAAACCGCTGTCTGTGAACTGGATCATTCGATTATGCAAATTATGGTAAGCTCCCTGAGAACGGATTGCGACAGTTCGATACTGTTAGGATCAAAGGCTTGATTAAAACACTCTCGGCACATGAGGCGTAGTTAGGTTTAAGGCTGATACAATAGTCCCTGCTTCATTACAGGGTTCGCAACTAATATATTGCTTCACATTATAAGTAAGTTTAAAGTGTCTGTTGTTAGGTCTAGTTATAATTATTGCATCTGAAATAAACGACGAAACCCTACTACTACCTATTATAAAAGTAACTACATACATAAGATAAAAATTAATTACAACGCCAATACGCCAATTTGTAGTTATATATATATATATATATATATATATATATATATATATATATATATATATATATATATATATATATATATATATATATACGACGGTTATAGGATAACAATTGAAAGCAATAGAACGTATTCAAATTGAAACAAAGCTCTCGAAGTATAAGTTTCAGAGCTCACTGGGATGGTACATACATTTCCACTTCTCTTAATTGTGGAGGCAGTACGCATCCTGCTTTATTCAATTGGACCCATATATTTTGTATCGATCCAGAGATCCAGATTATTATCCATCCATATCTGGATCCATATTGATCCAGAGAATAAACTACTACCATACCAAATTTCATCAAAATCCGTTCTGTAGTTTTTGCGTGAAATAGTAACAAAAATCTATCCATTCTCACAAACTTTCACATTTTAATATTATTGATGTTTTTTTTTTGTTGGTTCAACGATAATTCCGCCGGCTGTTGACCAAAAGTAAGTAAGATTTTGCACCCAGGTATACCCTGGATCCAAAAGCACTGAACAGAACTCCTCAGTCTTTAAAGATAGTTACGCGTTTGGAGATTTCGACATTGTGTCAGGAACTGCAAGCATATGCCATTATGTAACTTACAGTAATCATCACCATAGTCTTATACACTTCTATTTTACTTTGGAAGTCGGTTCAATTTATTGTTTAAAAATAATTGAGCATATGCATGTATAATTCCTTGGCAACCAACCCCTTTTGTAACCCTCGACGAAAACAGAGGGGTGTTATAAGTTTGACGTGTCAGTCTGTCTGTCCGTGGCATCGTAGCTCCCAAACCTGCTACGGACTAATTTGGACCAAATTTTTTTTAATTAAAAGCTGACGCGATCGAAAGTTTCCTTGGCTATAATTTATCATCATCAGCTCGCTTACTGTTTGACAATGACGGGGTACTACTTAAAAAAATTAATGTTTTTTTAGCTTGATTCTATTGTCGTTGTGTAGAAGTCTCACCTGTTGGTGCTTTATATTTTTACTACGAATTGCAGGAAAGTAAGTACTTATGCTAAATTAGGACTTACCAAATTCTCAAAAGACATTTGAGAAGGTCATAACGAATAACCCAGTGAAATAACAGCCAAAACATTATCCGAATTTTGTCATTACAACAAGTGGAACCTGACGTAGTATTGAAACCGCTGTCTGTGAACTGGATCATTCGATTATGCAAATTATGGTAAGCTCCCTGAGAACGGATTGCGACAGTTCGATACTGTTAGGATCAAAGGCTTGATTAAAACACTCTCGGCACATGAGGCGTAGTTAGGTTTAAGGCTGATACAATAGTCCCTGCTTCATTACAGGGTTCGCAACTAATATATTGCTTCACATTATAAGTAAGTTTAAAGTGTCTGTTGTTAGGTCTAGTTATAATTATTGCATCTGAAATAAACGACGAAACCCTACTACTACCTATTATAAAAGTAACTACATACATAAGATAAAAATTAATTACAACGCCAATACGCCAATTGACATATGTTTAAACTACTAAGGCGGGTCAATAAGTCCGTGACTTTGAATTTCTAACCTCCTTACTGAAAAAGCAACACTACTCCTGTCAACAGGCATCTGTCAGTTGACTCCTATCAAAATTTGAACTTGCTGCGTCAGTTAGTTTGTGTTTTACAGCTATCTTTATCGGACTATCCAGTAACTTAAGGAAACAATGGAAAAAAGTGAATTTCGTGTGCTTATTAAGCATTATTTTTTGCGAAAAAACACCATTACCGAGACCAAGGCTAAGCTTGATAAATAATATGGGGACTCTGCACCATCGATTTCAATGGTAAAAAAGTGGTTTACTGAATTTCGTTGTGGCCGTACAAGCACTGAAGATGCCGAACGTCCTGGACGCCCAGTTGAGGTCTCTACACCCGAAACAATCGAAAAAATTCACGATATGGTGTTGGCTGACAGAAGATTGAAAGTGCAAGAGATTGTGGAAGCCATAGGCATCTCGCATGGCTCAGTGGTTTCAATTTTGAATGATCACTTGGGCATAAGAAAGCTTTCCGCAAGATGGGTGCCGCGTTTGCTCACAGTCGACCACAAACGCAATCGTGTAACAACTTCACAGGAAGGTTTGGCGTTGTTTAATCACAATATGGAGGAGTTTTTTAACCGTGGACGAAACATGGATCCATCACAACACACCAGAGACCAAACAACAGTCAAAACAGTGTGTTTCTAAGGGTGAATTGGCGCACAAAGAAGGCCAAGGTGGGTTTGTCAGCCAATAAAGTTATGGCGACTGTTTTTTGGGATGCACGTGGGATAATCCACATTGACTGTCTTCAAAAGGGAAGAACAATTAATGGGGAATATTATGCCAACTTATTGGACCGCTTCAATGAGGATTTGAAAACAAAACCGACCTCATTTGGCCAAGAAAAAAGTTCTTTTTCACCAAGACAATGCAAGGGTGCACACATGTGCAGTTGCCATGGCAAAAATCCATGAATTGGGCTATGAATTGCTCCCACATCCACCCTATTCTCCAGATTTGGCTCCGAGTGACTACTTCTTGTTCCCAAACCTGAAAAAATGGCTCGGTGGAAAAAGATTTGACTCCAATGATGAAGTCATCTCGCAAACAAAGGCCTATTTTGAGGACCTCGACAAATCATATTTTTTGGAAGGGATAAAAAAATTGGAGAAGCGTTGGACAAAGTGTATAGAGCTCAAGGGGGACTACGTTGAAAAATAAAATGATTTATTTATCAAAAAATCTGTGTTTTATTCCAAAAGTCACGGACTTATTGACCCGCCTTAGTATGTATAATGAGTGTTCGTGACAACATATTATCAGCTTCTCTTAACATTTCTTAGTCAAGCAGACAGGTTATATATCTCTGCCAAGTCGTTTTGTGCGAAATCAATCATCAAGCTTATCATATCAAGCTTAGCCTTGGTCTCGGTAATGGTTTTTTTTCGCAAAAAATAATGCTTAATAAGCACACGAAATTCACTTTTTTCCATTATTTCCTTAAGTTACTAGATAGTCTGATAAAGATAGCTGTAAAACACAAACTAACTGACGCAGCAAGTTCAAATTTTGATAGGAGTCAACTGACAGATGCCTGTTGACAGGAGTAGTGTTGCTTTTTCAGTAAGGAGGTTAGAAATTCAAAGTCACGGACTTATTGACCCGCCTTAGTAGTTTAAACATATGTCAATTGGCGTATTGGCGTTGTAATTAATTTTTATCTTATGTATGTAGTTACTTTTATGCTTTTAATGCTTAATAAGCACACGAAATTCACTTTTTTCCATTATTTCCTTAAGTTACTGGATAGTCTGATAAAGATAGCTGTAAAACACAAACTAACTGACGCAGCAAGTTCAAATTTTGATAGGAGTCAACTGACAGATGCCTGTTGACAGGAGTAGTGTTGCTTTTTTAGTAAGGTGGTTAGAAATTCAAAAAGTCACGGACTTATTGACCCGCCCTCGTATATTTATCAACAATACATTACAATATACTAGCTTTGCGATTATTATAACTAATGAAAAACGAAACTTACATTATATTTACCGTGTAAGGTCAGCGGTCGTGATCACAAGATCCTAAATCCATTATTCTGGATCACGGTTCGACTTTGGTATCAATTGTATCTGTGGCGATTAATGTTTGTAACTAGCGTTGGATTTTTCGAAACAAAGTGATAAGGGATAATCGTTGGCCGTTCCGTTAATCTCAGCCGTTCCTTTTTCTTCGCCCTTAAACACAACATTTTATTTGCCGATCTGATGCCATAAATTTTGGTAGATTTTCTTATTGCTTTCACTCGATTGTGTGTTTACTAAGCTACACTCTATTTCTGTTATATTTTATATTATTACGATTACTTTACAATGAAATTATGGAACTGTGATAAACAAGTTGATTTTCAAGAATGTAGTTTACTAAAACTAACTAAACAGTTTTTACTTATAGCTTTTTTTTAAATATTTTGTTATAATTGTTTTATCTATTTCATTTCAATACTTTGTCGAAACAACAATTTCCTGCTGTAGCGGGCTACGACCTCTTGAATTGTATGTCTTTCTTGCGCTTGAGTGGTGATGATAATAATACAGCAACAATTCTTATATTCTCCTTTATTGGTGCTTAACACAGATACGTATTACATATGAGATATCTCTAACACAATTACGTCTACAGTCTAAACTGAGAATAGCCTTTTACTTATATGAAATATTACTAGGTAAATAGGCTTTACTCGTGACATCTGTCAACATGACATTGACATGCAACACCTGCCACGCAACCTACAAAATATCGGCTTAACTATTCGTAATATTTAGGAATTCAGCAGTAGTAATTTGTGGATGGAAGATGAATGACGTCATTACTCCCCAACTACCGCCGACATCAGCTGCCCATGTTAGGTTATGTTAGTTATTAGCTGATATAGTTATTTCAGTTTCAATACGCCTTACACTGGATAGCACAGAGTTATTAAACGCTAATCCGAAAAAGTCTAAAGACCGTTAAAAATTCGAAGATAAATGATACCTAATAATTGAAGGGGAAATGTTAAAAAGTTTTTTTTTTCTTACAGCCATTTAAGACTATAAGCCATGCCTACAGTGATTTTTTTTCAAACCACAAATAGAAAACATTGATTGATGACCTCTGTGCCTCAGTGGTTGAGCGTGTTGATACTCAAGCCACCGGCGTCGCGGGTTTGAATCCCGCCGGAAGAACAAAAAGTTTTTCCATGTTCCTGGGTCAGGGATGTGTATTAAATACATGTATAATATACAATAAAAATCTTATTTATGCGTATAATATAAAATTATTAAATATATTTCCGTTTTCTGGTACCCGTAACACAAGTTCCTCGAGAACTTACCACGGGACCAGTTTGACGTGGTGTGAAGCGTCCATAGATATTATTATTATACCCAAATTACACGTATCAATAGAAGTTAATAGTTTTTATAATATCTTATGTCGTTAATCGATCAGTCATCTCAATTAGCCTTAAATATTCACAGCTTTAGTTAATTTCATAGCAGTTACAAGAGCCACAAGACGTGTATCAAGTGATTTTATAAAATGAACATCTGGGAGCCTCTCAACTTAAGTGCAACATGTCCGGCAAATTCTGACATAACTGCCTGTTCTCAATTCGGTTTCGTGTATCTAAATCTGTTGGTCCAGTTATATGGAAGCTCCATTGAAAAGGAAGAAAATAAGGACGACGGAGATGATTTA
Source organism: Phengaris arion (assembly GCA_963565745.1). Classification (NCBI taxonomy): domain Eukaryota; kingdom Metazoa; phylum Arthropoda; class Insecta; order Lepidoptera; family Lycaenidae; genus Phengaris; species Phengaris arion. The sequence continues at coordinate 1,322,275 of OY751446.1, read as the reverse complement.
TTTGATTTCATAGTTGTCGGTGCTGGAGCTGCTGGTTGTGTGGTTGCGAATAGGCTTAGTGAGAATCCTAAATGGAAAGTGAGAAATTATATTGAAAATTATTGTTTTTTCTATTGTGTATTCCATTACAAGTGTTTGCCAATAACTAGAAAAAAAATCTTTTATATTTTTATTTTAGTTTTTCTAAACGGGCTAATAGATCGACTTACGGAGTATAAAATTATTTTGCAGGTACTTCTTCTGGAAGCAGGGCCTGAACAACCAGAGGTAACTTTGTCTCCAGGTCTGTCCACAGCTCTCCTGGGCTCCAACATTGATTGGAAGTACACCACTGAGCCAAATGGGAAGAGCTGCCTAGCTCGCCCAGATGGAAAGTGTGATTGGCCTAAGTATGTCACCTCAAACTAATATGCTAGCTAAAGGCAATGAAAATATTTAATAGCGTTTCATAATTTACTTCCCGTATAATTAAAATACATAATATTTTATTGCTCGCCTACGCTAAAACAAGAATTTATGTGGGTGACTTCACGCTTAAGTGCCTTAGCACAGCTTTAAGTTAATTTTATGTAGCTACTATACTGGTGGCCACATAAACTGCATCATAGTGCAAGATAACTTTCAATGAAATATATTTAGTGAAAGTGAAAACTATTTTGATTTATTTCAATGATAATGCTACGAGTAAGACTGGTTCTTAATCTGATAATAAAATCAATTCATATGTGTATCGGTCAACTTTTCTCACTAAAATAATCAAATTACTCCATTTGCAGCTTTTTGAAATGAAAATGTGAATAGAACAAAAACGTCTTTATTATGAAAATTTTACAATACTAAGAAAATAAGTTTTTTTTTGTTTTTGATAAGCTGTATTACCTCCTCTTGCCCTAATAACTGATTCAAGTTGGTTTCGCATCGACCTGATCAGTGTTTTTAAAAGATCTTGCGGAGTATTGTCCCATTCTTGTGACAATGTAACTCTGAGCTCCGCAACCGTTGTTGAGACCGGATTTCTAGGTTGTCCCACACGTGTTCTATTAGATTGAGGTCCGGGCTACGTGCTGGCCAATCAATGGAACGAATCTCAACCAGAGTAAAGTATATTGATTTCTTAGGTTTACGCGAATATTGTTCATTGTTTTAAACACTTACGGATTGTGTCGCGTACACTTTTCTTTTTCCCGACGTTTCGGATACTTTCCAGCAGCCTTACGACGAAGCTCGGCGCCCAAACCAAATCTTTTTCGTGAACAAATGAAAGCGTTACAAAACTTGATCACCAGATCGGATTTGACAATTCTCCGCGCGGATAAAGGTAATGCCACGGTGATTATGGATACCTCAGATTACAGTGATAGAATACAACATCTATTATCGGACGAAAGCACATACAAAAAAGTCAGAACCGACCCGACTAACAACGTTTTAAAGACTACTCAAAGTCTCATAAAGAAATATTCCGACTCACTGAATCTAGACACCAAGTCACACTAGAGCTCATGATTTTTACCACTTTGTTGATGAGATTAAACACCTATGTCTCACAGACAATGAACAATTGGTCAGTTTTGATATACAACCCTTATTCACTTGCTTACCATTACAGGAATGTATTGAAATTGTAACAAGAAAGCTTAGACAAAAGAAATTACCTGTTGAATATGCAGAATTATTAGAACACTGCCTTACATCTGGCTACATGTTGATTATGACTTCTACAAGCAAGTAGATGGTGTAGCGATGGGCTCCCCAGTTTCTCCCGTTATTGCTGACATATTCATGGAAGACTTCGAGGAGACTGCTCTTGAGACCTCACCTATACAACCCAGGTTCTACAAGCGGTACGTGGATGATACTTTCATAATTTTACCATCTGACAAAGTAACCATATTCCTTAATCATTTGAACAGTCTCAACCCCAAAATACAATTCACTACGGAGTTAGAGACCAATAACTCTTTAGAAAGAAAGAAAGAAAGATATAAGAAAGATATATATAAAGAAAGAGAATATTTAAATGGTGAGTCCCACCACCATTCTTTACAGTTATCTACCGTTGGCAAAACTTTGCTTAGAAGAGCACGAGGAATCTGTGATCAGCAGCATTTGGAAACCGAGCTTCATCATGTCACACAAGTTCTACGTGACAATAAGCTTCGAGTCCCACGCCTGCATCACAGTGACCGAGTGAAACCAGCCACTGTCGAACGAATACCTGCAGTTCTACCTTTTATGAAAGGACTCACTGATAAAGTTGGCTATATTCTAAGGAAAGCTTCTATAAAAACATATTTCAAGCCACCCAAAAAGATAAGTCAATTTTTACCACCAGTGAAATGTAACATTCCGCTTCAAGATGCAGGAGTCTACAAGCTCGACTGTGACTGCGGTCTCTCCTATATAGGGCAAATTAAAAGATCCATCAACACCCGCGTAAAGGAACACATCACAGATGTTAAACACCGTCGCAACAATAAATCTGCAATTTGCGAACACATACTGGATCAACCTCGCCATTACATAAGATTTAATAAGCCACAAGTACTAGCAAAGGAACACCGTTATCGCCCAAGAATGATACGCGAGGCTATAGAAATTAAGAAGTACCCTAATTTTAACCGAGAAGATGGCTGGGTGCTGCCATCTAGTTGGGATCCAATAATTAACAAAATAAAATGTAATTTAAAATCACCGTGGCTTCAAGATACTGTTAGTATGTTTTGCGTGGATCGGAACACAAATAATAATTGAAGAATCTTCGGGTAGTTTGAATAACTTCAACAAATAAGACAATTGACACCTCAGTCCTCCCGTGACCACGGCTGCTGGAAAGTAGCCGAAACTTCGGGAAAAAGAAAAGTGCACCGCGACACAATCCGTAAGTGCTTAAAACACTGAGTAAAGTATTCCTCAACTTGTCTCGCCGCGTGCGGACGAGCATTATTATGCATCAGAATGAAGTTCGCCTATCAATCCGCTAATTATAGATGAGGGTAAATATACATGAGGGTCCAATATCTCCGTTATATATCGATATGATGTTAAGCCACGGTTACCACGGCCATGGGTGTCTGCGTCAATAAACACAAGTTCAGTTCGAGCATCCATCGATATGCCGCTCCAAACATTTTTTGCATTTTTGCATTGCAAAGCAATTTTGAGCATATCGCTCTCCTCATCTACGGTAGACTAGTCTGCGACCATCACCAAATTACAATCAAGTCCTACACTCATCAGTGAATAATACGGAAGCCCATTGCTCTTCAGTCCAATTTGTGTTCACGAGCAAATCTTAGTCGAGCTTGCCTGTGAGCTGCAGACAATTTGGTCCATTTGCGGGTCTGAAAGGTGTGATATCACGCTCTTCTAGCCTCCTTCTTATGGTTCGTGCACTAACTGCTACGTCACGTAACTGGTGGAGCTCATTTTTAATGCTTATAGACGTTAAAAACCAATTTCGAAATTAAGTTGTCACAATAAACCTGTCGTCACGAGATGTTGTCACCCGAGACTGCCGGTTCCACGTCTTCTTTTGAATGAACCTGTCTCCATAAACCTTCTGTAAACTATTAATATTGATTGATTAATTAGAAAAGCTTATTAAAACATAAATTAATTTTTAATTGTCCAAAAGACGAAGAATAACGCACATAACAAATAGAATAGATAAATAATTGTAATAAAAATATAAATGTAATAAAATCTCAATGCATAATGTAATAGAATCATTATTACAATAAAATTAATAATTAAAATGTGTAACTTATAATATTATGAAAATGACATTTGCATGCCTCACACGGGTTAAAATAAATTGTACCTCTATTAAAAGCTGAGACATCCATTTATATGTATTATGTATATTCTGCAAATAAATAATTTGATTTGATTTGAATGGTTTACATTTAAATCTGCAGCAATTGTTCGTTGGTCTAGGCCTTGCTGCACTTGAGCAACAATTTGTGCGGCTTATTCGGACTATACGTCCATATTCGTGAGAGAAAAACGTGTTTAAAATGAAAACAGACTAGCAATTAAACAATTAGTAACGATCATTCAACATGTAATAAAACAAAAAAAAATAACCATCGATCACAACATTAACGTAACAACGAGTTAATCTTTAGTAAATTGACAAGATTTCTTCTATAAAATATTTTCTTTCTTTTGTGACAGTACCATATTTAAATTTGATTTTGTTTTTGTGTTTATAAACCAGCCTTTATTTTCCAATACCAATAAATGTAAAAAGTTCGCATATTTTGTAATAAAATTTGATTAAAAGTGTTCTTGCACTATGATGTAGTTTATGTGTCCGCCAGTGTATGTTCATATCACTGTTAGTTAGTTTTATAAGTAAAATAAAATATAGAAGTTTAGCTAATATACTTGCTATAAATTCAAGAAAAATCAAGTTTTCGGAATATTGAATTGATAGTTTAGTACCTATATAAAATTAATAATATTTTATATTTATCTCAATATTTAGAGGCAAAGTCATGGGTGGATGCAGTAGTATAAATTCAATGGCATACATTCGAGGGAATAGGGTTGATTACGATTTATGGTCCGAACTTGGCAATCCAGGTTGGAGCTTTGAAGAAGTAAGGAAATACTTAAGTACTTTGATAACACATACTGCAAAAGTAATTTAATCGTACGAGTATGTTTAAGCTATTGTAATTTATTTATAAACATAACTGTTTATAAAATTACAGGTGTTACCTTTTTTTAAAAAGTCTGAAAAAAATCTTAATCAAGAAGGTCTCAATAGCAGATATCATGGAGTTGACGGGGAACAGTATGTGTCTCGATTTCCCTACGTTGATGAACCTTCAATAATGATGACAGACGCATTCCACGAAAGAGGACTTCCATTCAATGACTACAACGCAGCTGAACAAGTAGGAACATTGCAAGCGCAAGCTTTCTCTAAACATGGTGAAAGAGTTTCAACTAATTCAGCTTTTATACATCCAATGCGATATAAAAGAAATAATTTGATAGTCAGAACAAACTCTGTAGTAAATAAAATAATTATTGAAGAAAAGAGAGCTGTAGGTGTTATGTACGAACATGATAATGTTATACATAGTGTGTTTGCAACGAAAGAAGTTATCCTTAGCGCGGGTGCTATTGAATCACCAAAATTACTAATGTTATCTGGCATCGGTCCTAAAGATCACTTGAAAAGTCTCAATATAGATGTCATAAAAGATTTACCTGTAGGCGAAAACTTACAAGATCACGTCACATTTAATGGTATTGTTATAGCATTACCAAATGACACATCTACTCTAGTGGACAGCGATGAAATACTTCAGGAGGTTCGTGAATACAAGGAGCAGCGAATAAAACAAGGTCCCATTTCTGCCAACGGGCCAGTTAACTCTATAGCGTTTATTAAAACTGAACCACAACTAATTGCTCCAGATATACAATATCAAGTTGATCATGTAACTTTTAGGGAAGAATATTTGCGTGACCCAGTACTTTATGAGAAAGTAGCCTTTTTCCCCACCGGCTTTTTCAATGGTCTGCTACCGAGGGTGATGAATTTAGTTCCCAAAAGTAGAGGATATCTACTGCTTAATTCTACCAACTCGCATGATCCTCCTAAGATTTTCGCAAACTATTTTGACGATCCAGAAGACGTTTTGACACTACTAAGAGGGGTAAAATTTCTTCTGACTCTAGAACAAACGGAAGCTTTTAGATCGAATGGCGCATATTTCGTTCGGGATCCCTTGCCGGCTTGTAAGTGCTACGAATGGGGTTCCGATGAATATTTTATCTGTGTAGCGAAATCGTACACAGCCACGACGTATCATCCTGTCGGATCCTGCAAAATGGGTTCCACGTATGATAAGAAGGCAGTAGTTGACAATAAGCTTAGAGTTTACGGGATAAAAAGACTGAGAGTGATTGATTCTGCCATAATGCCTGTCATCGTTCGAGGAAACACTAACGCACCGACCATAATGATTGGTGAAAGGGGAGTGGACTTTATAATACGTTATTGGAAGATCTTTGAAAACTTCCCTTGGCAAATAACTCGGCGTAATTATACACGACATTAAATAATCTGAAAACACAGGTCTGTTTTTATTACGATAAATGTGCTTAATTTTACTGATTCTCTAGCAATCGTCTGGTTAAGAACGACAAGTAAACTAAACCCTTTGTCATAGATCCAGAGAGGAAGAAGACAGCACCCACACTTAACGCCCAAAATCATGAGATTTAATGTTCAATGCCTTAGTGTAGACGCATATCAAGCTCGATGTAAATAATTGACACATATTCCAGATATCCAAGTCCATAGAGATATTCTGTAGCCGCAATCAATATACCGCTTGGCAGTTGGCCAGCGGGCCAGCTCATAAATTGTTTGAGTCGCCCTCGCTAAAGATATTGGGCAGGTGACATTTTACTTCCTAAATTGAAATCCCAACTACCCCTGACAAAAGAATTTACCTGCAATTTCGTAAGTGTTTTAATTACTAATAAAAAGGTTTAATTAATTAATTAACACAACTATTATAGGTAACAAGAAATATCTAACTAATCCTTTTTTTAAGGAACTCTGAGGTTAAATTGCGGATATTTTACCTATGTATTAAATTTTACCAGTATATTTATGAAATTCGAACCATGTAAAGTATCCTACAATTTTTAATAAAAATAACGAGCAACTTTTTTTTGATATCGAGGAAAATTTTTATAAAAATAAAATATTGGATCAATCTCTCAAAAGCACGTGCAGATTTTGTTCTATATTTATTTTTTATTTTAATAATAAGTATGCGTATTTTCATAATAGTTTGGTCCAATATGATGATGAATAGAAAAGCTACGATATAATGTTAACATAATTATTTTCTTTCTTTCCGTTTGTCTTTATCACACACACAACTATTATGATTTTATTATAATACTAATATGACATACAATATTGAGCGTTGTTCAAGAGCAAATTATATTAAATATTTTCTCAGAATAAAAATGTAGTGCGACAATGCAATGTTTCAAAATGGTTAGCGTCGCGTCGCTAAGTTTACACGCTCTGACGCGACGTCTCATTTTAAATTGAATAAGCCTTGCTGAAAAATATTAAACAGAATATATTTCATGATTACCGAAAAATGTCTCTACTATTTATTTATCTTCAATCACAGACGTATACATTATATTATAGACGAGGCATGTCGAGGCAAAAACTGTCCCCACTTAAAGGGCCCCACTTTTGGTATTTTTGGGGACATTTTGACATTTGAGGTATGGTGAAATCACTATAGCTGACATTTGATGTATAGTGAAATCGAGATGGCGTAAGTTTTTCTTGCAAGAAGATTTGTTCTGTCAAAAATGTACGTAACCATAATTAGCTTTAAAATCATTGTCTTCATTGTGAAAACGATTCGCCCAAGCTTCCCCCACAATTTAAAGAAAGAAGAACAGAGAAACAGCTACACAGTTAGCTTTTGATTTGATTGCACTACTACAAGCATATGGTGTGTCCACGATTGTGTGAAAAAATTGTGGACAATTGAAAGGGTCATCAAAATTTTCAATTTGATACGATTTGGATCGATCTATGAAATCTATTTCTCTGTACGTAAGTATATATATTTTCTACGTTGTGGTTTGCACGCTCTGTCACGACGTCTCATTTTAAATTAAATAAGCCTCGCTGAATCACATTCATTTGATCATTCTCACATCCACACTCACACTCAGAAACTAACTGCACACCTACCTACACTCGCATATGCTAGCACATTTAACTAAGATCACTTATTAGTTTAAGTATGTAAGCCATATATTGTCTATTTTATTGTTCGTCAAACTTTAGGTTATGTAATAATATTATGTTGTATTGTAAACTGTCAGTAATAATTATGTTGGGCTGGCTGGAAGAGAATACCGCAAGGCAAGTCAATCGTTGCACAAGGTGACAATTAAGAAAAAAAAAACTACTAAAAGTGATCGAAATCCAAACTACTAAAGCAAATAATATAATATATTTAATGATTAAACGAACTTATCTGAAGTGAAGTTCTATCATAATTATACGAGGGCTTTGTCCGAAGAGATTAGCATTAGGTTTACATGTAGTAAACACACGGTGTCGCCATTCTGCACTGTATTTGAAATATTTCTCTTTTTTTTTTATTGAGGGTAGGTAGTTGTTTGCTATACTCAAACAACCGTCCTGTTTTTTTTTTACTTCAGAGCAATATGTTCATATTTGATTCTCCCTGGGAAAAAGAAAACTTTAGTCGGGATGGGTGGGATGCTAATCTCTTCGGACAAAGCCCTCGTATAATTATGATAGAACTTCACTTCAGATAAGTTCGTTTAATCATTAATTATACTCATGCTTTGTCCTCGAAATTAGCATTAGGTTTACATGTAGATGTTGAGAGAGAGAAAAATATCAACTACATTCAAAATAACATGTTTTATTTGTATGTGACATAACAAAAGGTATTTATGTACCTTAATCACCAGGTACCTAAACAGAAATTAAAGGTATCTGACTAGAATATTATAATCAAGTAGTAAAAGAATCATTCATTATATCTCTGCAAAGGAAAAATTATTGTCTACATCCTGAATCACAATTCTGTTATAAAATCTACCAAAGATTTGCGAGCTACCACTCCAACCTGCGGTTTTCCTAATAGTGTTTAAATGAATACCTAGCTGATGTGCCCTAGAAGTTGCAGCATGTCTAGTGCTGTGGGCAGTGAATACTGACACGTCGATTCCACTACTGGCCAAAGTTAGTTTTATCCATCTGCTTAGCGTTTGTGAAGAGATGGGTTTATGCGGCTTTTTAGTGCTAATAAATAGGTTATCATTGCTGCGTAATGATTGTCTTTTATTAGGGTAACAGCGTAATGTAACTACCGGGGAAATTTCAGGACGTCTAAGAAAGAAGGGAAGAATTAAAATTGGTTGTGCTCCACAACTCCAGGACGTGAAGTTTTTAACAAGTCTGGAATTTTAATATGAATTTTATCAGAGAAGGATTCAATATTTTTAACGTTGATTTTTGAAAATGTTTGAACCCTATGTGCCGTAGTTAGAGCAAGTAGGGTTGCCAACTTTTTTGATAATTCCTCAAGATTTAAATTTTCATTTGGATACAAACTCCCTAAGTAATTTAAAACGACCGTCGTATCCCATGTAGTATGGTACTTGGGAAGTGGCGGGCGCAGCCTAAAAACCCCTTTAAAGAAACGCTTAATGCGCTCGTCATTCGTTATCTCGTTACCGAGAATTAGAGATAGGGCTGACCTACAACAATTTAAAGTTCCAAATTGTGCTCCTGTTTCAAGTAATTGTGTAAAAAAGTTTCACAAATCTTCAATGGAAGCATTATATAAGTCAAAATTATTGGCTTGCAATAGACGAACCATTTTTTAAGGCAGGTTTTAAATTTAAGCTAACATTATTGGTATAGAGGATACAGGTATGCCTCTTCTTACAAATAACGTCTTGATAACAGCCCGGCAACCAAGGTAACCTTCTGGTGAACATCTCCATTGCTGGAATGAGAATTAATCAAAGTTTTAGATGGTTGAAAGACCAAGGGCTCCGTTAAGAGTAGGCTCTTAAATAAAGGGTACCATGATTGCGTGGGCCAAAGTGGTACAACCACTATACCCCGAGCTCGAAGCGAGCTAGCGACCCCGAGCTCGAACCGAGCGAGAATTATAGCAAAAGGGGGGAAGCTATAAAAATAAAATTTTGACCACGATAACGTAAATACATCAATTGCCACGGCATCAGGATCTCTGTGCCATGATACATATTTTTTACACTTTTTATTTATCCTACTGGCAAATAAGTCAATTTCGGGAATACCAAAATGATTTATAATTATTTGGAAGGCATAATCGGCTAATTCCCACTAAATGTCGGGGTGAATACGCCGTGATTATCTGTCTGCAACGAAATTATCAGTTGAGCTGATATATGACGCAAAAACGATTAAATTACGTTCTTCACACCATTGCCACAATTGTCGAGTGATGTTTGTAAGGTGGAGAAACTGTACACCGCCTATTCGGTTTATATAAGATACTGCTCTGGTGTGGTATCTATTTGCAAAAGAATGTGGCAGTCTCGATAACCTTTGGCAAAAACCTTTAGACCGAAAAAGGCAGCTAAAATTTCAAGGTAATTAATATGCAGTGAACTTTCACTGTCAGTCCACATAAGTCCGCCCCAGAAAGGGGAGAAGGACTTAGGGACAAATAGAAAGAGACTAAAGAACTTGTAGGGAATCAAGAATTGCGCACCTGAAGGGCAGGACCCAGGACAGTAGGGTGCGCATTCCCATGTTTCGGCCCGTATAACCAAAATGGTTGATAGGGCCATGGGTTGGTGGAGGGATTTGTCAGTCCACATACCACTAGCGCGTTCACAACCACAGGCGGCCCCCCATCCCGTTGTTGAGGCATCGCTGTAAATTTCTAAGCAAAAATTATTTTGTTTAATTTCATTAGTGGGGCTATTAATTGCATTAACCCACCACTGAAGGTCTGGTAATAATGATAGTGGTAAGTTCATGCGATTATCGTAGTTATCATCATTTTTAAAATTTAAATATTGACACCGTTCTAATTCCTTCGTATATAACCAGCCGTACTTAATGGCGGGACAAGCAGAGGTGAGTAGCCCTACTAGACGTGCAAATTCCCGGACTTTACAATGTTTTATTGTTAAACGTTTTCTAATTTCAGTTTTAATTTTTTAAATCTTTTCTTGAGGTAAAGTAACTTGTAATATATGAGAATCTATGACAAATCCCAGGAATTTGCATCTAGTAGGTGTTAGGTTACTTTTTTCAGTATTTATGATGAACCCAAGGGCTTCTAATAATCTAGTAGTGTCTGCGATGTTTTCTAGACATAATTTTAAGGTATAAAAACCTAAAGTAGACTAAACACGGGTTTCATTACTTTTGTGAATACGAGATTGTGCCAGGCCAAATGGCATGATATTAAATTCATAAAGTTTTGAGTTATAATGAAACCGGAGATAATTTTTAAAATCATTGTGTATGCGTATTAAAAAATATGCGTCTTTTAGGTCAATCGTACTCATGTAACAACGTTTTGAAATAAGTTTAAGAGCGGTTCTCAAAGTTCTTTGAAGCGGTTCTTTGAAGTGGCTAGTGTCAATAAATATTTATTAAGGGCCTTTAGATTTAAAATAAATCTTGATTTTCCGTTAGGTTAGAAGGTAGGAGATATGAATTGACCGTGACATGGTTTTTATTCCGCAATAGCCCCTATAGTTAAAAGCTCATTAATTGACAGTTCATATTGGGTTCTTTCAGACACAGAATAATGTTTTTCTATTGGAATGTAAGATTGTATTACTTGGCGGGAGAATGGTATTTGATAACCTTCAATCCATGACAAAATAGTAGTATCATAAGTTATAAGTGACCACTGGTCAATAAACTTTGACAGCCTACCAAGCATATCTTACTTGATATAACGGCGATTGCGGCTGTGACTCTGTGCTGGACGCGATGACCTCTTCGATGAGCTGACTGGGCGATTCTTGGGTTTAAAAGGCTTGATTATTATATATAAGCTTAGTTGCATCCATTAACAATTTAATAATTGTGGTGTTTTTTGGTTCCGATGCCATCAATAGAGTGAGAGCTTCCGCTGTGCATGACACCGCAGAGGCCCGTTGCTTTTGTCTAAGCTCAATGCCTTTGTCCCTTTTGAGGACAGCGTCTGTTATCGCATATACTGCTTCCGGATTCAAGGCGGGTGCGTCTATCGATACACAATTGGCCGGTACATACCGTATTTATGAAGAAGCTCCTTGCGAGCTTCCTTAGTCAATCCAGATGTGGCTATGTGTTGTAACCAGACCGCGAGGTCGTTTTGAATATCTTAACCATAGGTTTTTATCTGTGATGGATCTTCTCCTAATATTTGTAAGATCTCGTCATCGAGTTCTGGAGGTTGTTCGAAAGCAGCTGGCAGTCAGTCAGTATCCGTAGTTGGAAATATGGTCATATCGGGTATGTGCTCAACCTGCCTAGCAGTACCACTGATTGAAAATAGAGGTTCGGCGGTTGCTGCGCTAGTCGAAGGTTGTGGACGGCCGAGGGCTGATTGCTCCGTCAGCAGAACCCGGCAGGGTTGTAGGCACACCTTTAATAAAATAAACGCCTTGTTAATTTTATTGGTTAAGTGATAGCCCCAGAGGCAGCCCGCAATACCAATTTTATAAGCAAATATTAATAAAGTGCAACCCGAGATGGCTGACCGCATTAGTAATTTATTGCTTTTATCTTTAAACGACAAGGTGACATTCCCAAAGAGTGCCCGCACTGTCGGTAATTGTAAAATGTTAGCCCCAAAGACTAACCACATTACATATTAAAGGTAAAATTTACCTAGTCTAACTATTTTTGTGGGTAGCGAAATAATAAAAGGTTCGCTAATTGCAAGTAACACATCTGTTACTAACCTACAATATTTGGCGGCTCGGGCAACGACGGAAGCGCGTCGGATGTCCGCGACCGCGGCCTTGAACGCGATGAAACCTATGAAGGTGTCTCCGACGAGGATGATGAAGACGAGGATGGATTCCGTTGTAGTCTATCACGATCTCTGCGTCTTGCACGCTTGTATTTTTCTTCTAATTTTTTAATTTTTTGAGCAATAAACTTAAAATCCTCGTAACTATAACGTGTACGTTTGCCCATATTTGATAGAAAAAAAAAATAAGCGCGATCGCGGAACGTGCAGGGCAGAAGCACTGAATGTGTAATGAGGAACAGGACGGTTGTTCGAGTATAGCAAACAACCAATTTCATAAATATTAAGATAGATTTGTCTGACGCGACGTTTAAAATTCTTCTTCTTCTTTAATTATGGCGGTTTCAGTGAGTTGCCAATGTCAGAGGGTTTTTATGTAGACTTTGCTCTATAAATTGTAGGTCTGGTATGGTATGGAATCACCTAAAACAAATATACAAGTGTTAGTAAAAATCACAATCTTATATTGTTAGAACGAATATATGTAAATAAAATTTCAATAAATGTAGTATTTACATAACATAAAACTGATTTAAAATTTATAGGGCAAGGAATGTAATTGGGAAGAGAGTCATATTGGGAGGGATGGTTTCTTGGGTAACAGAAAAAGATATGATTCAAGGTGCCTTCGTCTAGGCCACACTCACAAAGAGAATTATCCTGATCTTTGCAAGGAAGACGGGGGAGCAACAATGACCTAATCTGCCTCGGCAGATTGTCGAGCACACTGGTTTGCTACACCGCAAATACTTAAAAAACCACGGTCTGACTGGTACACCACCTTGTATGTCAAAGTAGTTTTTGCCTTGACGTTTAAATATAATTGTCATCATTCTACTATAAGTTACGGTAGAATCATTTCAAAAGCTGTAAGAAAAGTTACTATAATTTTTTGGTACCGTTGCCGCCCTGCACCTGAAAATCGGCCCACGGCACATACTATCGGGTATACATACGTTCATTGTACACACAATTATATGATATACATTTTATCAGTAAGAATATAAGGGTAGTCTGGAGGGCCTGGGATCTCAGTCCAACATGGACGATGAGCAGTAGACTAACCGGCTGACTTATATTTTTTCAAATATTTATCGAACGAACATTCTTTTTTGTATTTGCTAAAAAAAACATTTATGTTATTGGATTGGTACGTTACATTCAAGTACAATCGTAACTATTACCTTTTGAAGGAACTTTTTACTTAGTTATTGATTTTAAGCGCTTTCGGCATGCTCCTACAATATTATTTATGAATATAAAATTAAGCCCTTTATAGTAAATTACGTATTTCAGCATTTACGTAGCTCCTGTTATAGAGTAGACAACGTAGAAGAACATGGTCTGCTTTTTATAGCGGCAAAATGTACGGTTCCTGCGAAATTGCCTTTTGGCGCACGAAGTCGTGGGCAACATCTAGTAGAATATATTTTATAGAAATGTATGTGGTTATTGAACACCGAAGAGTGCTGTGTTTTAACGAAAAAATCGGTTGTCTGTAAAGTCGGTTTACTGGCGATAGTTGAACGTGACAACGTCATGTTTATAGTGCGCGCGGAACTAATTGGCCGCGCCTTAGGTAGGCGTGTTGCCGCCGCGAAGTCCGGTGCCGAACTGAGTAATAACATCAAGCGCCCCCGCCTCTCCGTCCCACCGCTCACATACCTAAGGCGCGGCTAGCTGAGGTAACGGCAATGCGTCATATTTAGCGAGGTAACGCTGGTAACGGGTAACGCATAAGCCATGTTTTTTCGTGCGTGCAGCCGGCTCCATCAAATTATAAGACGTTATCACGTCAATGGACACCCTTCCGTTAAAATGACTTTTCATCCTCTTTTAGGGCTCTGTAGTAACTAAACCCCTATAGTTTCGCTCCGTCCGTCCGTCCATCCACCCTGAATAACTTCAGTAATTATTTTGAACACTGTACAATTATTATTTTGAATAATAGACAAAATTTCGGTTAGTTATAGATTGCATAGAGACTTTATTATTGACACCAAATAAAAATTATAATTTTGTATATAAATGTTAGCTCCCTGTACATGTGAAGTAGAGACGAATCATTTTTTCATTCCATCCTATCTCAGTAGGCATCGTCGAATATGTCTTTTTAAATAACGGCTAGGTTTCATACATGAATTTTTCATAATGTGGCTTACATTTCGAATTATCAACCTCCATAATGGCTTACAAGTTGGTCCCCCCTGGCATTTCTAAACTTACTAACTTGGAAACTTGCAATTTATCATGCTGAATAATCTTTAGAGAAATTGTTTTGAACGGAATCGCATAGTAACTTTTGAACTAATTTAAAACAAACGAGACCGACACGCTCGTAAAAGTATTTTTATTCAATGTACTAAAATTATATAAGCAAACTTCATACTGAATAGAAATATTATTTTATAATTCGTATATCTACATTCTACTTATCTGTAAAGAAAGTTCGAAGCATTTAATAATATGTATTTTGCGAGGTACATACCTAAACTAACAAGAATCTACAAATTATAAATTACATAAATACCATAACTGCCAATCGGACTGACATATTACGAGTAGAAATTATTTGAACATCAAACGAACTTACCTTATGTGAAGGTCGATCACAATATATGAGCGACTTGATTCTTAGCGATTTATGCTTACTTATTGTATAGTGGCGCCCCCATGCGTCACCCTTGCACGTATTTTAGAGATGTTAAAAAAAAGTTGCCTGTCACGACTTGTTACAGGTGCTTAGACGCGGGCTTTTCATTTTGTTTATAGCAAAAAACTTACCTGCGCTGTGCATTTTATATTAGTAATTTCTTGGGAAGGGAGAGACTTCATAGTCTCGTCTATTCGGGGTGGGTTTGGATAAATCGCTAAGAATGAAGTCGCTCATATATTTGTGATCGAACTTCACTTAAGGTAAGTTCGTTTGATCTTCAATTATATTTCGCGACTTCATTCTTAGCGATTTATGCTTACTTATTGTAAGATGTTCAGAGTAAAACAAATATAAAATATAAGATGTTAACTTATACTATATTTACCATACAAAATGTCATACATTTACACTATCCATCTTAATTATCTTAAACTTAAGTAACATATTTCTTACTTGTTTATATTATAAACCCTTATTAAACAATAATAATATTTATTATGTTATAAAAATATAATCATATATAAAAATATATAATGTTATATAAATATATTCTTATGAGTAATTATCTAACAAGGTTCTAGCAAAATCAGAAGCAACAATTTCTTTAATATAAAATTTTGTAAATGTAATAGAAGTATTACTCCACCCCGCAGATTTTCTAATTCTCTCTATATTAACTCCTAGTTTGTTGGCTTTCGTTGTAGCAGCGTGGCGAGTGCTATGGGCCTTAAAAATTGAGGTATGGCCACTCTTACCTAAAGTTTCCTTGATCCACTTACTTCAAGTCTGAGTAGAAATCTTACATGGTTTCTTAAAGCTAATAAAAAGATAATCAGATTTACGATATACATTACTTTTACTAAAATATTCTAAAAGGCTATTGCAGGGCATATTTTTGGGTCTTTCAAATAATAAGGAAGTTTAAGTACCGGTTGAAAACTGTTCGGTTTCGAGGTTTTTATAATATCTGGCATGTAAATTAAAATATCATCTTTGTTATGTAAATTAATATTACATATCTTTATCAAACTTAAAGTTTGTACCCTGTGTGCTGTAACGAGAGCCAACAATGTAGCAGTCTTTTTAGAAAGAGTTTCTAGACTGAGATCCTCGTTGGGCCACTGACCAGATATAAACGATAAGATAACACTGGTATCCCAACTTACATTGTACTTTGGTTCGAGTGGTCTCATTCTGTAAGCTCCTTCCATAAACCTCTTTAATCTATCATCATTTTCTAAATCAGTACACAATTAAGACAATGCAGATTTAAATATATTTAGAGTACCATATTTAGCACCTTTGTTGAATTTATTAGACAAAAAATCAATTACCCTGTCACATACATCGTAAAAATCATAGTTATGCTCCTGCAATACATCATCCATTGTCTTACACCACTATTCATTTTTATTCATTCATTCATTGCCATATCTCTCTAGCGACTGAATTTAAATGTCTTTATTGAACACTACCCATTCGGTTTATACACGAGATAGCGATCGTGCTATCAATTCTTAACAAAATCTCACAGCTACGAGGATCCTTGATCTTTAAACCAAAAAGGGCTGCTTTTGACTCTAATTCGTTAATATGTAAGTCCATCTAGTTACCAGTTCAATAACCATGAGATATTTGTCCATTATAATAAGCTCCTCAGCCAGTTTGCGAAGCGTCCGAAAAAATTTCTAATGAAAATCTTAGTGATTTAATTCTACTAAAACCTGTGTCTACTGTCTTTGACCACCAACTTAGGTCGTGTTTAACGTCTTTTGACAAAACAAGCGTTGATTATAACTAGGATTCTTAGAAAGGTATAACAATTTGATCGTTTCTAAGCTTTTAGTGTATAACCAGGAATACTCTAACGCTGGACATGCCGATACTAACAATCCATTCAATTGTGCAAAATTCTTTAAATTACATTTCTTCTTATTTATAAATGTTTTTATATATTCTTTGATTTTCTCTTTTTTGTCTGACAGCAGTTCCAAAGTCATAGAAATTGAGTTAAAAACAAAGCCTAAGTATTTACATTTAAGATCGGGATCTAACCTGCTCTTGCGTTCGTTAATAAGAAACCCTAATTTTCTAAATAATTTATGAGAAAATTTTATATATTCTTGGCATTCGTTTAACGTTTCACCTAGACATATATAATCATCTAAATATATAGCACAAATAATTTCATTTTTTCTGAAGTATTCCATAATTGGTTTTAAAATTGGCCCGAAAGGTAAACATGTAAATTCAAACAAAACATCTTCGTATTGAAAACGAAGATATTCATAAGGATTCATGAATTGGTATTAAGAAATATGCATCATTATGCATCCTTTAAATCCAACGTTGTCATGTAACAGTCTTGTGTTAATCATTTTGAGACAGTGCGATAATCCTCCATTTTAAAATGTCAGGTAGCAACGAGCTCCCCGCACCCGGTCATACTCTAGAGCAGAATCTTGATGATCTGTCAATAACCAAAATTGCAATTATAGGTACATTTCTAAACAGCAAAAAAAACCCTGGTATTTGTAGTTGCGTGTTCAATTTTGTTTTCGATCAGCAAAAGCCCTGATATTGGCAGTTGCGCATTCGTAATTTGCATTATATGTAGGTAGATGAAAAAAAATAATCATAGCGGTACGTCGCCATTGTGCAAATTGCAATGTTTTCCATTACATTATGACTTTTTACAAATCGATAATGCATATCGATGGTTATAGCCCTGATTATTATAATTATAATATTAATTAGTAACTATAATGTTAGCTATTCGCATCGAATTTAAACTTACTTTCTGTACTACTCGACGAAGATGAAATCCTTCTGCTTCGTATCTTCAATTTTCTTTCCAATCTGCTTATTTTCCTTCGAATATTTTCTTCCTTATCCGGACTTCTGCGTTTCTTACCCATGTTGAGAGCACACACTGTAGATAAGTTGCGAACGTGCGAAAGGTTCGGCACGGAAACACGTAATGAATATGAAAAGCCCGCATCTAAGTACCTAACAAGTCGTGACAGGCAACTTAGAGAAGATGACATGTACTTTTTTCTTTAAACATCTCTAAAATACGTGCAAGGGTGACGCATGGGGCGCCACTGTACAATAAGTAAGCATAAATCACTAAGAATGATTTCGCGAAATATAATGATATATTGTTTCACGACGAAAGAAAAGACATCTATAACTTAAAAATGCGTAGTTTCCCAGGGATAAGACGTAGCTAGATCGAATTTACCAGCCTACTAAATTCCACGGCAATATTTGCAGGCGTTGCCGAGATTCCGATAAGATTGTCTCGTTTAAAGTATACATTATTATTGATAGATAATTTACATAATTATATTCCTGTCGATTATATTATTAATATAGCATCCGATATTGCAGGGTAAATATAAAAATCTCTTTGAAGTCTTTGACAGCGCTCATTGGTATTGAGCTTGTAGGAGAAATTGATTTTTTTCAATTAGATAGATATTCATATTGCTAACCTTCCTTAATAAGTTCCTTAAAGATTTATAATTTTTTATAAGCTTGTGTATTTTATTTTTAACTCAGATTTTTGGTTTAACATTAAAGAGACAGATATAATTTAATCAAGAAACTTTAGGTGACTTTTAAGAAATTTCATCCATATTTATTGAAAATTACAGAAGTTAAAAGGCAGACAGACGGACGAATAGACAGCCAGACTGACAGAAAGACAGACAGAGAAACAGACGGACGGACAGAACGAAACTACAAGGGTTCCGTGTAGAACTTTGTGATATTATTGTTTTGCTCATGTTAAAGTACCTACTGCTGATGCTGCGAGAATTATTACATGTACCTGGGAGACCGATGTTTTAGTGGAGCGATAAAATAATTAAAAATAAATATAAAAAAAATAATAGGAATCTTACCGGGCTTCGAACCCACCACATTCCGAATTTCCAATCAATGCGAAAATTATACGTAGGTACGTATTCCGAGCTGCCAATCGCACTGACATATTAGAGTCGAAATTATTGATATATAGTTGCACGACGAAATAAAAAACATATATTGCTTAAAAATGTGCAGTTTCTAATATATATATATCTGATGTATGGGATAAGACCTTGCTAGATCGATTTTTCTCCAAACTCCCTGCATACTAAATTTTATGGCTCAATACTTGTAGCCGTTGTCGAGATACCGATTATATACAAGATACAAGATCAACGTTTAAAGTATAAAATATGCATACGTGTGCCCGTGTCTTCGTACGCGCAAAAATATATCCCGCGGGCACCGTACATCTGCTGCGATAAAAAGTAGCATAAATGTTAATACATAGTGTAAACTACAACCATGCCGTTCATCCATCAAATTACATTCAGTTGTTTTTGCGTGAAAGAGTAACAAACAAACTTTCGCGTTTGTATGTAATATGTATATATGAGTATCTAAGAAAACACATGTTATGGATGACAATATTTTTCATTGCTAAGATGTAAGATGTAAGATGTTGTAAAAATATTATGAATAAGGAAAATCCGGCCAAGTAGGTACGAGATAGACTCGCGCACGAAGGGTTCTGTATAAAACGGCTAAAATTTACGATTGTTCTATGGGAGCAACACTTTAATATCTATTTTATTCTGTTTTAAATATTTTTTGACATAGCGGCAAAAGAAATCATCTGTGAATATTTCACTACCCACATGAAAATTTCTATCTAGCTATCATGGTTCATGAAATACCTAGTGCCTGGTGACAGACAGATGGACGGACAGACGAACAGACAGCGAAGTCTCAGTAATAGGGTCCGGTTTTTATCCTCTGGACACGGAACTCTAAAAACTCCTCTGCTTAAATACTGACACACTCCCCTGCTGACTAAGAATCAAGGTTATACCGCGACGATGCGCGATGCTGTATTTTATTCAGTACACAAAAGGATACACAAACAAAAAAATACAAAGGTTTCTTAAGACATGAGTCATACACTGACTGTGCAGCGCTGTGCAGCGCGGAGCAACTTGACATTCGAACTTTTACAATAAAAAGTGTATCTTCTTGTGTAATGAATAAAGGTCAATTTTGAATAGTTATCATAAAAATGTAGCGCCATGTAGCGGATTGTTTCGTTTCGTTGCGAATTGACCCTAATACTGTACAAAATACTGATCTTATCGTTATTTGTATATTTTATTTGGCTAATATACGAAATAGCCTTTTTATGAATAAGGCAAAAAGAACACGATCAGAGAAATTGTTCTAATGGAAAGGGCAAATATTTAATAGGTAGGCATTGAAATAAAGAAACTGAATTCATTTAAAAACTAATGAATAATAATATCTATATATTTTGAAGGAGGATAAGAGAGTAAAGGTATTTATGGTACTATTGTGTATTGCGCACACACTTGGGCACTGCAATTTCTCCTGCGTAGCTGGGTCATCTTTCAATCAAACCGACCACCGCACAGTGTTTCTTCCACCTTTACGTAACCACAGATCACTAAATTGTTATTACGTGTACGAAACTAAAAAGTACGTCATGACACTTTCTTAGGTCATAAAACACTTTGCACTTAAAATCGGCGTGGGCTGTTATAATGTCAACGCCATAACTTAGTGTGCCACAAGCCCCCTTAGGCCTTTTCATCTGTTATTGGATGATTTATACAGTATTCTCCAAGCGAAGTAATCACTCTTGAAATACTGTAGTGCCTGGGACAGTTTTTAAATTTCGTATGGTTGCCCAAGCACACACGGCATTCTCACTACGCATTCAGCCCAGTCCAGAGGAATGACATCCATGTGCGGGTTTCTTCACGATGTTTTCCTTCACCGTTGGAGCGTCCGTATAATGTACTTGAGATCTGAAAAAGTCTCATTAGTACACGCCACAACCTGGGAATCGAACCTACACTCTCTCGAGTGCGAATCGTCGGCCTACGGTCTACCCACCAGGCCACTAGGCCACGGAGCTCAACAAGATGCAAGCATTATGCAGGTAATCCTGTATATTGTTACATGAAGGTAATGTTACATTCAAGTTACAAGCTACTGGGAAACAAGCGATACGCCTTGATTGTATCTTGTAATAGTTTGGCTGGCAGCCAGCGTTCGTACGTGTTAGAAATTCCCCAGTTATTACAACCTAAATATTGTCGAGTATTCATAATCATCGAGCACTCAATGTGAAGATTGGTTGGTTTTTGTTAAATATTCAATCCAACATTGCAACGTCATTATTTTTAACCCACGACCCAACAAGAGGGGTTTTAAAGGTTTGACGTATCTGTATCTTTCCTCTCGCTTTCTGCAAATCTCTGAGAGTATTAATTCGTGCAAATAGGACAGATACGCGTAGCCTTACGGCCAAGGCAGCGGTGGTAAAGTTGACAGTCCGCAGTAAGTTCATATTTTAACTACGACTTAAATCAAACCTGCAACCTTTTGCATGCAAATCTGTTGGTTTTATATTAAAAAAACCTATTTAACCCAATAAGGATCGAACTCGCGGCCTCTGACTTAATTTCTTGTCTACACCATAAAGACTCTTTATCATACATAGGCTGCACTAAAAGTATCGGGAATGGAATATTTCCACTGTTCCTGTCATATTAAAATCTTTTTAATTCAAAACTTCCTGGTTTTAAAAATCTAATACCGTTTATTTATTTAAAAAAAGATTCTCGGTCTTGTCAAACTTGTTTAGTCGTTGAGAAAATGGAATTGACTCGAGAAAATTCTAGAGCGATGATTTATTATGACTTTCGAAGTGGTTTAACACAAAAACAGTGTGTTGACCGGATGATTTCTGCATTTGGTGATGAAGCCCCATCCAAAACCACAATTTATCGCTGGTTTGCTGAATTTCAACGTGGACGTGTCAAGCTCAGTGATGATCCCCGTCAAGGTCGTCCAAAAACTGCAGTCACCCAAGAAAACGTTGATGCTGTGCGTAAGCTGATTGAGGAAGATCGACATGTGACATACCGCGAAATTCAGGCAACTTTAGACATTGGCATGAGTCAAATACAAATAATCTTGAATGAACAATTAGGTGTAAAAAAGTTGTTTTCCCGATGGATACCGCATTTGCTCTGTGAAGAGCAAAAAGCGGCTCGCGTTACTTGGTGCGTCAGAACTCTCGAAAGATTCCACGCAGGATCCTCAAATGCTGTATACAACATCGTATCAGGTGACGAATCCTGGATATACGCGTACGAACCCGAAACAAAAAACCAGTCACGAGTTTGGGTGTTCGAAAATGAGTTAAAGCCAACAAAAATTGTTCGTTCACGGAGTGTTGCAAAAAAAATGGTGGCCACGTTTGTCTCCAAAACCGGCCATGTTGCGACTATTCCTCTTGAGGGACAAAGAACGGTTAATGCAGAATGGTATGCTAACATTTGTTTGCCACAGGTCGTTTCTGAACTCCGTAAAGAGAACTGCAACCGCCGCATCATCCTCCATCACAACAATGCGAGTTCTCACACCGCACACAGAACAAAAGAGTTTTTAGAGCAAGAAATCATAGAATTATTAGACCATCCGCCGTACAGCCCCGACCTAAGCCCTAATGATTTCTATACTTTCCCTAATATAAAGAATAAATTGCGTGGTCAGAGATTGTCATCACCTGAAGAAGCTGTGGACGCCTACAAAACGGCCATTTTGGAGACCCCAAGTTCCGAATGGAATGGTTGCTTCAATGATTGGTTCCATCGTATGGAAAAATGTGTCAAATTTCGCGGAGAATACTTCGAAAAGCAATAAATACATTTTTAAATAGTAATGTTGTGTCACTTCCTTGATTCCCGAAATTTTCAGTGCCGCCCTCGTAATATTACATTGAGCGAGCTTCCACGGCTCGGAGCTGTCAATTATTCAAGTTTTTAGCTCCTCAGTCCTCAGTCTTAGTCATAATTACCTAGACTTAATAAAGCTCAGGGTAAAAATGTATTTATTAAAATGGCTCATCTGTTTACGATCAATACGTCTAAGAAGTACCAAGTCTAAGAACTACCCTCAACGTTAAATATTTTGCAGTAGGTACGTCTAAATAGAAAATCTAACAAAACATCTAACTTTCTTCTTATCCGGACACCTACAATCATCAAACCATCAAGAAAAACGTGTATTCTTTTTTGAAAGAACGACAACACACTTGTGAGTTGTGTGTCCGGTTGTTGCTAGTCGCTTTCCATCAGGAGATCGGTTTGTTCGTTTACCTTCTTTCTCACAAATAATGTATACGAATTTACTCGTTTTTAGGGTTCCGTAATACTCAAGGAACCCTTATAGTTTCGCTCTGTCTCTGTCCGTCCGTCCGTCTGTCTGTCTGTCCGCGCTTCTAGCTTCTGTAATTATAAATATAAATGGATGAAATTTGGTACAGTTATAGATCGTGTATAGATGTCTTTATGGCATCATAAGATTATAATAATTTTATATTTTAGGGGTATATACATGCATGTAAAGTGGGGATATTTTTTCATTCTACTGCATCGTGTGGGCTATCGTTGAATAGGTCTTTTAAAGTAAAGGTAAGGTTTCATAGATGACTTTTTTACAAACTCGACCAATTTTTAGTAATCGGCCTCCAAAGTGGTTTGCAAGTTGGTCCCCCCCTATCAGTTCTAAACTATTGGAGATAGAAATTTGTAAATTTCCATGTTGATGGATCATGCTAAAAACTCTTTAGGAAAATTATTTTGATCAAAATCGGACAGTAACTTTTAAAGTAATTTGAAAATAACCTATTGCGCGTTGATAGTTACGGAACCCTCCTTAGACATGTCCTGACATGCTCTTGGTTAGGTTATTTTTAAACAATACGCTAATTTATAATATATAATAAAATAAAGACGTTTTGCTTCAGATGTTTTAATAGTTACACGTTCGCTACGAAGGCCATTAAATAAATGGTCTTTGTTTTATATATGAAATAGCAAAATTTTCTAAGATACTAAGAAGTATTGATCGAAAATTATATTCTATTTGCATATATAAAAATAAGCAATTCTTAATGTCTTTCGGCAAACTTCGTGTTCTAGGTAGTTTTGGAGTATGTATCAGAATAAAACATGCAATCTTCACTCATATTTATTAACAATCAGCTTGTTTTACAATTTCAAAAAAAATAATAATAATAATTACCACAGCGGCGGCAGCAGCTCGGTGTCTACGGTAAAGTCGGAGTGGTCGAGCACGACCGTGCGCGCGACGTGCCGCGTGGGCCGCGCGCGTGCCTGCACCGACACCGCGCACCAGTCCACGCCGCCCGCGCGCACGCGCACCAGAGCGCGCGCCGTTTGCTCGTGCTCCCATCTGGATGCAAATGGAGCAAATAAGTGTACGATTGAGACTAGAGACCAAAAGGATGTATGGATGGATGGATGTTTGTTAATCTTTTGCGCAAGAACTATAAAACAGATTTTGATGTAATTTGGTATTTTTGTAGTTTAACCTCTGTATTAAAACAAAGGCTACTCTTTATCCCGAAAAACACACACTACGACACTTTATTTGCAACATGCAAAAGCTATTCTTTTATATGATAGAAATGATAAAAGTGTCCATTAGGATTAATTCACACTAGTTATATTACTAGGCTAATTCACTCTTATGTCCACAGCGTAGCGCACATAATACTTTTTCTTCTTAAGAATTTCGCTTCGCTGCGCTAGTATGAATAGGTGAAAAAGTATAGGAAAAAGCAAGAATAAGTAAATAAAAAAAAAAATAATGAAGGTCTGAAGACGGTGAAGGTGAAGGTTCCATTTCGAAAATACTCGCTTGCACGTATATTGCACATAAACATTTTGACTTTCTCCGGGAGCCAGGGTTAGATTTTCTGGATGTAGTTTAAAATTTTCATCCCCCGCTCCATACACTCTCAGGTCAATCGTTCTCGTCCCTGAAATAATTATATCAGGTAATAATAATACCTGGCTCATATTTGAAAATATTACGTTAGATCATTAAAAAAAAATAATAAATCTAAATAATATCATAGATCGTATCATAATAAAATTAAATGACACTCATTAATAATATCAAGGACCATTTTGAAAGTAATTAAATCTGTTTATTCTTAAAACAAAGTACCTTATAGCTCCGAGGGGCTCTTCTTACGACCGGTTTCAATAACCTATCTACCAATAGCTATTTGTTAAAAACGTCGTCATTCAATCATTAGCCGGTTTTTTGCGATACAAATGTGACGTTTTTAACAAATACTTATTGGTAGATAGGTTATTAAAACGGGCCGTTAGCGTAGTAATTTGAACATGGCTTAGTAAAAAATGGAGTAACTTAGCTTTCCTACTTTAATTTTGAATTTATAAGTCAAAGGCAAATAATGTGATATAAATATCTACATTATATTCTGTTCAGTTCAATTTAATCTAAACGTAAACGAACAGAACAATATAAGACATAATGCTTCCAATTGAAACATCACTTATTTTATTGAACATTAATTTCGTCTATTTAATATTATTGTTTCGTCCAATTTAAATTCGGTCTGAACAGAGTCTAGAACTCGGGAATAATTATACTAACAGCTCGTGTGCCTGATGGTGAAGTAGGTCTTCTTGGCGTACCCGTCGCTGACAAGACCGAAGTCGATGACGCTGGGCTCCGCGATGAGGACCGGTCGATCCACGTGCATTATCAACGGAATATTCTAAAAATGTAAGAAATTTTTTTTAGAATAATGTATGTAAGTAAATGTAAACTAAACAGTGTTAAGGATTTTTGTTAATAGATGGCGCTGTCATCATTGATTGTCAATGTCTCTGTTGTCGCTATGTTATGTCTTTCTCTTATGCAAATGTCTCAGATGGTAACAGTGTACTTTATGATAAATCCGTTCATATTAATTCAATCCTGTTTTGTTTTGCCCTAAACCCTTCAGGTTATGGGCCCAGAATACTCACTAAACAAAAGTACGTCATTAGTTTTGGTGCGAAATGCCAAATGAAAGTATAAACGAAACACAACCGGCGTCTCGTGATCACGCTTTGTCTAACATAGCTACGTCGTCGGCATCAAGTGCAGAAATCTCAATTAATTTCGAAAAACTCAGTGGAATTTCAAATTACGGCAATTGGAAATTTTTGATGCGTATGTACTTGTTACACGAAGATTTATGGGACTGCATCCAGGAGTCTGCGACCGGTGTCCCCAAAGTAACCGACGAGCGTAAACAACAAAAAGCGCATGCTGAAATATGTTTAATGGTGCAGCCATCGTCTTTCTCTCATGTACAAAACGCAGCGACTGGATACGAAGCCTGGGGGAACTTGAAAACGGCGTATGAAGACAGAGGGTTGTGTAGAAGACTTGGACTTTTACGTACACTATTGGGATTGAAATTGGAACGATTTAGTGATATGGAAGCGTATCTCTTGAAGATTACAGATTTAGATCAACAATTACGAGACATAAATGCTCCATTGGACGATGATTTTCTATTAGTATTTATGTTAAGTGGTTTGCCGCCAAATTGCAACCCACTTATTATGGCGTTGGCAAACTCGAACATTAAATTGTGCAGTGAAACAGTCAAAAGTAAATTTTTACAGGAAGATTTGCGTAGGGACTTTGACAAGAGCGAAGAAAGTGCAATGTTCACTAACCGGAATATAAAAATTGACAAAAATAAACAATACAACAAAGTTAAGTGCTTCATATGTAAAAAGCCTAATCATTATGCTAAAAGCTGTCCTACAAACGCAAATGAATTGATAACCTGAAAAACGGAGTGACAAAATATGTGAAAACCTGGAATGGAACGTTATTGACAGCATTAGCTGTGGACATTAACTCTCATGCCTGGTATGTTGATTCTGGTGCATGTCATATAACAAATAACAAAAATATACTACAAAATTATGATGTACATACTCCGCGTTCAGTGACAGTGGCAAATAAACAAAAGTTGCATAGTGAAGGACATGGTGATGTGAAATTGTTGCTAAAAGGACACACACAATTAACAAAAATAAGTGAGGCTATTTACTAATTGTTGTTTTATACGTTAATATTACGTAATTTAACGTATTTCGTAAATACATACGAAAATTGTTGCTAAAAGGACACACAAAATTAACAAAAATAAGTGAGGCTATTTACTATTACTGGTAATATTAAATACGTTAAATTGTTACTCGTATGTTCCGGGTTTGTCAACAAATCTTCTTTATGTCGGAAAGATGGCAACTAAAGGAATTGATGTGCACTTTGACGCCGAGAAGTGTAATGTCTATTGTGGGGAAAATATAGTTGCCAGTGCTACGAAGGTCAACAGTATTTACCAATTAGATACAGAGAGTCAGGTAACAAATACTACAGACCTGGTTGCAGCATGTCAATTGGATTATGAGGTGAACCAGTATATGGGTCATGATACAGAGATTGTGAACTTGTGTGACGTGAAGCTATCCCAGGAATTATGGCATCGTAGACTTGGCCTCCTGAATAGGCGAAGTATAGATTTACTGAAACAAGATGTTTCTACAAGAACACGGCATCGAGCATCAAACGACTGTGCCATATTCCCCTCAGCATAATGGAGTAGTGGAACGGGCCAATTGAACCATTTTAGAGGCCGGACGATGCATGCTGCAAGACGCTGGAATGGACCAGCGGTTCAGGGCAGAGGCATTAAATATGGCAATATAAAAAAATAAATCACCAAATAAAGCGGTGAGAGGCACCACACCTGAAGAAAAAAGAACACACAAATGATTGTCAGTTAGAACTCACTAATAATAATATTGATACGAGTACTTTTGACAACATTGAGGAGGCCTGTCATAGAAGTTCAGGACAGTTTTACGCTGTCCGAGTCAATTTCTTCTATACTATCACAATCAAGCTCTTTTGTTCCCTATGTCGATGACCCCAATGATGTAACATGGAATCCTGATATGACTATGGATCAGAATATGTCAAGTGACTATGAATACATTGAAGAGAGCACAAATGCAGTGGTGGCCATGACGGCAATAAATCACGGTGATGAGCCCCAGACTATACAAGAGGCGCTATCGGGATCTGATAGAGAACATTGGAAGGAAGCTATCGCAGATGAATATAAGTCATTTGAAAAGATAAAGCTTGGAATATAACATTATTACCTGATGCAAAGAAAGCAGTAAAATGCAAATGGGTCTTCAAGAAGAAATTTGGATCTTCGCTAGGAATGTCGAAGGACAACTTCGCTATAAGTGCCGCCTCGTAGCTAAAGGATATAGCCAAGAATATGGCATAGACTACACTTCTACTTACGCCCCCGTGGTAAGATACTCTACAATACGTATCTTACTTGCCCTGGCAGTCAATTTAGACTTGTATGTTGACCATATGGATGTGAAGACGGCCATCCTAAATGGAGAACTAAAGGAGACTGTATATATGGAACATCCAGATGGATATAAAATAAAGGATAAAGACCCAATCTAGTAAAAATAGTATAATCTAGTGTCAAAATAGTAAACCATGTATTTAAATTAAATAAGGCAATATATGGATTCAAGCAGGCATCAAAGGCCTGGGATGACAGGATAGACAATGTTCTAACATACCCCCAGTTCAGAAAATCTTTATGTGAGCCTTGTGTATACATAAAATCACATAAAAAGGGAAATCTCATCATATTAGCACTGTATGTAGATGATATTTTGATTTTTTGTAAAGACATACATGAGAAGAAAAATCTAAAGGAGGAACTGATGAGAATATTTGAAATGAAAAACCTTGGCTGTGCTACACATACACACACCGGCATATTTAGCGGAACATAAAATAAAGGTTTGATATCAGTATCATATAAGGTTGCTAAGGCTGGTTTATACGTCATTTAATTTAAATATAAATATTTTCAAATTAAGAAAACAACTGAACATCACATTTTATGTAATTGTTTTAATTTTATTCAAATACACCTTACCGGGAGCGAGCTTCAAGTATGTCTTCCTTCTGAGTTTGATTTAAAATTTCATTGAAATACTGTTTTTTGTTAGTTTTTTTTAATCGCGTATCTTTTTGGAGTTGAGGACTGAACTATGCCTGACTTAGCCCCAACGGAGATTGCCAGGGCGCTCGAAATGCGAAGAAATGGTCAAACCTACAGAGTGATATCCAGAGATCTTCGTCGACCAGTTTCAACGATCCATCGCAGTATCCAACGGTTCAGGGAGACCGGTACTTATGTGAGAAGAGCAGGACAAGGCAGAAAAAGACGCACTTCGAGTAGGAATGATAGTTTCATTCGGCTTCGTGTACGTAGGAATCCCCGTTTAACGGCCGTCAAGGCCCGACATGAGTTAGAATCAGTGCGGGGTGTAACCGTAAGTGAGCATACGGTACGAAGAAGGTTCGAAGAAGCTGGTTTGGGTTCATTGGTGCCCGCCAAGGCTCCAAGGCTCGCGGTAAATCATCGTAGAAACAGGTTAACTTTTGCTCAGGAACATCGACTTTGGAACGCGGACCAATGGAGTAAGGTATTGTTTAGTAATAAGTGCAGAATTCTCTTAAATCAAATTGACGGCAGGCAAAGAATATACAGACGCTCCTTTGCGTATATATAATGATACATTCAGACAAATTTTGAAACTACAGTTGCATACGGTGGTGGATTAATAATGGTTTGGGCGGGCATTTGTTTGGGAGCTCGCACAGACTTGGTAGTGATTGACAGAGGGAGTCTGACTGCAGACCGCTATATCAGAGAAGTTTTAGAAGAAAATGTCGTACCGTTTGCCCCATATATCGGTGACGATTTTGTTTTTATGCAGGATAATGCTCGGCCGCATACCGCTCGGGTAACTCAAGCTTATCTTAATGACATGAATATCACTGTTATGGAGTGGCCGGCGAGATCACCGGATATGAACCCAATAGAGCACGTTTTGGACTTGCTGAAAAAAAAAGTTCAGTCCAGAATTCCAGCTCCTGCCAACGTGGGTGAACTGCGAATCGCCGTAGTTGAGGAATGGCGGAGACTATCCCAGGAGACCATCGATAACATCATTCTCAGTATGCCTAGACGGGTAGAAACTTTAATGAGAGCACGTGGAGGAAATGCGCGATATTAATCACCATTTTTCTAATTTAATTAATTGTTATTTTAATATTAATTTCATCTTTTTCCGGTTACATGAAAAGTTCAAAAATGTACTATTTTTCACAAATAGCCCTATACTCGCAAAATCTGTTCTTAATGTGATCTCATTTTAAGTAAATCAAATGAAACTTTAAATAACAAAAGAAGTGTAGTAAGTAGATTTTAGAACAAAACCATATTTTTTTAATTATGGACCTTTTTTTGTGTTCCGCTAAATATGCCGGTGTGTTTTTATTGAGAATACGATTGAAATAAGAACAAAATAAGATTATTCTTGATCAAAGAAATTACATACAGAAAGTATTACAGCAGTTTAATATGGCTGATTGTAAGCCTGTGAACACACCTTTTCGAATGTGGTGTGAAGATTGAAAACGGAGATAAAGATGTATTATGTACATAGCAGTATGCACAAGACCAGATATTGCTCATGCGGCAAGCGTACTGAGCAAGTTTAATAATTTTCACTCTGACGCACACTGGAGAGCAGATTAACAGGTTCTGCGCTATTTGTAGGGAACTATGGACTACTACATAGTATATGAAAAATCTACACTGTCATTTGCCGGATATGTGGATTGGGCATCAAACCAACTAGACCATCGTTCCTACACGGGCTATATGTTTAAAGTAGGAATCTCGGCTGTATCATGGGAGAGCCGCAAATAGAGAACAGTTGCCCTTTCAACTACAGAAAGTGAATATATGGCTTAATGTGAAGGGGCCAAGGAAGGTATTTTGATTAAAAATTTCTTACATGAATGTCTAAGTCAATATTTCTTTGTAACTTTGTATAATGATAGTCAGTCAGCACAGAAAATTTGTAACAGTGAATTTAATCACAGTCGAAGTAAGCATATTGATATTAGACATCATTATGTAAGACAAGTAATAAAAGACAATATTGTTAAATTAGAATATTTGCCTACTGAGGATATGCCTGCAGATGTTCTAACAAAACCTTTATGTAAAGAAAAACATTTTAATTATATTTCAAATCTTGGTTTGCATACTGTTTAGTTTATGGGCACGTGTTAGAATAATATATAATTATGTAATATTAAGGATTTTTGTAAAAAGATGGCGCTGTCATCCTTGATTGTCAATGTATCTGTTGTCGCTTTGTTACGTCTTTCTCTTGTGCAAATGTCTCAAATGGTAACAGTATACTTTATGAATAAATCCGTTCATATTAATTCAATCCTGTTTCGTTTTGCCCTAAGCCCTACAAATTTAGGAGCTAATATATTAGTATTAACTAATATATTAGCTCCCCACATTGATTTCGGTGACGGAGGCCGGTTTCATTGAAACCAGGCTCACTACGCAGGAGTTACTTTTATAGTGCCTGTGTGTACGCAATACACAAGTGCACTCTTTCTTCCTTTACACTCGAAACCTAGTGGGATGGATAATCGACACGACTGGCGAGAGATCAGGCGCAGGTCCGACTTTTTACATGACCATACGACGCATGGATCATCTTTCTTCTCAGACAATCTGGTGATCAGCCTGCTTTGTCCTAACCAATCTTGGAAACAACAATTTTTGTTGTTCCAACCCGGGAATCGAACCCACGACCTCCGAGTCGAGAGCCAATAACTAAGCCACTGGAACACGGAGCCTGTTCAACAATGCTAAACTTGAAGACCAGCAACTTCTATGGTATATAGTTGGATGCCGACGAGAGGTAGTTAATATAACTTTATAAACGAATTTTTTTTATTTCCAAATGTACCTCAAACTTTTTTTCGGAAAGTCAACTGAAAAAGCTACCACCGGTTCAAAAATTTACTTACTTTGCTAAGTCTTATCACATTACATTATGGTACATCTAGCTTATGCTTATACATGTACTAGCAGTGTTTACACAATGACTTTCACTTTTCTTCTTGAAATTGCTTAAGTTTTTCTAACGTATAAAAAATACCTAAAATATAGGTACTCAGACGCGACGGTCAGTAACACCTTTTTGTTTAAAATTTTCTCTCAGAGATTCAAAAGGGGACATTTTATAAATAGCACGAATAGCTCGCTTCTGCAGCACAAACATTAAATTTATATCGGCAGCATTTCCCCATAAAAGTATGCATTAAGACATTCCACTATGAAAGTAGCTGGAAAAGACCAGGCGTGCAATTTCTTCATCTAAAATTTCTCTAATTTTTCTGACTGCATATGCTGCAGAGCTGAGTCTATTTGAATAAACAATCTGAAGTACAAAGGTATCTCCAACTTATTTATTTTTTCACTTTCAGAAACTTTTCGTCCTCTCTTTTTTATTATTCTATGGTTCCTTTTTACTTGGTGTAACTTAAAATTCAAGAATAGTATATTTACCAGCATCTCTTCACCTTCATCGTCATAGAAGTACAGTGGCGTGGTGGTGAGGAGGTACGGAGCATATTGGTCCCCGGACTCTGGGATAATATGTTTCGCTTCTAACTCCAACACGACGAGGACCTGTTATTCAAAAATTAAAAAGAGCAAGGACTCGTCTGAATTTCATGATCTCCATATCGTCATGGTTATATTAGCACGTAACTGATATACGTTGTTCTGCCATCTAAATAATCCCTTGTTGGTATAAAAAGTAGTTTACGACCTATTCTCAGACGGCAGATCGGAACATATACAAAAACATAAAAACGGCAAAGCTGTTACGGAAGCGTTTGAAAACAACAGCGAGATGCAAGACTTTTAAATATTAGTAGATGGGAAACAAGGATTGCTGACAATCCTTCGAATGTAATTCCTTTGATTTTGCTGGAAATTGATGATTCGGAAATAGCTTTCCATGGGCAGTTGTCGCCTAAAGTTAAGAGATTCATCTTCTAGCTTGCAAGCAAAGGATACAAGTCCGGTAGCAATAGGCAGCTAAGTCATATTACCTCCAATGCAAAGTGATCTAGCACCACGACCTCTTTGTACCACACATTTTAGATCTCTTACCTCTTTGGAGCTGTCAGGTTGCATAATCATTTTGTATGTAAATTCTTTATCTAGATCTTTCTCCTCTTGTTGTTTATTTCCATTGTTACTTTTAGTACATTTATCTATTTCTGTTACACGCCACGGTTCTTTCGTTTTCATTAGCAACGTCAGGAAACCATTTCCCGTGTTTTTTATTTCTAATATTCTTTGTATTCTGTTACGTAAACATAAAAAAGTGTATTCACATTGGATATGCAATAAACATCTTGAATATGACACTATGCAACACCAGCATTTAAACTACATTTTTAAATTAACCTTATAATGATTACCGAACCTTAATCAAAAAATATCAACCGAAATAATTTTTTGCCATCAAAACCTTATGATTTTTGATCTAGATATCACATTGATTTTCAGTACCTTATGATGTCAGTAGGACAATGATCCAGTGCACAGAACTCCTCTGTCACTTCGGAGTCTGACACTTCCAGGCGCGGAGTGCGTACAGATAAGCGGAGCTTCACCAGCTGAGGGGGCGGAGGTGGGCGGTACCAGTCCTCGCTGAAAATACACGAAATTCTGTGTCTTTGTAACCCCCGACGCATACAGAGGGGTGTTATAAGTTTGACGTGTATGTGTATATATATGTTTGTCTGAGGCATCGTAGCTCGTTAGCGAATGAACCGATTTTGATCTTGTTTTTTGTTTGAATGGTAACGTAATCGAAAATGTTCTATAAATCAACATCGTCATCACCTCGCTTACTGCTTGATATCGGAGGTTTCTTAATTTTTTATTTTCAATATTAAATCTTTCTTCTTAATACAATATTAGGCTGCAAAATGATGCAAAATGTTTTTGACCCGCTTTTTTAAAAGTGGCGAACACATACCAAAATACTATTAGTTAAATAATTAAATATAATATAATTCTGTAAAAATGTTTTTAACTTTGCATATCATGGAAAGAGTTTCATTTTGAAAGAATCCCCTACTCAATGGTGATAAATTGGGAAACGTATTGTCGATTCAATTTGCTTTGTCCCAATACGGTAATGGTCAATATCCTGTGAGAATATCAAGATGATTCCGGTAAAATATATATATTTTTTATATCTATGGACGCTTCCACGCCACGTCAATCTGGTCCTTTACTAGGTATCCGAAGAACTTGTATCAGAGGTACCAGACCACGGAAATATATTATACTATACATGTATATAAGATTTTATTAATACACATCCAAGACCCAGAGACACAGAAATACTTTTTGTCCCTTCGGCGGTATTCGAACCCGCGACCACCGGGTTAGCGCCGACGCGCTATCTACTGAGCCGAAGTGATCGTTCTGTATCATTACCTATACATAAAATACATACCACAATATTGCGAATATGATATTAGTATTAAAACACTTGATTTAATGTCTAAAAATTGTATAATATCCGATACAAAAAAAAATACTATTTACGGTAACTAAGTGACATTTCAATTGGTAGAATGTCTTACGGCATCCTTTTATGGGGAAATGCCGCCGATATTCATACAATATTTGTGCTGCATAAGCGAGCAATACGTTCGATTTACAAAATGTCCCCTTTTGAATCTCTGCGAGAAAAGTTTACAGAAACAGGTATTCTGGCCGTCGCTTCTTAATACATTTTTGATAATATATTATATGTTAGAAGGAATATAAGTAATTTTAAAACGAAAAGCGACAATCACACTAGAAATAAGCACAAGCTACATACACCGGTGATCAGACTAAGTAAAGTAAGCAAATGTGTTTAAAGGTCAATGTATACGCCTATAATAGTCCCAGAAAACGTTCAAAATCTTTCCATCAATAAATTTAAAACATTCCTTAAATAACGTTTTTTGTGATAAAGCTTATTATAGGGTCAATGTTTTTAATTTTTATTAGACTAACACCTAAGGGGGTTAGTCTAATAAAAATATTAACATAACGGATAGGTAACTTTAACAACGTTCTCTTTGTCTGAAGCGTTGGACTTGACAAACGAAGTTATCCACCGTGTAAATATTTTAATAAGTAAGGGGGATAGTCTATATAATATTAGCAAAGGTCAGATACATAATATATGTTATGTATGTTTACATATTGTAAAAATATATACCTATTTTTATTTAAAAAGAACAATTTTCCATCTTTTTGCTAAAAGATGGCGAGTTTCTTACGCCGGTTCTTCTCGCCGGGTTAGTTCCCGAACTGGTGGTGGGCATCACGTAGGGACAGCTCCATAAGCGTTGCTGAGTAATCTATATGGAAATAAAACTTTTTTGATCTTGATATTTGATTTTGGTAACATTGTGTGTTCTCTTTGTTTACGTTCAGATAAAATTGGATCTGAACAGAGGATGTCAACACATACCCTTGACATTGTACAGCCGTAGACCGGAACACCAGCGTGGAGAGCGGCGCCGCGTTCCTGCTCTCCATAAGACTGACTTTCCATTGGATTCTTTGATATTTTTCAACAAGCACGTACCCCGGTTCCACCTGTGACGAAAACATTGCTCAATAGGGAAAATGCCTATGTTTTAAATCACCTAAAGTCGTGTATTTTCCGAAAGGAAATAGAGGGACCGAAAAATGCAAAAAGGACAGTAATCAGTTGCTTAATTTAAAAGTTAGAGGACTAAAAAGGACTGAAAAAAATAATTCACAAATATTAAAAATCAGTAGTCATACTACAATAGGATATACATTTTATCAGTAAGAATATACGGCTCGAACTCAGCGCGGCGCTGTTATTTCGCGAAAATGCTTGTTATTTCACCTAACATCGGGGAAAACGGGATGTACCTATAAGATAGTAATCTATACTTATAAGAGCAGCTGCTATAGTGCACACATTTATAACCCTTTGTAAAGTATTTTAGAAATGCCGTCCTCAAATTACGCAAATCGACACTCAGCTCTTGGTGTTTTATGAAAAAACTATAATATAATATTATTGTCTGAAGTAAAGTTATCTCAATTGCTGAACAATCCAACTGTGTCGGTACGTAGTTGTATTTTTATTTTAATACTTCGTTTGTTTTTCACGTACCGACCTAAATAAGTATAATGAAAATCGATATAACGCTAAAATTTGGGTCTTCAATGTTTGACCTAAGAGTAAAACACCGGGAGCGATCGTATGGAGAAAAACCGACTAGTGCACCAAATAAGCAACTTACGTGATAGCAACTTGAGTCCTGCTTTCCACAGTCATCGTTCAGGAACAGCTCAATGCCAGTATCCGGATGGAGGCAGTTGTTTGGTGAATTCATCCATCCATCACTCCTCCCATACACTAGAATTTTTATTAGTCATTAGCGCCCTCCACACTGTGAAATTTGGACCGCGCATCTAAGACTGCGTTCCACACCGCGGATATATCTGTGTGGCTTGGACTGCGAATAAAACTGTTGTGGTAATAGCGATGAAACATACGCCCACGGTTTGGACTATAGACGGATCTGAAATATTTAGGCGATCGTTCCAAACTGCGTGAAAATATTGTTATTCCAAGAGTAAAGACCACAGTTTGGACTGGCGTGGAACGTTAAATCTAACATCATATTTATATTTCAAAAGCTTTGTTGTCAGTAGTAAACTGACGTCATGTTAAAATTTGCATTCGCACGTGATGTGCCGATATAGCTGTGCAAAATGCGGTCACATCGACATGCCAGATCAGACTGTCAGCTCCACGCATATATATGCTCGTTTCGAAGCGAGGTTTGGAACGGCGCGTGCTGTTTCCTGCGGTCCGATGTTTACTTGTGAAGGGCGCTATTTAGTCAGTCATTTATCTACTTCTTAACTCTATCCAGAATACCAAAGATATTTTAATTAAGACTTCAAAGTTTACAAATTAAATAAGACTAAGCATAGTCAAGGAAATATTGGTTGTTCTTACAGCATTAAGGGGCCTGATTCACAATCGTCTAATAAGTGTTGGATAGCTTTATTTTGGGAGTTTTGTTGCTGTTTAAGCTATTTGACAATTACCAGAAAAATGAGAAACAGGCCTTAAATGAAAGCCCAAATTTTAAGTATAAAAACTCTTGATGGTAAATTACTTAAGAAAAATATAGGAAGGAGAAACATTTGAATCATAAAATTAAGTAATTTATAGGCCGTTAAAATTTTGATGTTACCATTCTTGACGCACAAACATTTTGTGGGGACCTCATACAGACGGAAATACAGGCGAAATGGCAGCTTTTTTTCAGTTGCAACTGAAATTAAATTTTCAACGATCAAAATCGACAAACTACTCGTACGTCACAATCCCTTTAATCCTGAGCCAAGTGTTAGTAGCTACGTAGAAAACTTTATTAATTAAATCTCTATTTTTAGGGTACCACTCAAGGAACCCTTAT
Organism: Phengaris arion; assembly: GCA_963565745.1. NCBI lineage: Eukaryota > Metazoa > Arthropoda > Insecta > Lepidoptera > Lycaenidae > Phengaris > Phengaris arion. The sequence goes on along the minus strand of OY751446.1, from coordinate 1,284,580 downwards.
AACGGACGGACGGAGTAGTATCCGTACTCAGTTCGTCTGTATGTCTGTCTGTCCGCTCTTGTAACTTCTGTAATAGGCTATTTAACTTTTATTTAATTTCATACATTGAAGGAGTGTTTCCTTTAAAACTTGGCTTAGGAAAACGTATTCTAGCGATATCATAAATTAAAAACTTAAGATTGATAAATAAAGTTGATTTAAAAATATGTATTTTTGTTTTTTTAATTTCTACTGATGAAAACACCTTGAAATATCTTCCGGCAAGGATGTGACGACACAAACACACTAAATACTACTACTTACTACATATGTATGTAGTAGGGAAACGGAACGTTTCTGTAAATAGATAGATCATGACGTCTTAAAAAGTTATTTATGTCAAAACGTCAAACGGAACGTAACACCGCCATTTTACTACTACGCACAGATTACAAATAGTACTAGTATGACATCACAGCACGGATATCTATCACCCAACTTAGCGAATAGTGTTTTCGGCGGTTTTTAAAAAGTGTATTTTTAAATAATTTTTTTTAAGGTTTTAGGTTTCAAAATAATGTTATATTACTTTTTTGTGTGTAATGAATCAATTATGAAGCCTTTCGAACATAAATAAAAACAAGGTCAAGTAGCCTATTATGCATATAGATGTATGAAGTTTGGTATAGTTATAGGTTGTGTATAGATCATAGAATAAAATAGTTTTATATTTTAGGGGTACATACATGTCAAGTGGGGATAAAAAATATTTTTTTATTCTACCCCATCGTCGGGTCGGGTATCGTCGAATATATATTTTAAATAAAGGCAAAAGTTTTTTATGACTTTTTTATAATCTAAACCATTTTCGAGTAATCGACCCCAAAAGTGGTTTACAAGTTGGTACCTCTGGCATTTCAAAATTATGAGACTTAGAAACTTGCAATTTTCCATGCTGATAGATCTATCGAAATGATCATGCTAAATACTCTTTAGAACAGTTATTTTGAACGTAACCGAACAGTAACTTTTGAAGTAATTTGAATAAACCTATTGCGCGTTGATAGTTATGGAACCCTCTTTACATGCTGCTGGAAAGGAAGAGAGAGTGCTCTTTATTGATTCATGACATTCTCTTGGTTAGGTTATTTATCTTACCATGCTCCTTGACTACAAAGATATAGATGTTTATGTCAGCGTGTGTGCAGTTGATTGCGCAGAGAACGCGCTCCGGGTCCGTGGCTGCTAGCCTGGGGAGCAATTCTCGTAATTATTGGGGGTTCAATCTTGTTTGTATTTTCAGGCTGTCTCGCTCGCGCTCGCACGAAATCACCACAATAATATAAATAATGTACAGTAGACCATCTTCATACTAGACCGACTGGATCGACGCACGCACACACAAGCGTCATTTACACAGCCGCTAATGAAACCTCAAATAGCAGAAGCATGGAGTGTTATTATCTGCATTGAACGACTAACGAGTTTTAGTTAGTTGTGCCGCGATGCTTGCGCACTGTCTACGCCTTCTTTGCAGACGTACCAGCCCTAGCGCTCCGCTCGGCCGCGCTCAATTGTAGGTAAATTTTTAAGGACACGGCTGAGCTCCTTGTACATATATTACAGTGGTACTATATTGCTACGAATGTAAATGTCACTTATGTATAGTGCAATAAGGAAATACAACGACACATTAATTTAGGCGAATTGTATCTTTTTGTTTACGTTTAAATTAATTTGAATCTTTTCTCGAATTTGAAATATTGAATCTGTACAGAGTATACTATTGTCTATTCACTTCTTTTATAAAAATTGTTAAAGAAATTAAAATAGTAGATTCATTCAAAAAAAAGTATAATGTTATGATTATGACTAAGGTTGTCTATTGAAATTAAGTGCAATAGGAGCGCCAATTACCAATTATAAACTATACTAGAGTAATAAATTATACATCTAGATTTCTATGGACGCGTTTACGTCAAGTTTGTAAACGCGCCCTTAAAGGACAAGACGTTTTCAAGTTAAACATGTGAGATGCCCAAATTTTCTGAATAAATGTCTTATTATTATTAAAATAAATCGCATGTAATTTGACTACCTGTTATGAACACGGCAATACATTAGAAACACCGACAGTATTGCGTATAACACGCTGCGAGGCGGCCGATATCGAATAACAAATGACACTGATGTTACATCATAAATTGTGTTGCATAAGCTCGAAATATTACCAATACTGTTACTGGTTATAATTGAAAACATGCGCCCAATTTCATTTACAAGCGGAAAAATACTTAAAGTAAATCCCTAGGTCACATTTAAAAGTTTAGTTTTAGTTAATTGATTGTATTTACATTAATGTGAACAATATTATAAAATATTTACCCCCTTACTTATTAAAATATTTAAACAGTGGATAAGTTAAACAATGTTTTGTCTTTGACTGATACGTGGATTAGCAGCCTCCGTGGTCCAGTGGTTTAGAGCTTGACTCTCGACTTGGAGGTCGGACCAATACTCGTGTTGGAACAACAAAAAATGTTGTTTACAAGTTCGGATACGACGATGCAGGCTGACACCTGATTGTCTGACGAGCAAGATGATCCAGGCGTCGTATGGGCATCTAAAAAGTCAGTCCTGCGTCTGATCTCTCGTCAGTCGTACCGGTCATCCGTCCCACTGGGTTACGAGACTGAAGGAGGAGAGTGTGCTATTGTGTACTGCGCACATACTTGGGCTCTATAAATCGCCTATTTTTCCATAAGTTTTCTTGATCTTGAATATTATATATTAATTGAGAAGTAATAATAAATATTACCACAAAGCAGGTGGTAGATTGCTTGTCTGAGTGGAGACGAACTTGAGAGGAGGCCCGACCACCTCCAGCCACAGATCTATCACCAGCGGCTCCAAATTCTGTACCTTTTGCACCAGAAGCAAACAATTACTAAATACACTATGAAACACTAGCCCCTTGCAAAAGGTGCTAATTTTGACTCAAAATCCGTCACGGCTTACACTGACAGTGTCTTACAAAATATATTAAAATACGTCATAGCGCGCGGTTCAAAGTGTGGAAAATGCGTTGTGATCGACATGCCAGACCAGACTGTCAGTCCCGCGCGTTTACACGTTCGGTTCGCAGCGCGAGTTGGAACGGCGAGTGCTATTTCCAGCAGTCAGAACTGTAAGTGCAACGGACGCTATTGTCTTAAGCTCTTGTCAAATACAATTTAATCTCTTTGTAAACAAAATTATTAAATTCTACAAAATAATTAATCTATCTATAAGGCCACTAGATGGAGCTTTTACGCCGCAAATTGTCAATTTACAGCATGATATCATATACTATATAGATATGATGACAACTATTACAACAGATAGGTACGTATTTTGCATATGAATTCTCTGATATTCGGAGATTCATACCTTTTTATTCCCAAGTATAGTATATATTTTTTTTATATAATATGTTTAGTAGTACTATAAAACCACATATGTTTGAAACTTGCCCGCTCTTGATGGAAAATCAGGCAGTCCTTTTTGTTTGAGTTTTGCATTAGACAGAATTTGAACGTTGCAATATGTTTACTCAACCTCAGAAAACTACGTGATTGTAAGCTTGCTATTGTAAATATTCTCAATTTTTCAACGCTTTTAAACTCCATTTAGTAAACTTTAGTAGCAAATATTATTTAAACTTAGAGCCAGTTTCACAATCGTCTAATAACTGTCGGATAGCTTATTCGGAAGTTTTGTAACTGCTTTTTATCGAGCGACAGAGACGAAACAAGCAAATAAGCTATCTGACAAGTGAAAACTACCAGATAATTGTGAAACAGGCCCTTAGTATCGTATTTTATCTCTCTTAATTCAGAGAGTTTGCTACAGTTTGATTTAAAAAGTTAAACAAGAATCCTTTCTTCATTGCACTGAAACTTTAAACACTAAGCTGAGTAAATGTTGAGTAATTTAAATGCCACAATAAAAAAATCTCAAAGGTAATGAAAATTTTTGACTGCCAGTTTCTGGAAATAGCTATGAGATTATTCTGCAAGATATTTTGCATTGAGTATATCAAATCATTATTTATACTAAAAAACATTAGTCCTTATTTTAACTTCTAAACTTTCTCGTATAGGTTTAAAAAAGCATTTTTATTAATTGATTTACGAACGTTTAAGGGAATTCTATCATCTTGAAATTATTTTTTAACTAAAGTCGTGTATAGTAATAGGTCTTTACCTATGAAATTGCCGTTCTGCAGTACTGGTCATTTGAAATCAAAATAATTTTTGTTTGGCTAAGATTTCTAATTTCAAATTAATTTTATTTTAAAAACATGGAATTCTTTTTCCAAAAGTAGTAATTTGTTTATTGATTAGTGTTACATTTGCATCGCATTACATTTAATTTAATTAGTACAAATTCTTCAAGAATTTGTTGCCAGCCAGCCGTCCAGCTGATTTCTTTAAGAAGGGCACCAATAAACTGCCACTGCGTTGGCAAAGATGCATTGATTGCACGGGTGATTACTTCGATTAATACAAATAAAAAATACATGAAAAAAATTCGTTTAAATTTTTTCATACAAAACGGCAATTTCATAGGTAAATACCTAATATTTTGGCTTCACTGATTTCATTATCGTCCTTAGTACTATCAACATCATAATCAACTTTATAACCATCTGTTACATTACCATCACCACAATGATCTTCACCATCATCACCTTTATTATTATCAAGTAGGAGAGCTATGCTTCGGCACGAATGGACCGGCTCGACCGGATAAATACCACGGTCTCACAGAAAATAAATGAGTGAGGTCACCATGACTCTCAGGTCATCCATCTGCTCTTTTCCGGGCCCATTTTAATTTAAATAAACAACCTTATCATTATCTTCACCACCATCATCATCACCCTAATCATTGTCGTCTAGTATAGTCACCACACTCACCAGCAGCAGCAGCCGGTCGCGGTACACACCCCACGTGTCACCACGCACTGACACCCGCACTTCCCTCCGCCCGCCCGCGCGCAGCACCCCCCGCCATGGCGCGCAGTCCACCGCCACACCGCTGCCATGCAGTATCCATTGATCTGGTGAAACAAGAGATTTCCTGTTAAAAACTTATTTTACCTAACTAAAGCCCATATTCTTTGACGACCTCTGTGGCTCAGTGGTTAGCGCATTGGCGCTTAAGCCGGAGGTCGCGGATTTGAATCCCGCCAGGGAACAAAAAAGTTTTCTGTGTTCCTGGGGCACAGATGTGTATTAAATATGTGCATAATATATTAAAAATCTTATATTTAAGTATGGTATAAACTACGGGTACCGGACCCGTAATACAAGTACTTCGAGAACCTATATTGAGAGATTTATTGAAAATATATATATCAGTAAAGTCTCTGTTATAATTGTTAGTTGAACGGTAGATAATAGATAGGTACGTTACGGTAGGAAGGTACGGTTAGATAATAATTGGCGAATCTGTCAGCGAGTTTAAAATTTTAAATAATTGAGTGTTGTCAAACATGCTACGTCTATTGTGAAGAGCTGCTAAGTTATGCCTATGCAGGGCCTCTTCATACGGTTCATTATAAATCTTCATACGGTAATTAAGTGATTTAAGGAACTTTCTCTGAACATTTTCAATGCGATTAAAATATATTCGAAAGCATGGACCTCAAACAGTACTACAAAAATCTAGAATACAACGAACAAAAGATAAATAAGGAATTTTTAGAGTTTTCACTAAAAGGTTTATTAATACGAAGAATAAAACCTAGGTTCCGAAATGCGGTACTAACTGTATGGCCAATGTGTTATATGTTAATTTGGAATCCATAACTAACCCGAGTTCTCTAATGGTTGAAACTCTTTTAAGAATGAAATTATTCAACATATAGACAAAATTGATCTGGTGAGTTTTTCGTGTCTATGACATTATAAAACATTTATTTATGTAAAATAATAGTTGATTGAATTCACAATATTGTTGCAACCTCATAAATAATTTTACAGTTTTGTGCAATCAAATATGGACTTGATGATGATTACTATGAAAATTTTTGTGTCATCAGCATAAAGTAGGTGATTACTATGCTTAAATATCATTTCTATGTCATTTATGTAAAGGCTAAAGCTTAATGGCCCAGGTGCGTCCCTGGGGAACTCCAGAAGGGACAGAGAGGAATCGGGAAGAGGTTTAAGGTAGACCGCCACAATTTTTTTATATAGGAATGAATCCATCCGAGTAGGTTGCCATGTACACCGGCCCTAGCCTGCTTTTCGATCATTACATTAGCATGAGTTATTTTATCGAATGATTTCGAGAAGTCGGTTTATATGATCCACCTGTAGATTTTTGTCCATCGCTTGCACTTAAAAGTCAGAAAAATTTAATATATCTACGCTTCGTTTTTTAAAGAAACCAAGTAGATATTGAGAAACCTGATTACGAAAAGCAGTTAAAATTTGAAAAGTTACTATTTTTTCAAGTATCTTACCCAAGATGCACAATTTAGAGATAGGTCTATATTCTGTTATGTTAATTTTTTTATTGTTCTTTTATTATAGTATTATATAGTTCTTTTATTGCTAAAGGCATTTATATTTTTGACATTCATTGTGCGTTTGGGCGCTGAAAACTAAATAATTATTCTAATAAAGCCCTGCTAGACTGATGAGCTCTTGAAGAATGTTGGTATACAAAAATTATACAAGATTGGAGGACGAGATTAAGGATATTCTGGAAATTGATCTCCTGGATTCATACAGAGGAATAAAAGAAATAAAGATCACATCTAGAACTCAAACTTGTATTACTTCTTTCGCACGTAGATAGCTTCAAGTTAAGATTTTAAAGGGCGGTATTATACTTATCAAATATCTTTGTCCAATCTTGCTTCAAAGTATAATTAATATTGGATCTAATCTCTTTCCTTTTCCTTTGTATCTGTATAATATAATTTCCCTGTTTATTTGATGAAGATTTGATGAAGTCGTTAAATTTGATTAGTGTAACACCACCATAAAATTATAAAATGGCCAATAGAAACAAACATTTACTTTATTGTCCTTTTCACATTTTTCGTACATTTGCATGTAATGTTCAAACTAATGTGAGTCATCTGTAGCGTGACGATGTATTGTTCATTAGCTCGGAAATATCGAGCAGGAGTCAGCCACTTGGAATGTAAGAGTAACAAAAAAATTTAGATAGACAGATGGATAGATAGACAAACACTATATTGCTCACATTACAGTAGGTACAATAAATTGACTAAATCTAAACTTATAACCTTAATGTGGTCAAAGGCACATAAATGTATAATATAATGATAATAAAATTTTCTTCTTAAATCATCACTATCTATTACTACACTTGAACGGTATTGACGGTGAACTTTCAAGACAGAAGTTCCATACACAGATGGCGCTAGCGCCGTCCGTGTATAGAACTTCTAACCAGTCTTCTTCTTACAGTAACCGTAATTTTGTGTACACATTTTTTATTTTTCTATGCTTTTTAAAGTGATGTCCTTATATGTACACTGTATATACATAGGCATATTATGTTAAGCTTTGAGATTAAGATTGTGTGCATAAAGTATAATACATAAATAAAAATAAATAAAATAACAAGTCTTTCAGAGGACAACACTGTAAATCAAAGTGTCTCCACTTTGTGTTGCCCCAAATATCAAAACAGGAAATTATTTATCACTATTTAACCCTTGTTTGGACACAAAACTTTGCCCCAGTTCCGAGATGCGGGCTGTTGAATTGTAAAAAAAAAACACAAACACACACAGCGTAACAGCGTAATGACGCCATTTCTTTTTGTATCGAATTGATTGTTTTTGTTATACGTTTAGTATTCTAAAGTAAGTAACACAATGACCAACTAAACAGCACCATAATAATTAAAAAAATTAGGGTTCCGTAGTTCACGTCTCGGAACCCATACAGTTTCGTCATATCCGGCCGTCTTCGGCATACGTAACAAACGGTTAGTGCTACAAACATGAAACTGCATGGATATGTGTATTTACCACGCGCACGTCGACAAAGTGCTAAAATAAAATCACGGAAAATATATTTTTTACCGGGACTACAAGTAAAGTGAGGATAAATTATTACCCTCGCGTCTACCCCATAGGGTATAATTAGATTATACCCTATATATAGGATACCCATAGGGTATAATTAGATTAATTAGGTGTTATAAAAACATTGAGAGGTTGGTAATATTATATGATTTTTTGAGCTAGGTATTGCGAGATGTTCAACTTTATAGCACATTTATTGTAAACTCTCACCATCTAAAAGCTAAACGACTGGATCAAAAAATCTGAAAAAAATCATGATGCCTCATAATATTGTCACTGTGAAGAACTTTGAAGGAGAGATACTTGTAAAATGCGCTTACTTGGAAAACTTCGTACAAAATAACGAAATAATAAGTAAACATGTAAAAGATTGGTAAACTGGTACCTAGGATACGTGACGAGTCGGAGAACGAGTCCGACTCGCACTTGGCCGTTTTTTTTGTTAGGTACAAAAAAATAAAGAGTTTGAAAATACAATTTTTTGTTCAATCAACCTTAATCATTGAGCCCTCAAATGACGCATAGCATCTCATCTGCCATGCGTTTGCAACACAATCGGTTCGCCAGCCACAAGTCACAGTTTCATAAAAAAATATATTTTTTTAATTAAGAGCTGATATTTTTCAAGTAGCATTAAAAATAACAAATGGCACAGTAAAACAATAACCAAAACCCCTTTAAAGCCTTAAAAATTAATGAAAAGTAAACAGATACACTCTCGGCCGTATCGTAAACTTTTGTGGCAGCCATGAAAACCGGACAAGCGCGAGCCGGGACAACCCTCATTAGTTCCGTAATCAAATATTTAGCTCTTGTTTGTTTGGTCATACATTTTTAAAGTTCCGTACCCAAAGGGTAAAACGGGACCCTATTACTAAGACTCCGCTGTCTGTCCGTCCATCCATTGAAATTTTCAACACATTATCACACAGATGATGTATTTCTGATGCCGATATTCTATAACAAGTACTATTCTATAAGAAAAACTAAAAAAACATAATAAAATAAATATTTAAGGAGGCTCCCATAGAACAAACGTGTTTTTTTGTGCCGTTTTTACAGATAATGGTACGGAACCCTTCGTGTGCGATTCCGAATCGCACTTGGCCGTTTTTTTATGGAATAGGGGGCAATGGTTAAAGTATCGCCTGATGAAAAGCGATTACTGCCATTGTACACTCGAAACAAGTGCATTGCCTTAAAAAGCTTTTTTAAATTATTTAATCGACCAGGAAACGAGCAGACGGATCGCATGATGGTAAGCGATTACCGGCGCCTATGGTGCACACTTGCAACACTTGTACCTGGTGTTGGGTACTTGCGTTCCTGGTCCTTAAAATTCCAAACCAGGTCCTTAAAATTGCATTGGGTGTCTGGCAAATGCTTTTAAAAGCCTGAATCATGAGTATTAAGACTAAAAATACTACAGAACCCCAGCTTTAAGGAATATAAGGAATTAAAATAAATGTTTGAGCTTAGTAATTACAGTTGACAGTTTGTGATTTCAAGTCTAAATATTATAACATCGCAGCTCTTCGGACAAAATGTTGAATTTCCACTCGAAAATACCTAAAGGGAATTTTGTGTTTCAGTGTTACATTTACGGGGAAATATTTCGAAAGTTTGAGTGACTGTCTCTTAGTTTCTAATAATAATACCTCCTTACACCTACTCGATGAAACTATGCTTCAACAAGTAGGGGAATTTCTTTGAATTCAAATTCAATATGTAGGCACTGGCCACTGTGCGCCTTTAGATCCACACGATGGTACAGTTCGAACCGCGCATCTCAAACTGCGGTTTGGACTGCGGATAAAAGATTCTACTTTTGGACTACGAATAGATCGGAAATATTTAGGCGAACGTTCCGAACTGCGCATATAAATGTGATTTCAAGAGTTTAGACTGCAGTTTGGCGCGTGGAACGTTATAAATTTTAAAAAGTTTTTCTGTTAGAAGTAAGTTGACGCTCCATTTATTATTTTGTATTTACACGTCGTGTTGCTCGTGCAAAACTTGCGCTCGTCTCGACATGCCATGGGAGAGTCAGCCTCGTGCTCTACACTATCCTTTTGGAGCGAGTGATGAAATGGCGCGCGATATCCATCCGCGGCTTGGAACGCAGTCCGTTGAGCAGTCCGAACCGTACGTGTGACGGGCGCTATTGACGATAATAATGATTATGAAAACTTTCAACTGAATACACATACTTTTGGGGAATGTTCAGACCGTTTAAACCTTGACCAAGAGTCTCGCTTACGCGCGAAGTTTGACTATTGGATCCCTGAGACGTGACAAATACATTGCGTGCAGGGTTGTCACTTATCACGCGTGTTCAAGTATAATTTATTTGTTTAGATTTAATTGAATCTTTATATAAATACCTTAATGCTTCCAATTTAAAAGTCACTTACTTACCGTATGTACTATAATATTAAAATATGCAATCAAATGTTTTTGTTTACAAAAATACTAAATTGAATCCGAACAAAGTATAAAATGCTGGAATCTCCGGTTTTACACAATCGTCAACCCTGAGGCAGGTTGAAATGACTATTCAAGTTTGATATTCATTTTATTGGAGGAATAGCGAAAAATCAGACGCCAGTCGCCACTAGAGCTTTAAACAAGATCAGTTTTTCCTCAAGGTCGATTCTGCTAATTAATTCCTGCAATAATACAGTTACGATCCAGTCTCGATATGTTCAAACTGCAAAATGGTATTCTCATAAACGTCAAACCAACGTCGAACTTGTTTTGATTGGTCCAAACTATGTGACACGAGTAAAATCTAAAAAAATCGTAGCAACAGAACTCCAACTATTGTAATCAACTTACACTTTAATTGAATTATAAGTGAATCGTCCCGATATCATAAATTGACTTTTGGAGTTCGGACCAATCTAAACGGGGTTGACGTTGGTTTGACATTTATGAGAATACCATTTTGCAGTTTTAACGCTTCGGGACTGGACACCTTCGACCTGGCGACTTTCTAAATGTCGTTTTACTCGAAGAGCTTCAGTCTGTAGACAGCGGAATCAGCCCTGAATTCTATTTATTGGTATTCCGAATGAGTTCCACGCACGAGTGTTAAGAATAAATTTTCACTAGGTGAGTATTTACGTACAGTCTCCAGAGCTGCTGTATAGTGGATTTACTAAAAATTACCCGCGTTTTCATGTAATATCGGCTTACGCAAACGTAGAAAGAGTTACCTTCTTACTATAGCTGAAGCTGTAGCGTTTTTTTTCAATGCATATTATTGAAGTGAATTTAGGCGCGTTTTGGGTAATTTTTTTTTATTATTTAATTAAGCCCATTAGCGTCAATTCACAAAGAAAAGATACGATATGCGGCGCTGCATTTTTAAGATAGCTATTCAAACTTTAAATATTCATTACACAAGAAGTTTACGTATTCCTAAGCTATAATTTATATAATAATAATAATTATATATAATATATAATAATTATATAAAGCTTTCTGCACACCGTCTTCCATATAAACTGTGCCAAATATCATACTCCTCCGTTTGCACAATTCTCGTTAAACTGTAATGAAAATTTTGCATCAAATATAAATATATAATATGATGTGTCCAAACTCCAAGCCACAAATCCCTAAGGCAAATTGTAAGGCAGCGGCCCAAAACTTTCTATAATGTTATCAAAAATTTGCTTTTCCATCATACTGCAGTATCCTAAAACCTATCACGTACTTTTATCACCAATATCGTGGTATAAACATAAGTCCATCATCAAACTCAGATCCCATATTAATATCATATTGATTTTATGCCCAGTTTACGACTTGACGTGTACCAACATAATAATGTTCCTTCAATCGGAAACATTTTTATGTAACATCATGGTGGTAAAACAGTTTATAGGGTTATGCACCCAAAGGGTAAAAACGGGACCCTATTACTGACACTTTGCGGTCCAAACGTCTGTCTGTCACCAGGCTGTATCTTATGAACCGTGATAGTTAGACAGTTGAAATTTTCACAGATTATGTATTTCGGCTGCCGATATAAAATCAAATACAAAAATCAGAATAATACACATGTTTATGAGGCCGGGCTCCCATACAACCATCGTGATTTTTTTGCGTATGTGTCTGTTCGTTGCATAGTAGGTCCCAAACGGATGATCTGATTTTGATTTAGTTTTTATTGTTTGAAAGCTGATATGGTCGAGATTGTTCTTATAAACTCATCATCATTAGCCTGCTCGCTGCTTGAAACTTTATTTAAATTTTGTTTATAGATTGCAATTATCGGACCAGTCCTTTTATTCCGTATCCGTAGGTACTAGGTAGGTATCGAACGCGATGCTTTTTCAACTACAAAGCCATTTCAAACGTCACGTTGTAAAAGTTGTGCATAATATGGTAGAAGCCAACTCCGAATGAAAGAGTTTTTATGAATTCAGTGAAATAGTTTCTAAATTCAATGCCAGTAAAGGTTCGCTTCATTTGAATTGTAGCTATTTTAAAATTGAATTTCAGAATAATTACATATTGATTGTATTTAGGTATTGAAACATCATTAGAATTTTGTAGATTTTTAAGAAATTTCAGTAAAATTACTCGGCACAGTTTCACACCAAGGGAAAACCACGCTTACCCGAAATATACCTATAGTAATTATTCTTATAACAGCCTCCGTGGTCCAGTGGTTTAAAGCTTGGTTCTCGACTCGGAGGGCGTGGGTTTAATTCCCGAACAACAACGAGAAAAAAACAATGTTTCCAAGTTTGGATAGGACAATATTGGCATGCTGATCACCTGAGTGTCCGACAAGAAAGATTGGATGCGTCAGATGGGCATATAAAAAGTCGGTCCTGCGCCTGATCTCTCGCCAGTCGTGTCGGTCATTCATCCCACTGGGATGGATGACCAACACGAGTGGTCTGGTGTACTGCGCACACACTTGGGCACTATGAAAATAACTCCTGCGTAGCCGGACCGATTTCCACGAAACCAGTCACTGCCACCGAAATCGGTGTGGGAGCTATTATTTACTTACAAAGCCTTTCAGAAAATCCGTGTAAAATAAGGCTTGAGTGATTGGTGTTATCGACGCGAAGGCTCAACAGCCGTAGAGGGTTAATGTCCGATGCACTTGTAACTTCTCTAGTGTTGCGGAAATATAATACAGCTCACCTTTATCAGGGTACGTCAGAGTCTTGCGATGGCGTGGCCACCTTCTCACAGTGAGGACTACTGCAGCATCAGCACGAGACACGTTGCGAAGGACCAGGGTCTTGAAGATGACTGCAATAAGTTATATGGTCAGTTTTAATTAAGAAGTAGTTCTTTTTATTGGCTTTTTAAAAAGTATATAATTAGCTGTTGTGTGTTGTGTAAATATTGTCCTTGCAATGGCACAATATCTTTTTATTTTATTAATTTATTTATTAAAGATTACACTTTTTACAATATACTGTAATCCACCTAACTGATCAAGCAGTTTGTAGGCGTTCCGCTCAGTTTGTTACACTTACACAGGTACTAAAATACTTTTGATTACATTACTACAATAGCAAAATACTTTAAAGTTTGCCATACCGATTACACTTACAAGTTACATCTAATATAATACTATAATTATACATAATTTTACTTTCTAATATTATAAATCTAGTGTCTGTATCCTTTAGAATACTAAAAATATCCTAATGAAACTACTAGGGTTCTTATATTATATGTTCTGAGGTACATATACTCAGAACATTAAATATAACTTAAAATTGTTAGAAAATCTCAAGCATTTCTTTTAATTTTTGTTGTTACTGTATACTTTTGCATTTTTCGGTCCATATTTGTGTTTCCTTACGGAAAATATACGGCTTTTGCCGATTTAAAACAAATGCATATCTCCTATTGTTGTTAGTTTTAATAACCCGCAGCTGGTTGGCGTGGTGGACTGCAGCACGACACTCATATTGAGGCGAGACCCGACCTTAGCAGTGGGGAGGGTAATTTTATACAAGGGAGAATGAACCAGCATCGACAGCGGTATTCCACTGGGTGGATGTTATATGGATGAAGATGATACATGAGATGAGGCATGGGTTAAATTGGCCAGCTGAGGGATACTACGGCCTTACAAAAATTCGGAAATCTTGTAATATAAAGCTTGTATTATATTGTGTCGCCGGGTAAGTATCGGAGGCGAGGGATTTTTTTGTGGTCGCAACAGAAAAACTGCACTATAAATAGAACTTAGAACTCTGCGCTAATACAATAGAGTTGAAAATTTAAGTGTCAAATGTCAGTTTTGACAACCCTACTCGATTTTCCTCTATCGTATCGTTTCTAATTACAGTGTTGTTTTTTATATCGCAACCACTAAAAAACGCTCGTGGAAATGAAGCCGTACAATCAGACGGTCGGTCTACTCGTTGGCCGATAAATCTTACCGGTATCAACAGGCACTCTGACGAACTCCAGACAACAGCTTCTGCTCTCGCCGGGGTTCCGAAAGACCGGCGCTGCCCGCTCGCGGCGGTCGTCCTCGACGTCCACTGCAAAAAGTACTAGCTAGTAGCTTTACAGTAGACGCCTCACACCACGTCCATTTGGTCCCGTGGTAAGCTGTATAGTAGATTACGATTACATTGGTAGTGTTTGACGGAGACACTACCAAACAACACTTAGGATCAATTCACACAGAAACGAAACGATGAGCGACATGGCGCTGCATTTTTAAGATGGCTATTCAAAATTAAACTTTATTCGCTACACAAGAATATACACGTTTCATTGTATGAGTTCAAATATCAAGTTGCGCCGCGCATGTGCAGTGTATGACTAAAATGTGAATATTTTTGTGTAGAGAAAAAAGTTTAATTTTATATAGCTATCTTAATAATGCAGCACCGCGTAGAGAAGCGTATCGTCGCGGTGTGAACTGAACCTAAACGAATATTCACTTATATTTTCAAAGGCCGTTCTTTTTAGCCGGTTACTGTAATAATAGTTTATTCCAACAGATTGTACCAAAACTTTACAATGAACAAAATTAAAAATTATAAGTAACCCGCCGAAAGACACTTTCGATCATGTCAGCTTTCAAACTAAAAAAACTAGATCAAAATCGGTTCAACCGTTTAAGAGCTACGACGTGTCTACACACACAGGGACATACACAAACACACATAAAGACACGTCAAACTTATAAGACCCCTCTTGAGATCTTATAAGTTTGACGTGTCTTTGAACGGGAATTTAAAATGTGATTTAAAAGAGACAACGACACTAGTCTAAGAAAATAAAATGGTATGCTGACATAATTTCCCATTCTCCTGAAACTCCTCAGCCATAGCTTCCTGTGTCCAATTGTAAATATTTTTCGGGAACTCTTCGGCGGGAGGCTCTGTGAGTATGATGTTCTGGAAGGTTCCATTTGCGATAGGTATTTCAATGTGTACTTCAATGCCCTGTAACAACCACAAACTTTATAGTAGGAACAACAATCAGCGCTAACTTTATAGTAGGTAAAACACTCAGTACTAACTTAGTAGTAGGTAGAACAGTAATCTATTATTAAGGTAGAAAACAAGAATTTACTTTTTTGTCGTGTCTGTCTGTGTGTCGATCCGTGGCATCGTAGTTCCCAAACGGATGAACCGATTTAGATCTGTACTTTTTTTGTTATCGACCGAGAGATATCCGCTTTCAAACAAAAAAAACTGTCTTAGCTACAATTCATCAACATCAGCTCACTCAATTCATCGCTTGACAATTCGGGTGTTACTTTTTTTATATTTTTTTTTTGTATTTACTCTGTTCAGATCAAATTTAATTAAAACGTAAACAAACAGATAAAGTTGTCCAAATTAATGATATTGTATTTCTATTTTACACGGTAAATAAGTAATATTTAAATTGGAGCACTATAGCGCGCTAATGATTCTCTGTTTACGTTCAGATTAAATCGGATCTGCCGGTCTAAAATGGCCATATTAAGTGACTCCTATTATGAAACATCATCTTCTGAATTTCAATAGATGATGTTTCAGAGTAGGTACGATTCACTTAATGTGGCCATTTTAGACCTGCTGAACGGATTACAGTATTAGTATTCTAAAAAAAATTAACTAACCCCCGAATTGTCAAGCAGTGAGCGAGCTGATGATGAATGATTATAGCTAAGAACACTCTCGATCATGTCAGCTTTCAAAAAAAAAAACTAGACCAAAATCGGTTCATCCTTTTGGGAGCTAAGATGCCACGGACAGGCAGACACAGAAAGACACGTGAAAAATAACACCCCACTTTTTGCGTCGAGGGTTAAAATCAAAACAAGTATAATTCAGTTGAAGATAGGGAATCTTCAACTGAAATAGCTTGTTTTGTATACATTTTGTGTTTAGTAGTTAATACGAGTACTATGTATTAACTACTAAACATAAAATGTTTACTGTTATGGAAGGTATTTAAGACCTTTATTTCGGTTCGCAGCTTTTGAAAATAGACAATAATATTATCTAAATATGGAATATACGTGGGTATTTTCCTGCTTAGATAGCGTGATTCGTGAATAATAAAATAGAAACCTTTGAAATATTGTTTGAAGCTGTATTATTGTTAGTGTGACGCATAAAATCGTATACCTACTTTAAACGAGCTAAACTTGTATAAATATAATCGTAATTTGGGAAACGGCTGCAAGTGTTTCCATGAAATTTAGTATGCAGGGAGTTCAGGGGGAGGAAAATCGATCTAGCTAGCTCGTATCCCTGGAGACTGCACATTTTTAGGTTATATATTTTTTTTCTTTCGTTGTGCAACAATCCTACTAGTCCTACTAGTATTATAAATGTAAAGTTTGTGAGGATGGATGGATGTTTGTTAATCTTTCACGCAGAAGCTACTAAACGGATTTTGATGAAATTTGCTATGGTAGTATTTTAGGCTCTGGATTAAATAAAACATGGGCTACTTTTTATCCTGGAAAAGTACAGTGTTCCCGCGGGATTATCTATAGTATATTTACGCGGGTGGAGCCGCGGGAAACAGTTAGTATATCAATAATTTCGACTCTAATATGTCTTTCCGATTGGCAGTTTGGTATGCGTGTGTGTTATTTTTGCGTTGTAAATTTGGTATGTGGTGGTGGGTTCAAATTTTTGATTCTTTTTATTATTTTTTAATCTGCCGGGGCTCCGAGCACAGCTCAGTTTCCCAGGTACTATCTGTTTAATCGAGGAGACTTAGAATAAACCTTGTAAACATTGCGGGGAGACCCGACTTAGTAACTAGTAGATACCTAAGTTACAATATGATATAGAAAATACTCCGTTCAGATCCAACTGTATCTATAAACAAAGAAAGACCATCTCGCTATAATGTTACCAATTTCACTTCCACTTTTCACATTCCACTTATTAACCGTGCATTAGAGAAATACTATTATGCTTTGTTAACGCTTTGGTTAAAGTAGATCCGAACAAAGTGTAGCACAGGGGTTCCCAAACTTTAAACATAATGGACCACCAAAGAAATACCTTTTAAATTTATGGAACCCTATATCAAATGATTACAAATTAACACAGGAATGAACATAACAACAGTTCAATTTTAAATAATGTGTAATGTAACAGAGACACAGTATTCTTAGGGCCTGTTTCACAATCTACTGATAAGTGTCAGATAGCTAATTTGCATGTGTGGTCTCTGTCGCTCAGTATAGTGTAAGCAGCTACAAAACTTTCGGACGAGCTATCCGACACTTAATAGGCGATTATCTTTTGCCCGGGACTCTGCTTGAGTAAATACAGTATCCCACGGGAACACTGTACTTTTTCGGAATGAAAAGTCAAAAGCCTGTGTGTTAATGTAGAGCCTAAACTACTACTATACCAAATTTCATAGAATTCCGTTCAGTAGTTTTTGCGTGGAAGAGTAACAAACATGCATCCATCCATCCCTTCATTCTCGTAAACTTTCACATTTATAATAATATATAGTAGGATTGTGTAACAGGCCCTTCACTTAAAGTTTTAATGTGAAGAATAAAAAAGTTTTATAATAGTTTAAAGTTTTAACGTGAAGAATAAAAATAGTTTATAATAGTTCGGTAGTAGTATTGGTCCTACCAAGTCAGTTAAGATTAGATGAACCCTAGGTATACGCATGTGTATCTTGGCTTGAACCTGGCTATGTTCCCTGAAGACGGAACCCACTTTGGAAACATCTGACATCGCACTCACAGTTATAGCCGTTACAATCAGTAGGTATAGTGGCTTGGATGCGTGCAGCACAGAAGCTTTGCGCACGAAGACCCGACGACGAGAAACCTCACGGGCAACCAGTGTCACCTGAATAGAAAAAAAACATTTTTTAATGTATAATTTTGAACATAATTTTTTCTATAAAGGTTATTTAATCCATTATATCCAAGATATTACCTAAAACTTGGATAGAGGTGGTATCCACATAAGTGCGCTGGTTTTTTTCTGTATATTAAGGGAAATAGACTTACCCCACTAAAATTATTTTGTTTGCGAAGAAATAATGACCGCAAATGCGAGTAAACGTACGTAAAGTATAGATTATAGAACAGGTTTATAAAGCGTCCTGCATGCCTAGCAGGAATACTTGACAGCGGCGTAAACGTAACGTTACGTTACGCAAACATACGTACGTATGAAAATCTGTCAAAATTATGACAGCGCCCATACAAATTTCATTCGATAACGTTACGTTTGCTAAACTTTTCGACAAATTTTACGTTTATTACAAACAGTAGCTCACACGGTCAAATGAACTTGCGAACATGCGCCAGATTTAGTCGGACCGTCGAGCGTCCTGCGTCCAGTCCTCCAATCAGAAACAACGATAATGATCTTGTTTGACAAACACCACAATTGACGTTCAAATATTGCTTGTCAACCACGGCGTTAATCCTGTACAGGGGAGGCTATGCCAAAAGAAGAAGAAGAAGAAGATATCATCAAACAAGCCAAACACGTGGATTACTTGTCAAATCATAAAAGAAAAGCCGCATAATATTCAGCTATTTGGCAAACAAATTTTACTGTTGTCATTGGGCTTATCAGGAGCATATTTTGACAGCGTTGTAAACGTAACGTTATCAAATGAGAATTGTATGAAAATCTGTCAAAATCATGACAGCGCCCATACAAATTTATACGCATTACATAACATTAAAAAACTTGGGTATACCTTAAAACTTTAATAATTATTACTAGCTGTTGCCCGCGGCTCCGCCCGCGTAAATGTAGTATCCCTCGGGAACACTGTACTTTTTCGGGATAAAAAGTAGCCTATATTTTAATACAGAGCCTAAACTACAAGAATACTAAATTTCATCGAAATCCGTTCAGTAGTTTTTGCGTGAAAGAGTAACAAACGTCCATTCGTTCTCACAAAATTTCACATTTATAATATTAGTAGGAAGTAGGTACGAGTTCTTTTTTGTCATTCGCGCATACGATATATTATTATTAGCCCTTTAACTTTCAATAGCCAGAATACCTGAATACTCTTTAATCAGGCTTCATTAATTCGAAGCTCTGGCCGAACGCCAAATTGGCTCCCATCCGTACTTACTCATTATTGTAATGCCGAGCTACACTTGTACAAATAATTGGATACTGTACGTATATCGGAAGTGGTATTACGAAAAATGTTGTCCAGTTAAAAGAAAACATCAAAAATGGTTGACAGTTTTTACCACTTCAAAAACAATACTTTTTATTTTGAAGTACAAAACTATATAGTATCGTTTTGTTCATTGAAAGAAAATGTGATGGAAAAAGAGACATTAAGTAGATAAATATATCTTTAGTTTACAGGTAACAAAAGGCACACGAAAAATTTACGGCAAAACGTAGAAATCCATTCATTTATGCCATATTAAATTCAACGTACAGAAGGCATATTTTTAAAGGTTCACTTCTATTGCCTTAAAATTAAATGTAGAACGAAAAACTTAATTTTTTCCTGAGATGCAGCTACAATATCAACAAAGTTCCTGCTCGGTGAGTGTCTAAACATTCTCCTTTGTACTAGGACGCCTCAAAATATTTAAACACACAGGAAGTGACCGTAACGACTGCAGATGTGATTGAACTACGTATTTACACGTGAGTGTGTGTGCGTGCGCACGATTCAACACGATTTTCATCTTATGCCTGAACGAGAAAGTAAGTTATATTATCCGCTCGCGAATGGTAGGATTTTCAGTCCCGTGCAGCATGTATGAAATGATAAGCTGCGGGCAGCCTGCTCGCGGCCGACGCCCGCACGAGTGTAGCTACCCACAGAAAAAAGATCTTTAGGCTCAGAAGGCCGATTCACGTATTTAACTTACCATCAATTCGTGATAAATTAATCATCCTGTCATCATAAATTGACCGAAAGTCGGTATTCTACTACACTATTTTAGTACATTTAAAATCCCGTCACAGACGTTTTGAAATTACATTGTCTACAATTCATAAAAAGAGCGAGTAAAAAGTCAGCTGTTTGCTTGACGTTTGTACGATCCAGTGTTGCCAATTATTGTCAGTTAAGGCGCGTCTCCTGCTCGTGTTTTTTTGAAACATTACACCAAATCATCGAACTATAATATAATGACTATGCGTGACTATGCCCATTTGTGTACGCATACACAATGTTTTTGCCTTCCGAGACGGACGGAAAACATTCCCCGCGCGGGTAGAGAGGGGAAGGCGAAAGAGTGATTTGTGCGTAAAATAAATGTTATGACATCCCTCCAAGTGAAAGTAAAATCCGGTTGACGGTTCGGTTCGAGTCATATGAGGGTATTTGATATTTTTCTGTCGTTAGGGGCAGAGCCAACTTACACAAAGCGTCATCTGGTGGCGTAAGTGGTATCACAAACGGTCAATAAGAATTTTCGATTCTTTTTCTGTCACCAGGCGGCGCTCGGTAGCCCGACGGTCGTTGTCGTGTCTAAAAGCTGTCAGATGTCACGAATTTAAAAACCCTCATTGGAGTCAAGTTTATAAATGTAAGAGAATACCGTTTCCTACGGATCACACAATACGGATCGCATCCATCCATCCACAATCGAGCTTCGATACAATAGTAATTGCATCGCGGTGAAATTCCTCATTTGAAGTTTGTATGAAGTTTAGTAGAATACCATTTTGCTGTTTAATAGGATCCGGAGTCGAACAAGTATCGAAGCTGCGTTATTGTTGGATTAAAATAGCAGAATCGATCGCACTCAGACGCGGCCCTCCATTTTTAAGGTTGTTAAAATTAAACTTTATTCACTACACAATAAGATGTAACACGTTTAATTTCAAAAGCAGCGTGCTAGGCAGCGTGGTGCAGTTCGAGATTAGAACTCTTCGTGCAAAACGTGATTCTTCTTATGTAGTGAATAATGCTCAATTTTGAATATCTATCTTTAAAATGCATCGCCGCGTAGCGGCGTGTCAGTGTCATCGTCGTGTGAACGTATAATTTTTAACTCAATCAATCGCATCAGTTAATTTCTATTTTTAATTATTTTAATATATTGTTTCAATTATTCATTTTGTTACATAGGATATATTTTGTGTTGAATTACATCTGTCTAACGACAACACAGTAAACTCATTACACGACCAGTTCGGATAAGTGATGCCTGCGGTGACAGTACATCTAATTACATGTTTACTCCAGTCAACGAGCTTTCACCTAATGCCAAGTGTCACCGGGAAGCCACAATACCTTCAGTACTCTCACAATTTCGCAATATACGTAGGTATTAAAAACATGTTTTGACTATAAATAAAATTCTACTACCATAATTGTAAATGTGAAATTAGGGAGCATAGATGTATGGATGGATGCTTGTTAGGCTTTCACGCAAAACTACTGGACGGATTTCGATGAAATTTTGTATGGTAGTAGTTTAGGCTCTGGATGGCTATGGCTCTGGATAAAACAAAGGCTACTTTTTAACCCGCAGTATTCCCGTGGGATACTTTATTTTAGGATTGTGGCGGTAATTGGTCCACCACATGCTCATAATAATTATGTAAAGAAGTTTAGGCAGAAAAATATGTCAAAATTTCGAAAATAAATTATTATACTAAATAAAATTACACTCTATGGCACAGAAACAGATGATTTATAGAGAAAGCAATGACTTTGCCCAAGAAACATAAATACAACAGCTGTGTGAGGTGAATGACATTAACAGTGCGGTAATGGACGTAAATAATTTTATTACCATAATATTTTTTTGAAATGTTTGTATCTATTTTTCAGCCTAAACGTCTTGACTTATTCACTATGTCATATTCTCAAAATATCCGTAGTTGGTTTTGAACAACCTTGTATACCTAGGTATAGGTAACCTACCTACCTATCCAAAAATGCATTATCTTGAAAACATAAATCTATGTTTACCTAAGCTAATCTATGTAAATGTAAAACCTTCCTAAAATACCACCTCTACCCTACCAATACCCACCTCGACACTCTGTTCAGCGGGGCAATTCACAATTCCTGTTCGACTCGGATTCGAAAACTTACCGCGCGGTTATTGTGCAACGCTGTAATTTGTGGCATTTTTTGTTTAAAACGATGATATACATGAACGCAGTATTTAAGTTGATAAGATTAGTTTTGTGTTTATCTTCATACATTTTCAACTGCTGTTACGTCACTCGTGCATATTTTTTTAATAATAATAATAATAAACATTTATTTGACACAATGAGACATTACACCACAAATAAAATAAAGACTTACATACTAAAATCATAAAACCAGGACAGAAAAACAACTCAAAACATAAACATAAAAATTACGTACCATGAGTAGGAGTAGGTACGCAAGAGATACTATTATGGATAATAAATAATAATAAAAATATCTTTATTGGCAAATAAACATCTTAATACAGTATTAAACCCGCCAAACTGCGTCACAGTTTGTCGGCAGGTATTGCGCTCGTTTTATACATATTTTTAGACTTTTTAATTAAACAATAATTATAGTAAACATGTTTAGCAACACTATCACTATTGTACTTAACAGAAATACTTTTACTTATTTCCTATTAAACACTGACCAAATATTTTTATTAAATATTTTATTGTTCCAGACACTACTTGTATCTGATGCCTTTATATATGGTAACATTAACTTTTTCAGTTTATTTTTGACAATGACTCTATTTACCTTACTATAACTGTCGTCCGGTCGTGTCCTCAGCCCGGTGTATTTGTTATACAGTGTAGGAGTCAAATACTTAGCGGTTCTTATCCCGTAAGAGTTTTTAGTCCGCGGTGTTATAAGTTTACCTAATCTAACATGTTTAGTATTATGCGAGTTCCTTATTTTTACTTTAAATTTATCACTATGGAATTGTTCGAGAATCACTGGGTATTCGACTTTTTGTGAACCGGTAGAACTTTGCATACATTGAACAACGCTTCGTAGTCATTTTTACATTCTTTCTTTGTTTTTGGATCAACCAGGTATTTCATAAAGCGAGTTTGCGGCCGTAGGTACTTCGCCCGTAGCTGAGCAGCGAGTCGGCGAGCGCGAAGTAAATGACGCGTAGCGTCTTTTTATTCAGCTATATAATATTCAATGTGTAAGATTTACTCGAGACCGACCGAAGTCGAGTACATACTGAGTCAACATGAAACCTCCAGTTCATATGAGAATCTAGCCATAGTCCTAGGTATTTAAGTTTGTTAACAAACTCTAATTTTTCGTAAAAACAATTAATGTTTTCAGCATGCATACATTCGTGTGTCCTATAATACTGATTTCTGACTTATTTATATTTTTTGCTACGATGTTGTATGGAGAATAAATATGCATCAATTTAGTTTTATTTAGGTTAAGTATTATGCCGTTATCGTGCGCCCACCTGGTTATTTGGTCAAAGTCTACCTTCAGCACCGCTCTAGTCTCCTGGATATTTTTTGACGAATACAACAGACACATGTCATCCGCGTACATATAGACCCGGCACCACCCCCACCACGTTTCTTACGCTGTTGACGTGCATGATGGAGCCCACCGGCCCGCACACGGAGCCGGAGGACCGCACGGCCTGCAGGAGCGTCTCGTGCTCCAGTGTGTCGAACGATTTTTTGTAATCTATAAAAAGAGCCAGGACCTGGTGAAGGGTCACCGTCCGTCTGTCACCGTCCAGGCTACTATTGATGTCATCCGAGAATAATGATAATGCTGTGACAGTGCTGCGACCGCGCCTAAACCCATGTTGAGCGTCAGATAGTATTTTATTTTGCTCCAAGAAAGTACTAACCTGTCCTACGACTATCTTCTCCATTATTTTGTTGACAACTGATAGAATGGCAATCGGTCTATAATTAGTGTACTCAGCATGAATTCCACCCTTGTAGATAGGCCGTATCACAGCCTTTTTAGGAGGCTAGGATACACCCCCTCAGATAGTGACATGTTAACAAATTGCGCCAAAACCGGCGAGATACATTTTTTTATAGTTTTTAAATCTGAAACTCGAATAGAATCTAACCCTGGGGCCTTGTCGCTGCTCAACTGGTCAATTACTTTGCCTACTGTATAACTGGAAACTGACTTAAAACGAAATGACACATCACTAGCTTTTACATATTGTTCTCTGTTTAATAATTTGACGCAACAATTATGCTTAATGTTAGTGATCTCGTTTGTAAATGTGTCCGTAAATTTACTACAAACATTATACATTGTAACTTTATGTCCAAAATATCTCCTAATAATATCATCTATGTTTGTCTTCTTTCTACCTATCCAACTGTTTATAATTTCCCATAATTTTCTTGGATCACCATTACACTTTTTTATTTGTTCCCGCTTGTACTTATTTTTTTCTTTAAGAATTAATTTATTCACCCAGTTCCTAATTAATCGTGTATACTCTAATCTTTTAGTGTTACTATTAGGAGAATTTTTCCAGTCCCTATACAACTGATCTCTACGTAATAACATATCTTTAAGTCTCTCTCCTATCTATGGCTGAGACACGCGTTTATTACTAGGTACACATAGGCACAAATGTTGTTTTGCTTTCATTATAAATATCCTTAAAAACTGAATAAAACTTCTCATACAAAGTACTTGCATAGTCTATAGACAACAGTTGAGACCAATCAATCACAGAATTTTATAGTAACTAACTTATTATTTAATACATACCGAGTGTCCAAGTCTTTACTTGTGTTACATAATAGACTAGAGGCGCATACCGATAATGACACACCTACAAAATTATCGTCCGATATATTGCACTCGATCACAAACGACGCGCACTCCCGCAGCTGTCTCGCTCGCACCCATACGTGGTCTATGCACGACGCTTCCCGCGCTTCGGAGATAAATTGTGTTTTATTTGTTACTGTCTGTAGACTGCTATAATATTAAGGATATACTGATTTGATACAAGTCTTCCATGTAATACTTTCACTGTGTTAGTATATGGTTTGGTTGCATGAAATGCATAGTTTTCTTTAGCATACATTACAATTCCACCACCACGTGACTTCTCTCTTGTATTTGAAAATAAATGATATCCTTCTATATTAAATAATGATAAATCATCTTTCTTAACGTTAACCTCTGTCAGTATAAGTAGGACGATATCACGTGTACAATGCTTCAAAAGAATTAATAATTCGTTGAAATGTTTCCTTAGTGAGCGGATGTTTAAATGAGCGGTGTGCATATATTTAGTGCTACTGGAGCATCTTTCGTTTTCAATGTTATCACCACCGGCGGAGGTCTATCGGAGTATGGCTTCTCTCGCCCTCTCCTCTCAGCACGTTCTATTTGGCTGGGGTCAAGCTTAAGTTTAGTGGCAACATGGCTTACTAACATGGTGACATCTTCATTGTCTTTTTTCTCTAGGCCCGCCAATTCCACTATCTTTTCTTTTTCTTTCTCTTCCAGGTCATTCACGCGCTCCTCCAACGATCTATTGCATTTTTTCAGGTAAGTATTTTTGTTTTCTAGCGATTTTATCTTTTTTTCAGACCATTCTTGATGCTCACGCAGTTTATCATACTTTTCAGTCATAAAATCAACCAGTTCGGTTAATTCGGTTTTACTTTTTTCCATGCTGTATACTACCTCCATTTTCTTATTTATTTCCGCCAGGGATTCCGCGATATTAGGCTCCCCAGGTCCTGCTGAAGTGGACGGCGTCACACAGTCTTCACATATTTCGTTTTTGAAACGTTTTTTCGTAACGCATTTTTTATGAAAAACCGCGTCACACCCCCCTTTGCACCTAACTATTTCGTTATTATCTGCCGCCACAAACTGTTTACACTTTTTACACTGCAACATTGCTTACTATTATTATTATTAAACAATATTGAACCTGAACGATTGTTCTCTTCAGCGCAACACCGAGGTACACAATAGGGACGATCATGAATAGCTTCGCGTCGCTTCCCTAATTTAATAACAAGGCGTCCGTACTCGCGCAGATGGTAGATAGGAAGGTAGGTAGTGTAATGCCTAACTGTCAGAAAGGAGACTGCTCAGGCGTATCACTGCGGCGTAACACCACAGTGCCTGGTATTATGCGGTTCCATATTGTTGTCGTTTGATGGACAGATTTGTATAGAGCGTTTTTAATGCTCTCCAACGATCTCACTTTTGTGACGACTGTATGTCGTCAACGGTTGATCGTAGATATGCCATTGCAAAGACAATACTTCCTGGCTTATTATTTCACTTAAAAAGCCAGTAAAAATATATGCATGTGCCCCATAACGCATTGTGTTAACCCACCTGATCCAATTCAATCTTTTTGTAAACAAAGAGACAACAGCGCACTATAATGCTACTTATTTAAATGCCACTTATTTACCGTGCAATAAAGAAATATAATGAATGACACGTAAATTTGGCGAATTTTATATTTTTGTTAGATTGCTGTTGAGTTACATAAAATTGTAACAGAATTTTTAAAACAAATATTTACATTATAACCCTCAACTCTCGTAGTTGACGACTAAAACCTCAAATGGTAATGGTTAGTTACCAACATAGTATACAAAATACTAAGTTTTAGTTTTATATTACCTAGTTGCTGTGTTTAAGGGCTGATTACACCAATGCAATCAGTATACGCAAAACTCGCTTTACGCTTTTAAACGAGATAAAAATCCGAATCACATTTCACCAACATAAACGAAACACGTTTCTAGCTAAGCTCAGTTTAAGTTCTGAACTCCGGATTTCGTTTAACGCCCTAAGGAGCTGTCATTTACGAAATGTCATGAGAAAGCAGTTGTGATGTTTGTATTTATAAATTCAGTTTTAAATTGTATATAATATCGCATTAGGTAGCTCTAACAAATCTAAAATAATAAAAAACTACATTATTTAAACTCAGTTTTCGTTACTGCGCTTAAATTAAATATGGTGAAACCCTTTTGGCAAAAACGAGATTAACGCCGACGCATGAACATGCTTGATGTGAACTTAGTTTTATAAAACAAAGTTTTTATCGTGAATGGTGAAATCGCCCCTTATACCTTGTTTCTAACTTCCCAGGAAATTTAAGCTCAATATTATAAAAGTTATTTCGTTTCAAACTTTATGTTGTAATAGTTTCGGAAAATCGAAATAGTTTCTAACGATGTTTCATGATATAAACACTACCTTGTTCACAGTATGCAAATTATCTTCCTACATTGTCACAGCGTCCGCTCTCACCGATACATGACGCGGCGCAGCATTTTAAGATTGCGATTCAAAATTGAACTTTATTCAATATACGTAAAAGAAGATACACGACATTGCAGGAGTTTTGACTTTTGAGCTGCATCGCGCTGCTTGGCACGGGGGCGCTTTTGCAATGTAACGTTTATCTTCTTTTGTAGAGAATAAAGTTCAATTTTAAATCGCTGTCTTATAAATACCGCGACGCGTCGCATTTCGATGTGAAGACACTTAACCTGGGACTATATTGTCCGGAATCCGGAAGGCCGGAGAAAATGCATTGCAATATGAAAGAGCATTGAACATAGAACTTTGGGCTATAAATACAATACCGTTGAAAAATAAACATTCATGTGTGACGAGTTGTCAGATTTGATATTGACATTTGACACTTGTGTGTTCGATTTTCCGCTCTATTGTATGCGCAGAGTTACATTTTCAATGCTCTGAATTTTCTCCGTCCTTACGGATTCTGGATAATAATATCCCAGCTTAAGCGTCTTTTCTCATCGAGACGCGACGCGTTGCGGCATTTCTTCCTTTATATCTATAACTAGCTTTTGCGGTCGACTACATCCACGGAGATGCCCATTACACCCCCATGGGTCATTTATTTCGAAAAACAGTTTTTATACGTCCTTATAACTATCTACGAGAAAAAATTCAATGTGATCCGACCAGCTGTTGATATAGTAAACTATACAAATTTTCCCCCATTTCACCCCTTTAAGAGACGAATTTCAAAATCTATAAAATATGTACTCAATTATCAATTATTACCTCGGATGTTAAATTTCATGGAAAACAGAACAGATTTTAAATGTTTTTATGTAAACTTTCAACCCTTATATTTGTACACGCTCAAGAGGGTAAATTCGAATAAATCCCGAAACACGTATTAGTGAAATTTTCACCCAATTAATTTCAAAAAGTGGAACTTTTCAAAATTCCTTCTTAGTGCGCGTTTTTACATTATAAATTAAACTGTCCAAATTTTACGTTTCTAATATAAGCGGTTACGGTTATGCGAGCGTCTGTACGTCTGTGAGTCAGTCAGTGGGAACATCTCCTTTTATATAATAATATAATATAATATATAATATGAAACATGTCGTATCTCACCGTGACATGAACTGACGCGTATTCTCCAACTTCTGCGACGTTCGGCGAGAACATAGCGTGCAGCGGCTCGTTCTTATCTGTAACACGTCAAGCTGGTTAAACCCTAATGGCGTCCGCACACGATAGGGAAGCAGCTTGGCAAGCAGGAATCAAGTTGGGCGGTAAAGGTTTTTTATCTGGAGTCTCATTTTCTATATTATATTATAATCTCGATTCGATTAACACGCTGACTCCTTCGCATACGCGTCAAAAAAAATTCGAAAATCGTGCACGTGTGCGCGGGACAGCCTGAATATCCAACCGAGATTTAATAATAACAATATCTATGGACGCCACGTCAATCTGGCTCCGTGCAAAGTATCCGAAGAACTTGTGTTACAGGTACCAGAAAACGGCAAGTATATTTAATACTTTTATACTTTACATATATTTAAGATTATTATTATATTATAAACATATTTAATACATATCCATGACCCAAAGACACAGAAAAACTTTTTGTTCCTTCGGCGGAATTCCAACTTGCAACCCCCGGCTTGCTGATGATGCCATGATGGTGCTCAACCATCGTGCTGAACCACTGAGCCACAGAGGTTGTTGTCGATTTAACCGATAATAATAATTAAGGGAATTGCCCTCCATGACACACTCACTTATGTGCGTGCGTGAGTGCGTGCGTGCGTGACTGTCCGTGGCGCCCAAACGGATGATCCGATTTTGAACCGTTTTTTGCTCTAAAGCTGACATGATCGAGAGTGTTCTTGGCTGTAATTCATCATCGTCAGCTCGCTCACTTAATTTTTTAAAATTCTGTTTATATAACTTTATTTTGACAAAAGTCATTTATTTGAACACTACTCTGTGTATTATATTTATCCGATGAATATCTGTATGAGTATAATACCCCTAAACCACCTCACGCGTTTACCAGAATAATGTTCATCAAAATGAGACAGGAATTGAAACTGTTCTCAATAAATAAACATTTACATTATTTACTTACAATAATTATGTTGTGCACAATTCTTTAAAATCTTGCAAAGTATAAACCCATTATTTATCAAAATTATCCTAGCCAACTCAGGTAATTTTCCATAGGGAACTTTTGAAAAATCTAAAGATTATTTCTATAGTATTCGAAAACCCTGAAGCAAGGTGTGAATTTTGCATTCGCTATGAAAATAGAACAGACATTGATATGCAGCTGGATGGCAAATACTGCGAGCTCTCAATTTGATTTATTACAGACACGTAGATAGATAGAGGTGATACTGTAAATTGTGCATTTTCTAGCTAGAGAATTATAATATAATCGCCACACGTTCAATGTAATATATATCTAGTATTTTTTTATGTTTTAGTCAATTACTTAGCCTGAAAACCAATAATTGTTACTTTCACCAGCGCAGCACAGTGGGCACGGACGTGATGTTGGTGACTCTGAGCAGGTAGTCTACGCTGCGGCCGACCGAGAGCACTAAGGGGGGTCTCAGCACGGCGCCGTCGTCGTTTTAGATAGTGAGACAGCAGTACCTTCAGCGATCTCTCAGCGCAGCACAGTGGGCACGGACGTGACGTTGGTGATGCTGAGCAGGTAGTCTGTGCTGCGGCCGGCACTGCGGGGGGTCTCAGCACGGTGCCGCCGTCGCGTTAGATAGTGAGACAGCAGTACCGTCAGCGGTCTCCCAGCACAGCACAGTGGGCACGGACGTGACGTTGGTGATGCTGAGCAGATAGTCTGTGCTGCAGCCGGGACTGAGGGGGGTCTCAGCACGGCGCTACCTTCGTGTTAAATAGTGAGACAGCAGTACCTTCAGCGGTCTCCCAGCGCAGCACAGTGGGCATGGACGTGATGTTGGTGAAGCTGAGCAGGTTGTCTGTGCTGCGGCCGGCACTGAGGGGGGTCTCAGCACGGCGCTACCGTCATGTTAGATAGTGAGATAGCAGTACCTTCAGCGGTCTCCCAGCGCAGCACAGTGGTCACGGACGTGACGTTGGTGATGCTGAGCAGGTAGTTGTGCTGCGGCCGGCACTGAGGGGGGTCTCAGCACGGCGCTACCGTCGTGTTAGATAGTGAGACAGCAGTACCTTCAGCGGTCTCCCAGCGCAGTACAGTGGGCACGGACGTGACGTTGGTGACGCTGAGCAGGTAGTCTGTGTTGCGGCCGGCTGAGAGCACTGAGGGAGGACGCAGCACGGCGCCACCGTTCTGTTTATTGCCTGAAGGTTCATTTATTATAATAACCAGGTTTATAGTTTCAGGGACAAATTTAGCAAATACACAAGTTTTTACAACTGAAATCCATACTATAAAACCTAACAATATAGTATGTTAAAAATTAACATTTCCTGTTATAGCTTCTATTAAATTTGTACACACATAGGTCTTTACCTATGAAATTTCCGTTTTGTATGAAAAAATTTAAACGAATTTTTTTCATGTATTTTTATTTGTATTAATCGAAGTAATCACCCATGCAATCAATGCATCTTTGCCAACGCAGTGGCAGTTTACTGATGCCCTTCTTAAAGAAATCAGCTGGACGGGAGGCAACAAATTCTTCAAAGGCATTTTGTACTGCCTCTCGGGTATTGAATTTTTTTCCCGCCAAGAAGTTATCCGAATTCTGGAAAAAGTAGTAGTCTGTAGGCGCAAGGTCTGGTGAGTAGAGCGGATGACGAAGAGCTTCCAACTCCAGTTCTTGCAATTTGGAGACCGTCTGCTGTGCAGTATGAGGTCGCGCGTTGTCGTGCAGAAGCAGCGGAGACGAGCGATTGACCAATGCTGGTAGGAGATGTGCCAGCTTCTCTATCATTGTGTTCAGTTCTTCACAGTACACATCTGCAGTAATGCTCACCCCGTTTGGTAAGAAGCTGTGATGAATCACACCGGCGCTAGATCACCAAACAGTGACCATCACTTTTCTAGGAGTAAGTTTTTATTTAGGGCATTGTTTAGGTACCGAACCAGGATCCAACCAACTTGCTGAGCGCTTGCGGTTATCAAACAAAATCAAATTTTCATCGCAGGTAACAATGCGGTTCAAAATTCATTCATTTGTGCGTCTGTTGAGCAGTGCAAGCAACGTCTCGACGCGTACTTTGCGCTGGCGATCATTGAGTTTGTGGGGCGCCCATTTGTCAAGCTTTTTTACCTTGCCAATTTGACGCAAATGGAACAATATTGTTTTGACGCTAACGTCGAAAGCTGCTGCTAATTCAGCCGTAGGTTGTGTATCATCAGCTTCCAAAATCGCCGTTAATTCGTCATTGTCGACCAAAGTCTTCGGATGACCGCGAGGTTAATTTTTCAGGTCGAAATTTTCAGAACGGAAGCAAGCAAACCAATAACAGGTGGTGCGTTGGTTTGTTGTGTTAGCTCCGTAAACGTCGTTGATGTTGAGTGCCGCTTGTGCTGCGTTGCTGCCACGACGGTACTCATATTCCATAATTACTCGAATTTTTAACGTATCCATGATGACGAAAAAGATTGAAATGCGATGAAAATGTAACACTAATCAATAAAGAAATGACTACTTTTGGAAAAAGAATTCCATGTTTTTAAAATAAAATTAATTTGAAATTAGAATTATTAGCCAAACAAAAAATATTTTGATTTGAAATGGCCAGTACTGCAGAACCGCAATTTCATAGGTAAAGACCTATTATAAGGAAGGTAAAAAATCTGAGAAGCTGGCTTATCGGATATTATACCAGTAGTTGCTACTAAGGCGGGTCAATAAGTCCGTGACTTTTTGAATTTCTAACCTCCTTACTGAAAAAGCAACACTACTCCTGTCAACAGGCATCTGTCAGTTGACTCCTATCAAAATTTGAACTTGCTGCGTCAGTTAGTTTCTGTTTTACAGCTATCTTTATCAGACTATCCAGTAACTTAAGGAAACAATGGAAAAAAGTGAATTTCGTGTGCTTATTAAGCATTATTTTTTGCGAAAAAAAACCATTACCGAGACCAAGGCTAAGCTTGATAAATACTATGGGGACTCTGCACCATCGATTTCAATGGTAAAAAAGTGGTTTACTGAATTTCGTTGTGGCCGTACAAGCACTGAAGATGCCGAACGTCCTGGACGCCCAGTTGAGGTCTCTACACCCGAAACAATCGAAAAAATTCACGATATGGTGTTGGCCGACCGAAGATTGAAAGTGCAAGAGATTGTGGAAGCCATAGGCATCTCGCATGGCTCAGTGGTTTCAATTTTGAATGATCACTTGGGCATGAGAAAGCTTTCCGCAAGTCGACCACAAACGCAATCGTGTAACAACTTTACAGGAAGGTTTGGCGTTGTTTAATCACAATATGGAGGAGTTTTTGCGCCGTTTTGTAACCGTGGACGAAACATGGATCCATCACAACACACCAGAGACCAAACAACAGTCAAAACAGTGGGTTTCTAAGGGTGAATCGGCGCCAAAGAAGGCCAAGGTGGGTTTTTCAGCCAATAAAGTTATGGCGACTGTTTTTTGGGATGCACGTGGGATAATCCACATTGACTATCTTCAAAAGGGAAGAACAATTAATGGGGAATATTATGCCAACTTATTGGACCGCTTCAATGAGGATTTGAAAAAAAACCGACCTCATTTGGCCAAGAAAAAAGTTCTTTTTCACCAAGACAATGCAAGGGTGCACACATGTGCAGTTGCCATGGCAGAAATCCATGAATTGGGCTATGAATTGCTCCCACATCCTCCCTATTCTCCAGATTTGGCTCCGAGTGACTACTTCTTATTCCCAAACCTGAAAAAATGGCTCGGTGGAAAAAGATTTGACTCCAATGATGAAGTCATCTCGCAAACAAAGGCCTATTTTGAGGACCTCGACAAATCATATTTTTTGGAAGGGATAAAAAAATTGGAGAAGCGTTGGACAAAGTGTATAGAGCTCAAGGTCACTCAGACACTCAGGCTCACTACGTTGAAAAATAAAATGATTTATTTATCAAAAAATCTGTGTTTTATTCCAAAAGTCACGGACTTATTGACCCGCCCTCGTATATTATTATTACATATTACGTAAAACAACAAATATTTGTACAGTTTTAAGAAACTGTGGGAATGGAGGAATACGATATTTGAAGATGAGCAGAAAGCTAATATTATTTTAAATAATGCTGAAATACATAAAATTTATAAAAATAACAACAGCACACACTACTTCATATTTATAAACTCACACCACCGTGCATTTGATACATATAATTTTGTAACACGTTGACGTTAATTGTCAATCTGTCACAACATTTATATTTTTAATTTTTCCTATCTGATTTACGGGCGAATTTCGACCATAGGGCGACCTCAAGCTAGTTCTAAAAGGTAAATCACAATATTTGCCTTTATTTAAAAGAATAAAAAAGAGTTTTATACTAAATAATCTATCGATAACGATTGCCTTTTACATAAGACAGATATGATTCCCGCGACTTCTTAAGTGCAAAACAAAAATCTCGCAGGAACCGTATCTTTTCCGTGATAAAAGTAGCTTATGTCCTTCCCCGTGGTCTACTCTATATCTGTACCAAATTTCATCAAAACCAGCTGAGTAGTTTCGGAGCCTATTCAATGCAAGCAAACAAATATACAAACAAATCTTTCCACTTAATAAGATAGACAAAAAACATGCATCCAAACACTAATAGTTCTATAGGTGTACTACATCACCAGCAATCCGTTTAGGAGTCTGAGATATATAAATAAATCTGCCAGTAAAATTGCCTTTATAGTTGAAAAACAGCATCTAATCACCATAGCTGGGCATTAACTCGTTAATCCGTTAATCGTTAATTAATGAAGTTAACACTTTGGTTAACGGATTAAATTTAAGTTAACTTTTAAAAATGTTAACGGACACGTTAACTTCCGTTAATATGCAGAAGTCCGTTAATCTTTTTTTTTTTTTCGAACGGGTCTATGCTAAGTGTCGGGTTAAGACCACTGTAGCTAAATCGGACTATAACTAGCCTGGTGGCTAGTTTATTTGGTAAGAGTCGATGGGAGGGTTTGACCCTCCCTAACATCACCCGGGTGATGTTCAGACCGGATATTGGGGACAGCTACGGATTGTGAGCTATTATTATGACAGGGGAGACGCGGGTCTCTCCTGCTAAGGGGTCCGACCCCTTCCTCACTCGCTGATGAGTGAGGTTGTTCGCACGCGGTAGCAAAAACTAGCAGCGTGCGAGTTATCGCGATAGAGGAGCTCTCGTTTTGAATGGTATTGGTACTGAGAGGGCCGTCCCTCTCCCCTTCCGCGTACGGTCGGGATGACTTGCGCGCGTAAGTCCTAATGTCGATGAAGTTCGCGGTATTGGTAGAGCTCTCTATATCAATATCGCGGTCGCGGGCACTATTTTGAAGTGAACCTAGTCTACTAGGATGCGAACTCGAACTCGAGTTCGGGTCCGGTCCTGTGTTAGGGTCGGTCTGTTTGTCTGTACGTGTTGTCGTGTCAGATGTGGGACGTCGGGGTAGGCCCCGGCGTCGACCCCGGTGGGATACTAAACTCGCGGGTGCGTGTGGTTTGTGTTTACGTAACTGTACACAGTACGTTACGTATTTTGTGATTGGGTCAATGGGATCGGCTAAGATATGCTTAGGCCGTTTGTACGGGTGTCGGAAAGTCTGTGCGTCGTGATTATAGTCCAGTGCCTCTTTGATAAGGGGGTTTGGGTGATTTTTGCCTTTATCAAGATATCTCTCTACGAGTTCCTTGATATAGGCTTTAATAGTGACGAGTTCGCAGTCCCTATGCAAGTCGATGTTACGCATGTACCAGGGGGCGCCTGTTGCCATGCGTAGAAACCGGTTCTGGACTCTTTGCAATCTGTCCAATTGAGACGCGCTTATCTGTGCGAAAGAGACGCACGCATAAGTGAGTATCGTTCTGATGCAAACCTTATACAATGTAAGCTTCTGTCTTAGGGACATTTTGCTTTGCGAATTAAGTAGCGGATATAATTTGTAAAAATTTTGCTTTGCGTAATGTATTACTAATGTGACTCGAAAACGTCATCGACTTGTTTAGTACTATGCCTTAATATTTGACCTGAGTGACCTCAGGGATTATGTTGCCGTGCAGGCTAATAGGGCTCATTAGTTTACGGGGGCAATTTCGCCTCGTTGCCCTTTTACTATTGAACTGGATGGCGTGACTTTTGTCGGGATTAACTTCTATTTTCCATTTGGAGAACTAGTGCTTAGCGTGCTTAGGAATGTCACTAGTATATAGGTTATATAGGGAGGGCGAGAGGACCGAGCCCTGCGGTACTCCCGCCTCCATATATCTTGGCGATGACAGTGTGCCTTCTACGCGGAAATGAAATTTACGGTTTTTTTTGAAAAAGTTACTAATTAGTAGAACAAGATAATCGGGTATAGTTTGTATAACAGTCCGTTATGCCAAATTTTATCAAAAGCTTTTGCAATATCAAAGAATACGGCGCATGTCGTCTTCCTGTCGTTTTTGCTAGATATTATGTAATCCGTTAAGCGGTGTACTTGAGCGGGACAGCTGTGCATTTCGCGGAAGGCAAACTGCTCGTCTGGAAGGAGTTTTTTGTCGGTTATGACGTCATTGAGGCGCCTTTTAATAACTCTTTCTTAGACTTTACCAAGGGAGCTAATAAGACTTATTGGACGGTAGCTACCAGGCACCTTCCGGGGTTTCCTCGATTTGTGGATACCTATGACAATAGCTACTTTCCAAATGTCTGGAAATGAACATCCTACTAAGAGGGCGTTAAAGATGTTCACTAAGAGTTGAATTAGCTCGGACGGTAACAATTTAAGTGTTTTGTTTGAAATACCGTCGAGGCCTGGGGCCTTTTTGGCATTCATACACTTAATAATGTCACTGACCTCCTGCGAGTCCACCATCCTCACCCTATCTACATCAGGTGGCCTCGAGAGTCGGCTGTCGATAGTAAATAGCGAATTTACTAAGCTAAGGTGCACGGGATCAATCGGGAGAGTACTCGGCCGGCACTGTTGTTCGAAATTATCAGCTAGGCACTCGGCCTTGTCTATGTCTTCGAATGCAGGAGGACGGTTAGGTCTGTCTAATGGAGGCATATCGCTCTCCGTGTCGTTTTTGAGGACCACGCCACGTGAGACGGTTCTAAATCATTGAGAAGTCGATCCCAACTCTCGGCTTTGTGCTGTTTAATTTTAAACTTAACTTCCCTCTCGTAGTGACGGAGGGCTTTCCGCCACTCTTCCGACGGGTAGCGATCATATGTGCGCTTAGCCGCATTTCGGAGTCTGATGGACTCCCTTATGTCCTCAGAGAGGGGCCAACGGCCCTCGGGGGTCGTTGGCACCTCCCTAGATGAGTTCTCTATGGTCGCTACCAGGTGATCGGTCAAGTGGGATCCGTTAATCGTTAATCCAATGCCTAATAGTTACCGCACGGCACCGACAAGTGCCGGGCGTCGCGTGGCGGCGAGTAAAACAAAAACAAAACTAGATATATTTTGCCGGCGCGTGCGAGTGAGAAAGAAAACTGCGAAGAGATTTGTTTCGTTTGATCATTTCATTACTTAGCGCCGGTGCTTAGAGTGACGAGTGTTTTGTTTGTTTGTTTGTTGTTATTATAAATTACTGTCAGTGATAATTTACGAAATCAAGAGTGATAGCCATAATTATTATTACTAAGGCGGGTCAATAAGTCCGTGACTTTTTGAATTTCTAACCTCCTTACTGAAAAAGCAACACTACTCCTGTCAACAGGCATCTGTCAGTTGACTCCTATCAAAATTTGAACTTGCTGCGTCAGTTAGTTTGTGTTTTACAGCTATCTTTATCAGACTATCCAGTAACTTAAGGAAACAATGGAAAAAAGTGAATTTCGTGTGCTTAAGCATTATTTTTTGCGAAAAAAAACCATTACCGAGACCAAGGCTAAGCTTGATAAATACTATGGGGACTCTGCACCATCGATTTCAATAGTAAAAAGTGGTTTACTGAATTTCGTTGTGGCCTTACAAGCACTGAAGATGCCGAACGTCCTGGACGCCCAGTTGAGGTCTCTACACCCGAAACAATCGAAAAAATTCACGATATGGTGTTGGCCGACCGAAGATTGAAAGTGCAAGAGATTGTGGAAGCCATAGGCATCTCGCATAGGTCAGTGGTTTCAATTTTGAATGATCACTTGGGCATGAGAAAGCTTTCCGCAAGATGGGTGCCGCGTTTGCTCACAGTCGACCACAAACGCAATCGTGTAACAACTTCACAGGAAGGTTTGGCGTTGTTTAATCACAATATGGAGGAGTTGTTTAACCGTGGACGAAACATGGATCCATCACAATACACCAGAGACCAAACAACAGTCAAAACAGTGTGTTTCTAAGGGTGAATCGGCGCCAAAGAAGGCCAAGGTGGGTTTGTCAGCCAATAAAGTTATGGCGACTGTTTTTTGGGATGCACGTGGGATAATCCACATTGACTATCTTCAAAAGGGAAGAACAATTAATGGGGAATATTATGCCAACTTATTGGACCGCTTCAATGAGGATTTGAAAAAAAACCGACCTCATTTGGCCAAGAAAAAATTTCTTTTTCACTAAGACAATGCAAGGGTGCACACATGTGCAGTTGCCATGGCAAAAATCCATGAATTGGGCTATGAATTGCTCCCACATCCACCCTATTCTCAAGATTTGGCTCCGAGTGACTACTTCTTGTTCCCAAACCTGAAAAAATGGCTCGGTGGAAAAAGATTTGACTCCAATGATGAAGTCATCTCGCAAACAAAGGCCTATTTTGAGGACCTCGACAAATCATATTTTTTGGAAGGGATAAAAAAATTGGAGAAGCGTTGGATAAAGTGTATAGAGCTCAAGGGGGACTACGTTGAAAAATAAAATGATTTATTTATCAAAAAATCTGTGTTTTATTCCAAAAGTCACGGACTTATTGACCCGCCCTCGTACTTACAGCTTCTAACAAATAAGTACTAGGTACCGTATAAAAATATTACAAGCGCCAAATTAACTTAGTAAAAACACTTTACATACCTTCCGTAAACGATATCAGTGGAAAAATGGGAAAAAAATAATATTTTTCAAAAGTTAATTCGCCGAAATGCATTGATCAGTTGACAATAGATTTGACATATGTTTAATCTATGATTGCGCCTTAAATAGCTTTCCAGAAACCAAAAACAGTGTTTGACATGTAGTTTGGCATTAGTTTTGTTAACTAACATGATGATCAAATCAAACGACTGATAAAGCTTTATGCAACTCAATTTACACTTGACAAGAGATTTGTCCGCTGATTAGTTAATTTTGGCGTTGATACGCCTTTCGGAAACCGGGGGTGAGATATATAAATAAATCTGCCAGTAACAATTGCCTTTACAGTTAAAAAACAGCATCTAATCACCAATAGTTCTATATATATATATACTACATCACCAGCAATCCGTTTAGGAGTCTGAGCTATATAAAAAGTAACCTTTGTCCTTCCCCGTAGCTTACTTTATATCTGTGCCAAATCTTATCGAAATCGGTCCTGTAGTTTCGGAGCCTATTCAATGTAACGTATTCAAAAAGCAAACAAACAATTAAAATTTTACTCTTTATAATATTAGTATAGACAATATCTTAACCCTAGATCTTTAAACCAGCGATTTCTGCAATAGTTTTAATCGATGATAATCATAGGCTCAAACAAAATAATACCCAGAACGGAGATCATACACGCTCCATACAAGTTTGGCCCCAAAATAAATAGCATCCATTAAATAAGGCGGTTGCCGGTTATATGAAACATTATATTGATGATATCAACGCTATTGTATTTTTGTATTATGAAGGACCATTGCATGTAGCTTCAAGTGGCTACGATCAGTTATTATCGGCAGTTAATACACACGGTAGATATTAGATACTAATCTAATATCTACCGTGTGTATTAACTGCCATATTTGATTGATATTCCTAGAAATAATGAGCATTATTTCCGCTTAATTCTTTATTGCATAGCTACTTGGAATAATTTAATCCATGAAGTAGGTATATAGCGTCTTAAAATACGATCTGATTATGGCTTCGTTTTAGAGTCCAAAACCATTCAAAATAATCCCAATTCCTGTTGTTTGAGCCCTAAAACCCTTAGAAATAGCCCCATTAGTGCAATATCATCGGAAATCTGAACGAGAAATATAAGCGGAACGAGATTTATCGGCAATAAGCCGCAGCGGAGAGTAATGATCCATGTTATTGGGGCAGAAACTAGTATAGTACACCTAGACAACTATTAGTGTTTAGCTGCTGTTTTTCTACTATAAAGACGATTGCTACTGGCAGATTAATACATATAGCTCAGACTCCTAAACGGACTGCTGGTGATGTAGTATACCTATAGAACTATTGGTGTTCAGATGCTGTTTTTCAACTTACTATAAAGGCAAATTTGATATATGGTTAAGATATTTTATATACTAATATTATAAAGAGTAAAATTTTAATTGTTTGTTTGCTTTTTGAATTTTAATTGTTACATTGAATAGGCTCCGAAACTACAGGACCGATTTCGATAAGATTTGGCACAGATATAAAGTAAGCTACGGGGAAGGACATAGGTTTCTTTTTATCGCGGCGGAATATACAGTTCCCGCGGGATCTCTTGCACACACGAAATCGTCAGTAGCTTCTTACCTCCATCAGTGATCACGCTCAGCACCAGACGTGGCTCGAGCACTCTATAAGCGATGAGGGCTGCACAGCCGTTACTGACGTCATCATCATCAGTGCAGATCTGTACCAGAGATGCATTCCAGCCTTCGTTCTAGTGAGATAAAAGACGTTTAGTGTGACTTCGCTCATTCACTTAGGTCGAGCGCTCACTCGAGTCACGACAATATTAAGACATACTGTTGCTATACACTAAGAGGCATTCGAATTGTCAAGCAGTGAGCGAGATGGTGATGAATTATTATAACTAACATCACTCTCGATCTATCTTTCAATCAAAAAAACTAGATCAAATCGGTTTATCCGTTTGGGAGCTATGATGCCACGAACACAGACAGTTCATTTCAGAGTTTTGTTGTGCGTGGCAGAAAACTCTGGCAAAAACGCACAGTGGAGCTCCTCAAGATCTTGAGGATAGAACTTTTGACGCGTTTTCTTTTTACTTTGAGCACTCCTCAATAAATAACCGATGGAAAATGCAGAGCGAGGCTACATCTCTACGTAGTGGCAAAGAGTCGAGGCTAGATTATTATATAATAAAGATCAAAGACTCACGGTCGGTGCCTTCGTCTTATACTTCAATATGACCTCCTCATCCACGCCCAGCTTACCAAGGTAGGGGTTGATCAGACAGTCCGGGCACTGGTCCCCGCAGGTGCAGGAGTGTTTGTCTCTGACAACGATATCCTTCATGCAGTCGAATATTATAGTCCGCCAGTGTATCTGGAAAATAAAATCAACCAATAGCTGTTTTGTTCACTTCCCGGCGCGGCAGCGTGGCGTCACCGTTGCGGCAGTGGGGCCGCCGCTTGCAATGAAACGTGTATCTTCTTATGTAGTGAACAAAGTTAAATTTTGAATAGCTATCATAAAAATGCAGCACCGCGTCGTGTCAAGCCTCGTCACAATATGAACTGTGTGAACCCTTATGGTAGACTTTCGAAGTGAGCGTCTATAGTGACAATGACGCCGCGACAGTGCGACAGAATCAATGTAGTATGCTATGGGACGAACGTGAATTTTATGGGATGGTTTTCAAGCGCTGCGACAGTGTCGTGCACTGTCACGGTGCGGACCTCGTATTTTATTAATCCTACTACTATTATAAATGTGAAAGTTTGTGAGGATGTATGGATGGATGGATGCTTGTTACTCTTTCACGCAATAACTGCTGAACGGATTTTAATGAAATTTGGTATGGTTGCTGGAGCACTGGACTTACAGAAATGCTACTTTTTATCCCGAAAAGGTACAATGTTCCCGTGGGATACTGTTTTTAATCGGGTGGAGTCGGGGGCAAAAGCTAGTATTATAATTTTAGTGCCATTACTTGCGAAGTATAGATGAATACAGTTTTACTTACCGCAAGTCTTTCAATCGTCTGCCAATAGTGCCAATTACGTTGATGGCTTTGGATTTTACAATCGTTAAAATTCCATTTCTTTGTGATTTCTTTTGCAAAGATATGAATCAATCAAAATCGTTGCTTAAAACGGTATAGGATTTGCAATTCCTTTGATACCGTTAAAACTGGATATTTTTCCATTACAAAGTGAATTCTCCGATTCTCAAATAAAAGGACTAAGGCAGATACCACTTAATTTAATATTTATTTGATGCAATTCAATTTGAGAATAACTTAGGCGACAGTAAATCTAGACAGGTTCTTGATTTTAGTTAAATTGTATTGATGTCAAAGACGAAATAATCTCTTATACTTTATACCAGAGCAAAGTTTAAAGAAAACAAGCAGATAAACGGACCACTTGAAGTCGTTATCCCCATTTACTCAACGAAACAACGCATTAGGCCGCTGTCTCGAACACAGTGGATTGAGATCCCAGCCTCTCCAGACTACCCTTACACTCTAACCGATAAAACATAAAACATGTTGTAGTATTAGTGAGTACATTATGCGTATTCATACCTAGTGCGTATTTTATTTTTTAAATTATTAAAATACGTCAAGAAATGGTGGATTTATTAAAGTTTTTCTGAACGGCTAGTTTGAAACGCGCGCTTCTGCTGAATTGGATACGATGACGTCATCTGTCGGGATCCGTGCGACAACGGCTTGATTATACTCATACTTCATAGGTATTGCGTATACATTGCGGGGGAGGTGACGACGACAGATCACGTCACAGCAACTCACTTCATTCTCGGGCGCGTTTTGGAACTTATGCACTAAAATTGCTGTATCTTCGTCACTTTTGGTCCGTCCGAATTTCTTTACTTTTTTTGTCGCCATAAGTCTGCAGACCACACAAAAATTTTGATTCTGATCCTCATTGTAAGGAACGTTGTAATCAATATGAAATCACTATTCTCTTCCACGTTTTATGGGCGTTTTTCTGCCCTTTGCTTTATAAATAGGGAAAATTTAGAGCACAACTTCTCTTACACCTTGAATTTGGGTCTTTGATAATTTGGGGGGATATATTTAGGTATATATTTTGTAAGTTCCCTTGCGAATCCTAGGGGCCAAAAATCCTCTAGGTGCATTTAAAGTTTGACCAACCCAGTGAATGATATTTGACCAAATATCAGTTGACGAATATAACACATTAATAACACTAATTTTCTGTGAGGCCGTTGTCTCTATCAGGTCCCCTTATTTGCGCAGAAGCGATTTTCCTGAGTAAACCAACGAGAATTTTCATAGTCCTTTGTGTTAATACTAGTTTTTGCAAGCGCGGCGGCGTAAATACAGCATCCCACGGAATCACTTTACTTTTTAGAGATAGAAAGTAATGTGTTAATCCATACCTTATACTATAGCCATGCCAAATTTAATCAAAATCCGTTCAGTAGTTTTTGCGTGAAAGAGATACAAACATTTATCTATTCATTCATCCTCACAAATTTCACTTACCACTCGATTCGTATCGTTTCTTAACACCAGCTGAGCTGTCACCGTGCCGTTCGGTGGCGCCGGCCCGGCCCAAACGTAGGCCGGTGATAACGAAGGGTGCTGG
The DNA here is from genome assembly GCA_963565745.1 of Phengaris arion. NCBI lineage: Eukaryota > Metazoa > Arthropoda > Insecta > Lepidoptera > Lycaenidae > Phengaris > Phengaris arion. The sequence goes on along the minus strand of OY751446.1, from coordinate 1,240,946 downwards.
GGGTCTGCACGGTATTCGATGTGGGTTGATGCTGTACAGGATCCATCGTCGGCTTTCAACCTGGTGATAGGAAGTAGATTAAAAATTATACTTATAAATAGATTGTTTTGCTTTAAAAAAACATAAGCTTAACAACTTGTAACATAATATCACATATTGAAGAAAGAGGAACAGATAAACAGCTACGTAGTTAGCTTTCGATTTGATTGCACTACAACAAGCATACGGTGTATCCACGATTGTGTGGAAAAACTGTGGACCGTTGATGGGGGCGTAAAAATGTTCAAATTTGGATCGATTTGGATCGTTTATGAAAGCTCTTACACTTTACGTAAATATGTACTCGTAATATAATATTTCTACTCTGTGATAAAATTATGCATGTACTGTGTTGTCAGGTACATGCCAAAGTAGATACCAAAGTTTACCTAATGTACTGTCATTTTATTAATGTTTCTCCGTGTATACGGAACACAACATGCGTACAAACGGACAAACATTATTTTGATGATAGTACTTTAAGATAACTTTTTCTATGCTTACATACATAGGCTATTGGACAAACTGGATGTTATCTACATAACATATTTACATAGAAAAACGAACTTTTATAAAATGTTATCGTGCCAGATATTGTTACACTGATGTACTAGATGTTTCCCGCGATTTGTAACGAAAGTCCATAAGAAGTAGCCTATGTTCTTCCCCGCGAAATACTCTTTGTCTCTGTCAAAATACATTGGGCGTATTTTACCCGCTTTTTAAAAAACGTTTCTACCACACACTAAAGTACTATCAGATTGTATAATATTCATTCGCATTTTATTTCCCGTAAATATAAAAATTCAGATTCATGGAGCGTATTCCCTCTTAAAAGGCCGGCAACGCATCTGCAGCTCTTCTGATGTTGCGAGTGTCCATGGGCGACGGTAGTTGCTTACCATCAGGTGACCCGTTTGCTCTTTTGCCCCTTATTTAAAAAAAAAAAAGTATGTATACATACATATCCTATATTTCCCCTTGACAATATTCGTGTAGACTACTAGAACCACATTGACGTGATGTTAAACACCCAGAGCATCACATACCTGATATCGATACTGTCACTACTATCCCGCAGCGGGACCACCACGGTAGCAGTAGTGGTCCCTGCTGGTACCAGATTCAGCGGTGACGCTGGTGCTGGTGAGTCCCAGGTCGCATGTATTCCTGACAATCCGTGGAGCTCGGTGATGTTGAAAGTTAGTGGGACAGATTGTACCCTGGAAAAAATATCGCTATGACAATACCGACGCCTCGTGAACCAGTGGTTTAGAGCTTGATGCATCTCCGCGATTGAACAACAAAAAAGGTTATTTTCAATTTTGGTTAGCACAATGCAGGCTGATCACCTGTTTGTCTGACAAGAAAGATGATCCATCCGTCGGATGGGCATTTAAAAAGTCGGTCATCCGTCCCACTGGTTCAAGAGAGTAAAGGAAGAGTGCTCTTATGTATAGCGCACACTTGGGCACTATAACTCCTGTGTAGCTGATCTGGTTCCCACGAAACCGGAATCAATGTGGTGAGCTATTCTCTGATACATAAAATTCTCGTGATACGGTGTTACCAAACTTCTCCGAAACAGATTCAGACTTTACCGATTTTCATATTTTTTTGTGTTTTCAATAGGTCTAAAAATATGTCGTAAACTATTTTTTATATCCAATGGAGATAATTTATATGGAAGAACAACATTTGATTGGTCAGGCCGATGAGCTGTTAAAACAAACCAATCCGAAGTTTTTTTGTTATTTGAGATATGCTAGCATTTTTTTTTGCTAGATATTAAAAAATAAACAATTTTTTATTTCACACTAAACAGCTCGTATTTCAAATGCCTATGGTGATTTGTAGTTTACATGAAATTTAAAGTTCTGCTGCACTAAATTAAAGTCTGTCCTCGAAAGTTATTTTCAATAGCCATGAAAATTAATTTACTAACTTTGAAATACAAGTTTTTTTTATTTTACCATTTCATATTTTGTCGGAAATTTTATAAAAATAAAAAATAATTAATCTGGGGCCTCGGCAGTGACTCCGGCCAAGATGGGTGAAATATTTCCGACAGTTATTCCTAGTGAGACTATGCTAATTAACAGTTTCTAAAATATAGTGATTAGTCTCACAAAGACTTCATTCTCGTTAAGTTTGCTGTGATAAATGTTTGGTAAATGTTAAAATGGTCCAATGACGCTTAATCTTGTCAAAGGGGCTTATTTTTTAGTTGATAAATGTAACATGTTTACAATTCACATTCATCATTTAAAGTAAACCGTTTTGACATTTGCACTAATGGCTGGCTAAAAGCTAGGCTACAAATCTGTTACATGCGGACTTACATAAAATATAATAAGTAGTATAATATCATGATAGATGCCATAACAAATGAAAAAACTTGTAACGTTCATAATATAAGTCATGTGACCTTGTATCTTCCTCAGTTGGGCTTGGGCCAACGGAATGTGCTTACGATTGATTTATAATATTCCGGGGCAGTTTGTATCCTTAATAATGGCTAACATTGGAAAAAACAGCTTACAGCTAAATATAGCGTTGAGGTATCGCTTCTGTCCACAAAACAATTTATGCTATTTAAGTATGTATGTCGAATACATCTTAGTATTGATTGGACGAAAAAGGCTCTAAATAACTTTGAACTACTCATAACACTTAATTAAATTTCTTGATCTGCTGATTTTTAATTAATTAAAATCGATTTATAAAAACTAAGAGTGCAAAACTGCCGATTGGATCGGTAAAAACTGGCCGTGTATGGGCTTGGATTGGCGTGACACTTATATACGTTTGTGGTGTGTATCATGGACGAACTTCAGATTGGATCAAGTCTGCAGCGCCATGCTTATTGGGCGATAAGCAATTTGGTGTAAGGCTACTTACTGAAGGTTATCTTCAAGAATTAAAGCGCTGTATTAGAAAGGCCAGCAACGCTCGTTATTCCTCCGATCCGGTCTTACTTTTATTAGGCGATTCGTCTGCTCGCTTACCTATTTATGTTGATGGGTTGGTAAAAAAATATACCTCCTAGAGAACCGCATTTTCAGGCAGGGTGGATGAAGTACGAAAGTAACCGGCACTATCTCCCACCACACTTCCAGTTGAGTGCAGACAACATCGCATATCCCTCGGGTGCGTTTCTACACAGCAACAATATTTATAATGGCATTCATCAACAACCAAAAGCGTGTAGCAAGTTTAAGCATTTTTATTGCATGAAATTTTATAATTTTTTGCGGTGCTGATTTCTAATCTGTGTTTTTTTTTCCTAGCATCATCTGTTCTTGCAATACCTATACTTCATGAAAAGGTGTATTTTGAAGTTTTGAGTGTTTATTCGACACCTGCCACTGGTACTAAGTACTGACATGGTATGCAGCACTGGCGTGTTTTGCTGTCTGAGACCTAGAAAAAAACAAGATACTCGGGGGAGGAGTTATACTAGGGTTCCTGAAATACCTACATGATTTAAGAATACTGCAGGAGCATTAAGAAAAGTAAACCGAAGCAAGCAAAAAATATCATATAAATGGTTGTTTTATATTTTTTATATTGCTTTATATTATAAAAAAACAGCTTTTTCTTTAAAATCACTCAAAAATTTGAGCTGATACCAAAAAAAATTAGCACAGATTGGAAATCAGCGAGCTTGAATTACTAAAAAATAGTCACAAAAAAAGTTTAATTTAGTTCCTTTGTGTAGTGACAGCCGAAAGTCAAGAAAATAAAGGTTTTCCGTCCGAAGATCCCTTTGTGTGATGCGTAAATTCAATTTATCGGCCTGTTAAAATTTACTGTTAAGCCATGCCCAATAGCTTATCATTAGACTAGCATTGCGAGAATAGCCCGAAAATCGTACTTTTTAGCTACATAATGTTATCATAATTATAATGGTAAAATTTGTAATAAAATTAAGGTAAGGGATACGAACCTCTGCAAGACCTGGTATTGCTTCTTCGTCTACATACTCTTTCTTCACGATATAGTTAGCTGGCGGCACACTGTCAATAGGTACCTCCGTCAGATTCAACCTAAACAATTAGATAATATTCAATGAAATTATTCAATCACCGAAAAATAAAATTATATTAAATCACTAATAGTCAATTGTTATTGCCCTTTTTTTGTAAATGTATAATGTATAACCCACTTACTAATAAAATATTTACACAATGGATGTATGATGCGTTGGAAAAGTCACTTAACAGACAAAGACAGCAACGTTTAAGTTATATATATATATAGTTGTGTGAATCTTTTTATTAGCAAGGGGGTATATTTTTAAATATGTGGTAATATACATTATATACACACCACACTCTGCCTCAAATATTTACATTCTCCTAAATGTGGGATGAATTATGAACGCAATCTGTCATTGGTATTATCGCAGTTTAATCCCTCTTTTGGCCTCGAGTTTAATGGCGGTATCATCGCAAAATTAAATACATTTGGGACATTATGTAAACGAATCTTACATTAGCACAGATCGTTGAATGCCGGGCATTCGTCCAGCACAGGAGAGATGTACTTCCACGGGTATACTGGAACCTGAAGGAAGTATCCCTCTTGAAGGTTTCGCGTAGACGGAGAAGTGGGGTGGGCTTAGCTAAATCGAAGAGGGTCTTACATAAGTTAATGTTATTATAAAATCTATATTATATACGTCACCGTAAAATTATTATAATAACTGGATTATAAAATGTCGACAGATTGTCAAATAAACATTGTGCTTACAATTTTACGCACTGTTTTTCGTATTCATATTCATATTATAATATAATGAACGGAAACTCGTCAAATTGTAAAACGGAACGTAACTCTCACGCTAGAAACACACCCTACGTGGGTGCAATGAGAAAATGAGTGCACGGACGAAGTCGCGTGCAAAAGCTAGTTAAATAATATTAAATCATTTAAATTGCTCATTCGGAGAAAGTCTCTGAATAGGGTAGACTTAATGTAGTCCCTACCAAGTTACAAGTTTGGGGCGTTAACTGCTAGTTACCGATGGTCGTATGTCCTCGTTTTGATAGTACCCCCATAACTGCCTCAGCCAACATTGTAATACTTAGTATTGACATATTAAGCGAAGTTCAGTTCCGATGTCATGTCATTTAAAGGGTAAGGCTGAGTTAGCCTCCAAGAAGCTTGGTGGTCTAAACAAGATTCAACAAGTTCTTTAAAACTCTATAAAGTAAACAAGTTCTTTATAACTCTATAAAGCGCTTGTTTGCCACACTACTCGATTGGCGTAGCCAATTCTTTGATCCTTTAGCTATCCAGAGTAATTCAACTTATGATGGAATAAAAATCTATGTAACTGCAACACCAAACTCTATTTTCCGATTTTGTTGTCATACGTTTTTTAAATACTTTTTAACATTTATCTATCACGCTTAAAAGTATATCACTAACACCTGGTTTCTGAAAGGCTAATTAAATAGTTGATGAACTAACACGTATGCTGAGGTAACAGGCTAGTTAAATCAATTATTTGCGTTTCTAAAACGCTTATTTGTGAAAAATTGACTAATCCGTGATCATCTTGACATGACACATTTACGCCTTGAATATTTTTCCAGAAACCAAAAACAGCGTTTAACATGTGGTTTGACATTAGTTTTGTTAACTAATGGCCCGTTTCATTAACCTATCCACCAATAACTATTTGTTAGAAACGGCAAATTTATATCGCAAAAAAAACTGTCAAATGGTTAATGCTCCGGTTCCTATGTTTGAAAAACGATCCGTTCTAGTTACGAATGCTGGAATATTATACTAGGCGTAAGCTTAAACCGTTCCTATAAAAAACGTCTCGTTAAGCAACTTACCGTCGGCTTGCTACTAACGGAAGGGAGGGTTACTTGTAACGGACGGTAAGCGTAATGTACGAAGAAGACAGTTTAGGCCGTTCCTATAAATATTTTAAACGTCAGTAGTTTGTCAAGATTACTATTCGTAATGCCATACGCTTACCTGTCAATTTTGGTCGGTTAGTGTCTATTTCACTGTTTTCGCTGCAAGCTGCAACAAATTTGAAGAAATGTCGAGTTCAGACAGTGAAGAGTTCGATATTATCACCACGGACTCCAGTGAGACTGATTCAGAAAAAGATAATCTAGGCGTGATAGAGTATATAAAGAAAGAGTGAATTATTTAGCGACGCTGGATTTGTACGAATTTCAAAGGAGATTTCGACTTGATAAAGAATCTGTTGTACAGTTACTACCTACTTGAAGTTTATCCACACTTAAGAGTAACAGGAGCCAGGTTAGTATGTTGGAGGCATTTGTACACCGTCAAAATATATACTATGGAAACATAACCTCATACCTACCTAAAATAAGAGTAAAATCTCCATTATAGTGAAATAAATTATTGATGTTATTTCAGAAATCATGGGATATCTCCACTACATCAGGTATTGTTGACATTAAGGTTCTATGCTTTAATAACAATGTTGCTACATCAGGAGAAGAACCAACTTCGCCTTGAGGGTCGAGCGTTTGGAATCTCGTCATAAAGTGAACTTTAGTTCTTTTGTGGTGAGAGTGGAGGAGTTCTGGCCGATTGGAGTCGTCTACAGAAGATTTAGAGGACGACTCCCGAACACTTCGCGCCCCACGTCGCAGACAATACGTGTTTAATGTTAGTGTTAGTTTATTATATATTATGTATGTTAGTCTATAAGGTATAATATGGGCCTATGCAGCCTGAAATTAACAGTATTTAATTTAATTTAATAAAAAAATTGTTTCAAATTGTTCACTCATATATTCGCAGCTCTTTTACGAGCAGCCTTTTTCAAATTGTCCCATTTCAATTTGAGTTGCTCTCGCTGCCGTGGTTTCAAAATGTGGTCAAAGAGACCACATTTTGAATTAAATGTGTTGGTCAAAGTAGCCCAACATTCCTCTTTAAGTTTGTTTGTGGCCGCATTGGTCTCTTTTGTTGTAAGTATTGGGTTGTTTTGTATGAGATCCACAAGCAGGCAACCTCATCCTTACTCATAGGCTTCTTTATTTTCTGTAACAGAAATATACCTAAATGAAGTAAATCTTCCAAAACGTTGCAATATTTTAAGCGGCAAACATGTAGGTACAGTTTGTTAGAAAAATATAAAATTATAAATGTTATCTGTACTCACTGGCGTAATATCCATTTCAAAAGTTGTACGTAAAACACTACTAGAAAGTTCATTATAGTTTCTACTGTAAAAGTCGTAATAACAGAGATTATATACCTACGTACTTTTATTTTGCTGCAAAAATGATGGATGTAATCAGTCAAACAAAACAAAAGGGCGCTTACGTTCCGTTCCCGTTCTTGTTATGTGTGTGTGTGTATATTTGGCAAGAAAAAGATAAAATAACACGCAGATACCTGCGATTGTACGATAATAATAATATTATTACGATTAAAAAATTAATTACTATCAATCATATGTGAATCTAATTTATTATGTCTTGAATTTTATGCCATTTTTGGTCTCAATTTTGCGTATACCGAAATGCACAACTAAGAGTGAAGAGGGCTCGGTATTTGAACGACTGACGGACGCTTGTCGATAGCAGGTATAGAAAGTTAATTGTGGAACAGTATTTACGACTCGTAGTCGGTTGTGGAAAAACGGATAATAACTTTTATACCATGACGATCCGTTGATTATAAGAACCGGGCATAAATGACGACGTTTTTAACAAATAGTTATAGATAGATAGGTTATTGAAATGGGCCGCAACACGTTGATCAAATCAAAGAATTGATCAAGCTTTTTGCAACTCAATTTACACTTGACATGAGATTTGACCGCTGATTAGTTTTGGCGTTGATTAGCCTTTCAGAAGCTGCGGGTTAATGAATTAAAAATGTAGGTACATTTCGACAAGTGACAAACATAATGTGTAAATGTGCTTCAGCCCAGCTCACAATATAGTCAGCTCTATGTCCTTTGATTCAATTTCAATACTTTCAAGAGCTCTCGACCATTCTCAACGGTTCATCCTCCCGCCGGATATGAGAACAAAGGCTATTCAGATGTCTAGGACTTAGTGCTTCTAAGAGTCTAGATATAACTACAGCTAGAGCGTACTTGACCAATAACATTATTATCTATTTCACTAGTGTGACTTACAGCTGCAGAGTAAAAAAAGTTTCATATTTTTTATAAAGCTGCTCAAAACACAATATATGCGCCTAGTCGTGACACTAGATACGTCGCGCTTCGTCGAGAAGGAAATGAAATGAAAATGAAATAAAAAAAACAAATGAAATTTAACAAGATTTTTTTGGAAAGTCAACAGAAAAGCTATCACAGGTTCAACCGAGAAGAAAATCGCAACCTGCAAAATTATTTCGCCCCAATTGGCGATCCAGGCTCTGCGCGCTGATTGGTACAAATCCCGTCCATGCGATATTGTAAATATAAAGTCATATTTAGCAAGTAGACAGGTTCTAGACATAAATAAGCATATTATTCTAGTTTCATAGCAGCTAATGAAATTACGCTATAAATGAGAGAAAAAATATTTTCTTTTGTAACAAAACAATTATAATTAAGATAATGGAAGGGTGAAAATGAATTAAGTCACTAAGACCACAGTGAGTAATTAAATTTGGCGTTATCAACGTCAGACATAATGCCATTTTACATAATTTTAAAACGAGAATAATTTTCTAGAATTATTTGACACATTACGGCCGGCTTGCACAACGCTGTTAATTTTAATTTAGCTGTTAGTAAGGATGTAAAAATACTAATAAATCAAATACATACAATTTTGTATGAAAAATAAATGTGTTTATCTTGTTATTCAAATAAATGAGTCATAAAGAAGCTGGCTTCAAATATTTAAAGAAATAGCTTATGTATAGATGGCGACTATACTCCATAAGTTTGCAGAACGCTTAAGCTGAAATCAATGATAATTACAGCCAAAATAATGGGGAATGTTCACTAATTTTAAATGTTTTCTTCTTTATTTATTCTCCATGGAAAATACAAAATACTCTTGAAACAATTATTTCGATACGTCAATTAGTTTCCAAGACTTTTAACTTTAAAATGGCCGAGACTTTAGACGAGGTTAACTTGCGACTGCACGGTGCGTAGTACGGCGCGATCTGCGGGCTATATGGACGAGTTGTAGCGTGACGTCACGCTACTTCTAGCGTTATTCGATAGTTTTCGGAAATTTGACCGGATGTGAAATCACAACAACGAGGGTGTTTGATATTTTTTCTGCCGTAAGGGGACAGACCCAACGCACAAAAGCGCATCAAAAACGGTCAATATGAATTTTCGATTCTTTTTCTGTCACCGGGCGGCGCTTGGTGGTCGTGTCAAAAAGCTGTCAGATGTCACGAATTTAAAAACCCTCATTTAATATTTTTGAATAAATAAAAAACTAGTGTATCTGTATACACATTAGCTTTACTGAAAAAAACATTTCAAGTGATCTTACATACCTAGTAACATTCTCCATTACCTCTGTTTAAAACTCTTACTATAAATGCTCACCGTGACTCTCGGCTTAGTCTCACAGCAACAGGTCGCGTCTTTTACTTTATAGTTCTCGTCGTGCGGACACCCACAGATGCTCCACGGGCGCACACTCCAGTAATACTTGTATGATACGGAACTGGTAAGTATTTTAAGCCATTAGAGTCTAGCTAAACTTAACCAGAGGCCGCCGAAAGGCCGCTGCTGGTCGAAATTTGACCAGAGGTAATTCATATTTTAATTTTCAACTTTATTAAGGTTCTTTTGCCTCTTACATCCTACTACTATTATTATTAATGTAAAAGTTTGTGAGGATGGATGGATGGATGGATGTTTGATACTTTTTCACGCAAAAACTACTGAAAGGTTTTAGTTGAAACTTAGGATCTTGATTAAAACATAGGGTACTTTTTATCCCGGGAAAGTAAAGTATTACCGTGTGATACTACACCCACCGGCATATTTAGCGGAACATAAAATAAAGGTTTGATATCAGTATCATATAAGGTTGCTGGCTGGTTTATACGTCATTTAATTTAAAAAGAAATATTTTCAAATTAAGAAAACAACTGAACATCACATTTTATGCAATTGTTTTAATTTTATTCAAATACACCTTATCTGGAGTGAACTTCGAGTATTTCTTCCTTCTGATTTTGATTTAAAATTTCATTGAAATACTGTTTTTTGTTAGTTTTTTTTAATCGCGTATCTTTTTGGAGTTGAGGACTGAATTATGCCTGACTTAGCCCCAACGGAGGTGGCCAGGCACTCGAAATGCGAAGAAATGGTCAAATGTACAGAGATCCAGAGATCTTCGTCGACCAGTTTCAACGATCCATCGAAGTATCCAACGGTTCAGGGAGACCGGTACTTATGTGAGAAGAGCAGGACAAGGCAGAAAAAGACGCACTTCGAGTAGGGATGATCGTTTCATTCGACTTCGTGTACGTAGGAACCTCCGTCTGACGGCCGTCCAAGCCCGACATGAGTTAGAAGTAGTGCGGGGTGTAACCGTAAGTGAGCGTACGGTACGAAGAAGGTTCGAAGAAGCTGGTTTGGGTTCATTTGTGCCCGCCAATGCTCCAAGGCTCGAGGTAAATCATCGTAGAAACAGGTTAACTTTTGCTCAGGAACATCGACTTTGGAACGCGGACCAATGGAGTAGGGTATTGTTTAGTGATGAGTGCAGAATTCTCTTAAATCAAATTGACGGCAGGCAAAGAATATACAGACGCAAAGGAGAACGATACATTCAGACAAAGTTTGAAACTACAGTTGCATACGGTGGTGGATCAATAATGGTTTGGGCGGGCATTTGTTTGGGAGCTCGCACAAACTTGGTAGTGATTGACAGAGGGAGTCTGACTGCAGACCACTATAT